>VZSE01000213.1:1247815-1350499 GCA_013398275.1 Promerops cafer
CTCCCGGAGTTCTCCCCCATCCCGACCCGGCCGTTCCTCGGAAGGGGATACACCCCCACCCCCCGGGCCATTCCCGGTGTTTCTCCCCCCAGAGCCAAGTTATTGATCAGTTTTCCGGCGAAGTTCCGGGCGGAACATGCAATACCCCTCGGTGGCAGGGAGCGGGCCCGGCTCGGGGCATAAAATAAGCTTTTATTTTCCCATTTGACAGAGTCTCTCCTTCCCAGGGCTCATCCCCGTCCGAAACCCTGGTGTAAATTGTGTGTTGCATCAATTAGAGGCGTTCGCACGGTTGATGCAGTGTGTACTGTTTTTTTTGGTGGAGGATTTAAGTCCTGAAATATGTGGCTTGTTATTGTTGTACCCTCGAAAGGGTTAAAATTTATCGTGTTGTTCTAGGTGAATTTAATCTTTCATCACCGAATTTCCTTTTAAGGCAGCTTGACAGAATAAAAGTCTCTCCCTCGCTTGTCTTTATCCCCAGAACAGCAAAACTTTGTGCTTTGTGGCAGGGACTGGTTACTGCAGATGACACGTGAGTCTGGAGGAAAGTTTGGTTTGTAGGTCGCTGTGTAGGAAAGTGAAGTTTGCTGGTGAAGTTTTTACTACTCTCCAGTGTGCTCGACTTCCTCGTTTTCCTGTCTGTGTAAATCAAATTCCTAACTGATTTATGGGGGAGGGGATCACAAAACATATTCCTTCCTTATTGTTAAGGCATGGGAGGCATGATCAGGAGAAACAGGTCTTTGTTGCATAAAAAAAGAGTGTTGTGGGCTTGTCTGACTTGCTTTGCTGTCCTTTCGTGCTAAAATAAATGTCTGAGCACGTTGTGTGCATTAACAAGGTTCTGCTGTTGGTGGTCTCTACCCTTTGGGTGTTGGGAGTTGTGCTCCTTTAGCAGCGAGGGCACCACATTGCAAAATTGGTGTTTGGGGTTGGGTTGTACCTGGGCTTTGGGGCAGTTTCGTGCCCTCGTCTTGCTCTGAGCAACCCGAAGACTTTGTCCATGTGAGGCTCATGTTGGGTTTGGGGCCTTCCTTTGGACAAGTGTGTTAACGGGCTGTTCAGAATACATTCCAAATGGGGACTGGACTGCAAGCTCCTGTGTGTGCCCTTAAATTTAAGCGAGTGGGTATGTGTTTGTGGATGAGCTGTGAAGGGGTTTTTGCCTTTGTCCATTCAAAAAAAGGGGCCGGTGATGGTGCGTAGGGCACAGGTGGTGCCCTGTAATTGATCGAAACAAACTTTCTGTGCTTTTCTCAAGTGTTTTCTTTCCTTTGTTTTTGTTTAAGGTCTAATGGAATGGTAACATTTTGTATTATTTATCTAAGGTCACCTGAGCCAGTACACTGTTGCTGTCTTAAGTTTTCTTGAGGAGAGTTGGATTTTTCTCCGTGAGAACTTTGTTTTCTGGTACTGTGTCTTGGGAGCATGGTGGCCTGCCTCCCAAACTGTTATTGGGAACACCTGGAGAACACTTAGCTCTCATTCCTTGAGGAAAGGAGAAGGAAATGTAATTTAAATGTATGAAAGGAGTTGGGGTTTGGCTTTTGGGCTTTATAACTTATTTTTAAGACTGTGCAGGAGTGTATAGTTTTTGTTTGTTTGAACGTGCACAGCCATAATGTGTGTTTGTAGCGTAAAGAACACAATAATAACAGAAGATTCTGTTGCTTAAGCTTTTTTCCCCCTTCAAACAGGTAGTTAAGATTTTTTTTTTCTTGTGAGTTTCTTTTTTAATATGAATACTTCTTTCAGTTTTACTCTATATATGGTAATTATTGATGTTTGTGTCATGCTTTGAAGTTGTAAGGCAGGGTATATGCGCTAAGTACCCAACAGCAATACTTCATAGTCATTTTCCCATCATGAAAGAGTTTGATGCTAAAAAGTGCTACAGCCCTAAGCGTAAAGAGGCTCTGGACGGATTAGGGGAAATGGCCAGAATTGCTGATAATGTTGTTTTCAGATAATAGTTTTAAGTTAGGAAGAACAGATCTGAATAATGTAAACCAAACTGAGTTATTTTACCTAACTTCATTTTGGTCTGGAATTTAATAGAACGTGGACTTCACATTTGAGTCAGAATGTGTTTGCTGTTACAAGTTTTGTAGTGGCAGTAAAGACCCACATCCTACAAGGATGTAATCGTGCAGAAGTCAGGAAGTCCTGTAAAACACACAGCTTTGTGAACATCAGCAGTCTCGTTCAGCTGAATGAGCTCTGCAGCTGTCTGTGAGGTTGCTCCCAGAAGCTGGGTGTGTTTTGTATTAGCGGTGGGCAGTAGGATGTGAATCTTTCATTACACTGATGCTGTTTTGGTACCACAGCACTGTGAAGTGTTTTGGGAAGGCTGAGGTAGTGGCAGGCGTGACACTTTTTCATCACTAATTCCCCTGCTTATTGAGAGTCCCAAGTGATAGTCACTCCTCCAGTTTTTGCTTGCTTTGCCTGTCTCTTCTGTCCCCCTGGTCTCCCAGCTGCTGAGGATTGTGGTGCCCGTGTGAATTCTGACACCTTGCTGGCGAGGACACTGCTGGCGGCGGAGGAGAGACAGACACAAACCTCCCGGCAGCCCTTCCCCAGCTGGGATAGGGTGGTGGTAAAGTGGTCTGGTCTGCGGTTTGGGGAGGAGGGCAAGGACAGGCTGTGCTGCAGGTCGGCGTTGTGTCAATACTGCAATATTGTGATGCTGAGATGTACTGTACCCAAGTGTGACTCATTCATAATCTAATTCACGTTGTTCATATTGAGTGGTGTGGTACTAGTCTGTGTGCTGACCATCCTCACTGGTGTGTGTCTGCACATGCGTGCACCCAGAGTTCAGGCTGCAATAATGACTGTATTTAATGCCCTAAACATCAGCTCATGCAAGTAGCTGCAGGTTGGGAGAGAAGTGAAAGTGTGTGTGTGCACACTCTGTTATTATGTGTCTTTGGCTCCTGCAAAAAGTAACTGCTCTGAGAATATACTCATTGCATGCTCATTTTTAAATACAAATTTAAGTGTTTGTGTTAGGTGAAGAAGTGTCTGTAGCTTCCCATTAGGAACTGTGACTGACAGCTCTTCTCTCTTTTCGAGCTGCATTGCTGCATTAATGTAGTAGCTTCAAATTAACAAGTGATGAAGAAACCATTTCTATGTTTCTGCTATTGATTTAGCTACCCCTGTCCAAAATGTGCTCAGTTTTTTAGGTGCTGAAGTATAAAGTTAGATGGTCATAATTTCTGTAAAGTCACTTAATGATGGGTGACTTTACTAGAAAAAGGTTCATCAAGTGATCCCGAGCAGAGTAGATGGAGACTGCTTTATTCATTTAATAATTGGTTTCTTCTGAGATAAAGTGTGACAATGAAATGAGGAATAAGGAATATCTTTTGATATTAAATTGTAGGGGAATATATTGGCTTTCCTTTAATTCTGCGAAATTGAATTAGCTAACTGGAGGTAAGAAGCAGTGAAAATGAGGCAGCATAGCTGTCACTTTGGGAGAGTTGATAGCTTGAGAGAAAAGGTTTGGAAGTCCGGTCTGGAAATTGCCAATTTGTATGAAAACTGGCAAACTTCTTAGGGTTCTGTCTTGTGGTATCTAATCCAAGATGAGAAGGCCCTTTCCTTCCTTCTTGTAATGAAAACAAGGCTGAACTTGTTTATTCAAAATACCCTAGAGTCTTAATGGCCTCTTTTGAGCTCAGGTTAAATGTTTCTTTGGTTCTGAAGGATCTACAGAACCGTAACTTAGCGTACACTCTGAAACCTTTGTCTTTAATACTTGACCACTTACCTTTCTGTGACATCCTTTAGACTTAACTCTTTATATTGATAAGGAGCCTTAAAAATAATTCTGCCTTGATAAGAAGTAAGTGGTCACTCCAAGCTGGAGGTTGTGTAATTGTAGGGGAAAATGCACGCACTGGTTGGATGTGTAGGATTCTGCTGGCTTGGCTAGCCAAGGAGAGAAATTGCTGGTGTTGCAGCTCACCCCTGCTCGCACACTTCTTGATGGGCTGATTGAAGGGAAGACTTTTGAGTGTATTCCTTACCTGTAGGAATAGTAATCAGAAAGTCTGGTGAATTGGTGTAGCTTTCTGAAGAACTTACTGAAAGAAGCTCCAAAGTGATGAGGGGGAGCGTTATTAAATTGTCTTGGCCAATATATGCAACGTCTTTCAGAGTCTCCTTTTGCTTTGAATGTAATTGTGCGTGGCCGAACTGAATGCTAAGTGGAGATACCGGGGTTCTTTGGAATTTGTTAGCTGGAATGCCAGAAGCAACATCCCTAGGTATGCTGTCGGCCTAACACGCCATTTTTTGAGGATGAGTAAAGCAGGCAGATTGGGTGTCAGCCTGGGTGTGTGGTTCAGTGCCTGCCTGTGGCCCTTCCTGGTGCTCTGTGTATCCTGCTTGCCTCCAGGAGCTGGAGGTGTGATGGCAGTGGGGATCTGATCCCTGAATTTGTGCTGTAGTTGTGCTTGGTGCAAGCATGACTCCTCTTAAGAAGAGTATAAGCTGGCATCTGCATCTCTAAAGTAAGATATTAATAGTCTTATTTTCAAAGATGCTGAGTCCCCGCAGTTGCATGAGAAGTTGGCAGTCTCTGTGTGTGCTTAGCATTTCTAAAAATCAACTCTTGTGTGTGGTTTGCAGGCTTTTGCAAACTCCCGTGAGGGTGTAGCTTCTGTTCCTGGGAGCAGTATTAGTAAAAGGCTATGTTGTGTGCTCTGACTTGTGTTTATTGTTGTAATTCTGAAGTCTCCATGTTGCAGAGGAGCAATCTTGCTTACTAGTAATGTCTAGCAGTAAAAAATCAGAATCATCCAGAGAAAACAGTTGTGTTTGTTTTTTTGTTTTATGAGCTGAGGCTCTGTTCAATCTCTGTTCAATGTCAGTGTGTTACAGACACTCTCTACAGCCGTGTGCCATATGCAGACACGCTGGGTGTCATTTCAGATCGCTGGAGGTGCGTTGCTGAAGTTTGAGCTGGTGGGGTGTGAGTAGCAGACCTTCCCTTCCCCTTCAGCAGGGCAATAGTTTCGGCAGCCAGGCAGGGCAGGCGAGCAGCTGCAGTAGTGCTGGTGCTCCTTTTAACCCGTTGTGGGTGTGGGGAATGATTCAGTCGCTTCTCCGGCTGCACGCAGAGCTCCCTCTCACCCCACTGACGTCAGGCTGATGGCAGATTTTTATGAATTGGGACTGTGAAAGTGGGAACTTTGCGCGCAGCTACGTGCCTGTTGGTGGCGACCAGAGAGCTACAGAAAACATCTCTGTGCTGCCTATTCCTGGAGCATTTTTCCAAGGTTATAAGTTAAGGGTCAAATATTTACAGTTTCTGAAAATGTAGTGCTAAATACTGTGCCCGGTGCCAAAACCACAGAAATTGTAATGGTCTAGAGCCCTAAATAGAACCCATCCTAAAAGTTGCATCCATTTGACATGAACAATGTTAAAAGTTCAGGCTCTTCACACGGGTGACCTATCGCCAGCAAACTGAGTGGGGATTTATGGATGGCGAGCACATGTGAGGCAGATTTCAGTACCCTGATGGTTCCCTAAAAGTACCAGGCAAAGAGGAGACAGTTTGATTTCCTGGAATAAGTTGCCCAGGCTGGCCGAGGAGTGGAATAACAAGTTTCATAGCTCTTTAGTGGTTTTTGGACAGACTGATTCATGCTTCAGCATGACTTCTGAAAATACAATTTTGCTTTGTAAAAATAGTATTAAAAAGATGTCATTATTTTTCATTTATTATTGATATTGGTCTAACTTACAGTCCTCTTGGACAAATGACCATTTTTGCCATTAATTTCAGCAGTTGAGAGAGGAGCTTACCTTAAAATACCAATTGATCTTAAGAGAGATGAGTGAGTCTGACCCTCCCCCCCCGTGCTTCCTGGTCTCCCTAGCTCACAGTAAGCATGAGAACTTTTCCTCTTTTAGGTTATGTCTAAATTTGTGGGGGAAAAATAGTTTTGATATTGCATAGACCTATGGGGGAAATAACAAGAGATCTGGGTCAAAAAAGTAGGACGTGCAAGATTTAGAAGCTGTTGAAGTGTATTTATTTGTCCTATATTAGGTTAAAGGAAATATTGGTGCTGTCAGTTTGGCAACGTGTCCTTCAGTCAGCGGTGTGCTGGAAAGGGAAGACAACTGTTAAACAATGAATCACCACTAATTTTTGTATGGATGTCCACATTCTTCTCTAGTGCAGAAATTTCTGCTTGTGTATCAATACTTTCCTAAGTACAGACTCTTGGAGATAAATTTTAATTGGGAAGTGCTTTGTAAAAATACGGATTTTTGCCATGATGATGTTTGTGGTTCTGTAATGTATTTACTTTGGGGTTACATTTGTTCAGATTTTATACTTTTTAATGTACTTATAAAGCAAAGTTAGGATGAATGTGGATGGAGGAAAATGAGGGATGGTGTTGTCAAACCATCTATTAATGCTGATATCAAATAAATTGTGCTTGAAACATATCTTGTGCAATGGATTAGCTGTTTCCCATTGCTAGTGCAACAAATCTGGGGTTTATAGAAGTGGGGTCTGTACGTGCTGAACAACGTCAGTGTTTTCCTGATGATGACATGGTACCTGATTTTCCACTTTATTTTGAATGCACAACTAAATTTCACAATCTGGTGTCTTGTTTAGACTGTGAGTATCTTGCATTGTGGGCATGAAAAAAGTCAGCAATATGAAACTTCAATCTGTTGAGTTGTGACAAAACTTGAACACAAATACAGTGAAACAACCTACTAAGCAGTTTTGGTGAGCTTGATCTGATAGCAGGAACGGATATCTAAATGTAGCTGATTAATAGAAACCAACTTTTTTTTTTTTTTTNAAACATCCTTTTTTTTTTTTTTTTTTTTTTAACAGCTTTTGCCTTTATAGTAAATATTTGTCACAGTTCTTCGAGTTGTAAGAAAAATGCCTTGTATTTCTGTGAATGTCTTCCAGGGCAGATTGTGAATGGCCTTTGATTACGTTAGAAATATCAATGTTATCTTGCTGTTGGCAAAATCCACGTTAGTTGGTTCTTCTGCTGTCTGAATGTGCAAGGTTGTTTTGGTATGGATTAGTTATTCCTAGTCCATCAAGGCCCTTTGTAAGATTCTTTCTTACAGTAGGTATAATACACATTAAATACATTAGCAATTAAGTTTTAAGAGTCTCTTCTATTAAAATAAAACAAAAAGCCTCTTGACCGCTGGGTCATCCCGTTGAGGTGCCTGGGCACCACAGTCCTCCCAGGTGTCTTATTTTCTGGTAGGATGGGCATTGCTTTTTTCTTAAAAAATGACCACTTCTCTTTGTGTGGTTCTGTGGGCTGGTTGTGAAAGCACCAAATTCAATTTTCCCATCAGTCTGCTGTTGTCCCAGTGCCTGGAACACTGCTGAGGTCCCATGTTAGAGAGATACTCACTGCTTGCATCTACTGGGAACTTTTAGAGAACCTGTGTGTATCGACAGAAATGGTGGGAAGAATTAAAAAAAAATACATGAAAGATAAAGGGATGGAAACTTTCAGAGGTAGCCAGGGAAAACACTCTTGATGTGTTTTGACTTGCTCTTTGACGCTACGGGTGACTTCATATGCGAGGCTGGGAGGATATGTGAAATGCAGTGTCAGACTCCGGCTAGGAGAACGTCCCTTACGTAGGCTGAGATTTGTCTGTTGTGCCAGCAGCAAGGCTTGTGTGTGTTGGACACTGCTGCAGTGCTCCAGAAAGCTCCATTGATGGTGTTAGAATATGTGAAATTTCATTTGCGTGCTTAATGTGCCTCCCACTTTCCCAGCTGTGACCTGCTTGTGGAACGGAGTTTTTTCAAGGTGAAATGAAAGAAATGCACAGGTTTTAAAAACACGTTCAGAGATCAGGTTAGTCAGATTTCATTTGTGTTAATGTTCCTGTAAATGGTGAAAGTTTGGAACTGCAAGGTACTTCCGTGTGCCTGTTGCTGCCTACTTGTATTTGTTAATCTGGTGCTGCTGGGCCTACTGCTGTTCTGTGTAATTAAAATAACCCCCCAAGCCTCCCCCTGTGTGATAAAAAGACAAGTGGTGCAAGATTGTGCTGCTTTTTTCTTTCTGGATTAACCCTTTCCAAGTGTCCGGGTGGCTCTGCGTCCTTGTGCATGCTGTAGCGGGAAAGTGGCAAATAAGTGTAGTGAACTGGAGTGTTTTGTGTCCACCCTGATAGTTTGTACCATTTTATTCTTTACCCTTCCTAAGGCTTTATTTGATTTTTCTAATCATTCCCCACCTGTTGTTTTTTTTTTTCCCCCCCTGGGCTTTCTCTCTCCTTTTTGTTATTTTGGACTTTTCTTTTGCGTTCTCCCCATCTGTTCTCTTGTCCTTTAAATCAAATTGGTGCCTTTTTGTTTCTGTTCTCTGAGTTTTCTCTGCTTTCTTCCTCTTTCTCAAAATATTAGCTAAGTTTATATGCAGGAGTCAGTCCTAGGTAGCCCTCTTGCACCAGAGAGGTTGAATGGGTTTGGAGGATGTAGCCTGAGTCAGTGGTGGAGCAAAACCTACTGGGCTGCTGGGGAAGTCTCATTTTCCTGTGTGTGCCCCTGGCAGCGAGCAGGAGGTGAGCGAGGGGCCTGCCTGCGGGCACTTGGGTGGTTGGGATGGGCACACAGGGCAGGAAATGCAGAGGACAAATTTTGGCAGTGCTCTTATATGATAAAAATAATCTTGGCTCTAGGCATGTAGCATTGATCCAACTCTTGATGAAGTCGGAGGCTTTGGAGGGAGTTGGTGTGAGCATTTAGTACAGACACGAAAAGCTAAGGAAGTTGGAGTGAAAACCTCGGCGCAAGGTGGGGTTGACTTTGGGCTTTTCAAAATAAGTGGTTTTAGGCAAGAAGTTTTTATTGACATTGTGACTTAAAATTAGTGAAAACAAAGTCAGTCATCGTGAAATCAGTGGCAGCCTTATCTTATTGTTTTTATTGTGGGTAGTGTTGACAAGTCACATGCCCCATTGTTCTGGGTGAACAAACAGGGCTTTGAGGCTGCGAGCTGGGACGTGCGCACAGGCGCCTTTGTCCTGTGTGGAACTGCGACTTGGGAGTTGAGCGATTTGTCTTTAAAGGGTTCACATCCAGAAACTGCATGATAAAATACTCTCTTGCTTGATACCTGAGCACCAGTTTTGTTTCATGTCTTGTTGTCCAGAACCTAAGAAAATAAACGCGAGTGACTTAATGGATCATAAACTCTCTCCTACCTCATTACCCAGCGAAACCTATGGATAGCAGGCTTGTGTTCTGGCTCTGGAGTGGATGTGCTTGGGACAGAGAGAATGCAGAATGTGCTTTTGAGAAAGTCAGCAAAAGATTTTTGCTTGAAAAGTCTTCCAGGTGTAAGTCCTTTACTGTAAAGCTGGTGACACTTAAGACAATAATAGTGAACCTCATCTCTTCTGAAGTCACAGTTTTGCGCATCACCTCTAAATTACTCATGCCATTTATAAATCCCTGTAATCAGGATATGTGTAGTGTAACTAAGATGGATGCAGTAGAGACTGGCTGCAGGAGCAGACTTGGCACGTGTAGGCTGTGGATGTAGTCATCCAGCCGTATCTGGGGGAGAATTCCATTGAAATTGCTGTGAGTTTTGCTTAAGGAAGAGCAGAAAGATTAGTCTTCCCTGCCTACAGTGATTTTTATTATGTTGTTTTTAGTACATCTTAACAATTCCTGTGTAGCTTATTGTCTGGTCCAGTATTTTTCATTTGTAGAATAAATGTGGTTGTGGTTTGGTGTGTTTTGTTTGCTTTGTTTTCTTTTCTTCTTTTTTTTAATCAGCTTATAGTCTTGCTTTTTCCTCTTTGGAAACTGGTGCTTGCAGTGTGTTTTGTACTTACACAGGACTGTTCACCAAAATGATCTTGAATTGTCAGAGCTCCACAGTAGGTATTACCAAGTTGCTTTCATATGTAATGGCTTGGAAGGTGGTAGAAACTTTCAAGCTGGTAGAAATTCTTGTAGCAATCTTGTCTGCGTGTCGACAGTGTCAGCTGTCTGTCCATCTGCTCTCTGGTATTAGAAAACTTCCCCAGTTTGGGTGGCTTGCAGGCAGTCTGTAAAATACTGCTTTAATTTCCATGCAGGATGAATGGCAAACTTTTGGCATCCTAATGTGGGTGTAATACAGCAATGGAATATATTCTGTGGGTTACTGCTCAAGGTTTTCAGACTTTTTTTTTGAGCATGACTGCAGTTTGTTTATGTGGTCCCTTCATAGGAACTGCTTGATAGCGGGAGTTATGGAATTACTTTCTGGTTATAAATTCTCTCTATACATTTCCACAGTCCTGTCTAGCTCTGTGATGGATCCCCAGAGACACACCTCCACTCCCCACACCCACAATTTTGCTTTACTGAGTTCACCTAATATGCAAGTATGTGACAGATAACTGTGTTTATTTTTCGTTTACATCACTGAAGATTTTCTGTCCACATAATGATTAGGACAGAAAGCTGGTGTCAGGATTATCTGTTATTTCTGCCACTGTGTGACCTTCACAAATGGATTAACGAATTTACCCATGCACCAGTGATTTAATACTTAACAGGAGCTTTTTCAGACCAGTCCAGTGCCCTGAAATCTTCTGGTGAAAGGCTGTGTAGGTAGCAGTATAAAGTGGCTTTTGTCTAATTTTTCAGTCTCTGCTTACTTGGAGTTTTCAACTTAAGCAAGTGCTTCATTTTAATTTGTAGGTTTTGGGTGTGTCTTTTAATTTTCTGTTGGACAGAACGTGGTCCTTCACATTGGCAATATTTTCTACTAGTGCCAGGACATGTTGAAATTAGGCCGCTTGGTTCATAAATTTAGGCATGTTTGTGTCCTTAGTAATGTGGAAATGAAACCTTATATGAAGTTTTAAGATGTCTGCACTTTTTCTGGACCCTGGCAGAGTTTTGGGAGTGAGGAAAGGCAAAACTTTCTTGGTGGAACCACTTCAGGAATGGGTTTTGCAAAACAGCTACACAAGCAGCCACTTATCCCAGCACTGGGGGTGGGAAAGGGGGTGATGGGACCCTTGAGTTGACCCTGTTCTTGATGGAGCAGAGGCACAAAAAAGTTCCTATCCTCTAATGTGGTATATTGAGTCCTCTGCCATGCTGAGACAGATTTATGGGTCCTAAAAATATCATCTCTGGAAGGATGTGTTAAACCCAACAGCTGTTTTGGTGGGGAGAGGGGATTAAAGTCCAGGTAGCTTTGCTGCAGCAGTTTACAGCCTGACTCCACCAACACTGGTGTTGCTTCTGTGAAGGCTGTGGCTGAGCCATTGGAGTGAACTCGTTATCTCAGCTTTGCTATCAGGCAGGATCTCCAGAGTGCAGTGGGCCAGCTGGTAGCTCGGCCAGTCTGTACATACAGGCTTGTGCTGACTGCTTGGGTTCACCCATACATAAAATAGTCATAAATCTTTGTCATGTGCATATAATTTCATTTGGGTGAGTCTTCCTTTATAAGTTCCTAAATGATTCTTGCTTATAAGTTTAACTATAAACTAATTTTCAGGCTTTTATGGAAATCTTTTTTTACTGGGAGCCAGTGGTGTTTTCCTGGTCTGAGGACATTGATTTCTGGTGAATGTTTTCCTTGATGGTATAGGTGTTTCCTAAAGCACATCTTGGTCCTGGCTGTCACAGCTGTGCTTGTGATACTGATGAGCAGACACTTGCTGTTAAATTAGCTTATTTTCATATATTGTTTGGACATTTTTCATCTGCTGAGAAAATGAAATTTTAGGGAGTGTTTTAATTCTGGGGAGTCTCTTCACTTTGAGAGTAGTACTTAAAGTTGTATGCCTTCAGGTTTTGCTATTATAAATTATACTTCTGTATGGTAACTTTTCTTATTCTCACCATACTCTACCCTGAGAAGTATCTCTGGTTAATTTGAAAAGAAAGTCCTGCTAGCACCTTAATAAACACCTTAAACTTTGCAAAAATGTATTTACATACACTGGCAGCATGGGTTGAAGTTAAAAGTGGGAATTTACAGTATGCTCACATTTTTTTTGGAATGACTCCAGGAAGAAAGTGTCTCATTCCTGTTTAGAGTAACATATATCTATATATCAGCTGATATAGCTGTTGGTGTAGTCAAGCCCTAATTGTTTAAAAAAATATCACTTAAGTGTGATTCTTTGGTATATTTAGAAGAGCTGAGTGAAGCCCTTTCTTGGTTGAACCATTTTCTTGTGATCTGAGGCAGTTTGCATGTTCTTCCTAAGAAATATATTATCACTCCATTGAAGTCAATTCAGGTTCTCTGGAAGTAATCCAACCTTCAGGAAAGAAAAATATTAGTGTGCATGTTGAGGGAAAGGGTTTCCCTTTATTTTGGAATTTGCTTGTCATGTGTAGCAAATAAGCCATTTTCAGACGCATTAAGGCTCTGTGAAACTAATTTTCAGCGCTGACAGTTTTCTAGTCCTGGGTTAAGCAGAAAGATTTAAATTTAATGTTTCCATTTTTTTTTTTTTTTTTTTTAAATAGGAAGGGATATGTATATTTGCTCAGTTATAATTTGAGTGCGCTGAATGTTTCAGGATAACAGAAAAATGAACTATTTGAAATGCTGAGGACGACAGGGTTTTTCTAGCCTGTCGTTTGTTTCAGTGTCTGAAATGTTTTGTTGCCAGTTTAAATGTTGGAATTTACAGAAGTAGCCTTTGCTTGGAAGCCTTCAATATTTGTAATATGTTGTTTATTTGGTTTATGAAGTTTTGTGCCATTTGAATGCTGGTTTTTGTTTTAGCAATGGGTTTTGGCAGAGCACATTCTAGCATATGTAGTCAGTCATAAACAAACTAGAGACCACTAATGTTTTAGTCCTGTGGCTGTATCAAAGCGTGTAAGGTTAAATTAAAACTGTCTGTCTCACTGTGCTTCTTGGACATGTGCTCCACTGAGAACTTCAGGATGCTCATGTTAAAATTCTGTGCCTTCTGTCATTAAAGCAGTGACTCTCCTCGTTTTTGCGACTTTAATCTTTTAATCAAGGAAGGGTTTTCAGGTTTCCAGGCTGGGTTTGTGGCTGAAGACCAGCGCTGCACACGCAGACCTGTCTGAGTTGGGCGCCTGTTCTCCAAAGCCAGCGGAGCTCCAGTGATGTCTGCAGGATTTAATGTGCTTCCCGGGGGAGGGCAGGGCTTTGGCAGGAGCCTGCCCTTCGGTAGCTGTGTGCTCTTGGAAGTTACGCAAGCTGGGTCATTTAACCGGATTGTGAAGCCTGCAGACGGGCTGCACAAGGCTGGCGGTGAGGTGCAGTGGAGAGGAGCCCCAAGATCAAGGGCTCTTCTCTCAAGGCTGCCGAGAGGCAGGTGAGGAGTGCCCGGGTGAGGCTGTCACCCCACGGGGAGGACACGGGGAGGACAGTCGGGATGGCCTCTGGACGGGGTCGACAGCAGCAGAGGTTGGAGCCTTCCCCTGGAGCTGCCACCCTCCCTGGGACCTGCCCTTCCTTCTGCTCTCACTCAGCCACCAAACGCATGGCATTCTCCCTACACCTGTCCAAAGCACTTCTTCAGTGCTGCTTCTCAACCAAATGCTGTCTTCGCCTCCCTGTCGTTGCAATCAGAGAGCTACAGTTTAGAAATTATTTTTATTTTTTTAAATATTTTCACATATTTCAGTCTATTTTCCTAAATAATTTATTTAGGCTTTTAACACCTTAATGACTCAAAACCTCAGCTAGTTTTGTTTGGAGCTATTTCTTCCTCAGGCAGAAATCAGACCTGAAATGTTTTTTTTCTAAAGTTTGTGAAGAAAAAGCTCTCTGGTAGCATTTGAGTTGTTGAGATTAGCTCTGAATTTCCAGATAATGTAATTTTCTTTTTTAAAAGAGGTCCCCTCCCCCTTCCCCGGCAAGCCCTAAAGTATTCTTTGTGTGAATGTACTATATGATCTCTAATTATATGATCACATACCATTCCACAAATAGTGCAATACAATAGCATAGAATTATTCCTAGGATCTGGTGGAGGTCTATTCACTAGACTACCTTAAACCCTGAGCTTGCAAGTTGTTTTGTGTAAATTGACTCCTTTGCCTCCTAGAAGCCTTGTTTACTGTAGCTCTGCCTTAAGCCCGGGTTCAAAGCTTGTTATGGAATCAGGGTTTGGGATGTCAGCCTTGAAGGTTGCCATTTAGCTGCTCTTATACAGCACATGCATATTAAGTAGGATAGCAGAATAACAGTGAAATTGCTCACCTAGGTCTGCAGATGAATTACCATAATTAACTGCTTCTTCCCATGAATTGCACCTAACGAAGGCTGTGCTGTTGGCTGAAAATAAATTGCATAATGCATTGCTGTTGACTAAATTATTTACATACCTCAGAGAGGAGATGGTATAAAAAGGCTGCAGAACAAGTGCCGGACCATTATGAAAAAGAAATGGGGGGAGGGACTCACAGCTAGAACGTGGTGTAGCCTGCTTTCTCCTGGGTCACCGAGGAGCTCTGTGTCCTGTTTGCAATACAGTGTGTGCCTCCATGGTTACATATTTATCACATTGCATTGCATAATGTATGTGTGGAGAAAGCAGAGTTAGATCTGTGCACACAGCCTTGGGCCTGCTCTTAAAAAGAGTGTGGCTGTGTAGTTATAAATTGCTAAAAATGACTTCTTTTTCTCCCCCTGTGTAACTGGTCCCAAAATATCTGAAGTCAAAAGCAGAATGTGGCTTTAAAAAAATCAATTATAAAGGAAACTGGACAATTTTTGAAATTCTTGCTGTTCGGTGTTTACCTGTGAAGTGTCCTTTGTGTGCCTGTTGTGAGGTGGTTGAGGATTAAGCTACATCCTCAACCATCCTATATTAAGCTATTATGTGTTTTTCTTAACTTCTTATTTAGCCAAGAACTGTTTTAAAAGAGCTGTATTTGGATCCGCTATCCTTTTGTTGCCTTGCGGAATGCTGTGCAGTGCTATTTATTACAGCTTACTAAAAAAGATGGCTCTACTACATAGGGATTACTTACACTAATTTACCAGAGGAATCAGACAATAAATATAAGTGTGAGCTGCTCCATACACACACACTGGTAACACCAAAATAACTGCAGCAACTGAACATGGGCTCCATCAGTGGTGGTGTGTTGTGTTAGAAATAAGCCTTGTCACAGCTTGTGTTTTCCATAGGTAAAAACCAATCTGGAATTGTAGATCTTGATTTCTTATTTTTTGGGGGCTTTGCTTTGGTCTGGGACTTTGTTTTGGGCCTAATCTTGAGAAAATCCTTGACAAAACTTGGAAATACTTCTTTTTTTTTTTCTCTGTGCATAGGGTTGTCCATCCCTCTGCCTCCATCACAGAGGTGATGGCTCAGGATGGACAAAGGAAAACTCACAGAAACTCAGTTGTTTATGTGATCACTTCTGGTTATGGTCCCAGTGGAAATGTGGTTGCAGTGGGGAAAAGCTTTGTAAAAACAACTCCACTTAGGAAATTGGATCACAAATAATTCTTTATAAGTAGGCCAAAACATTGCGTGATAAGGTCTGTATTGAGTAGGCTCCCTTTTCTTTCCAATATAGCTGGAATAGGTCAGCTTTGCGATAACAGCAACAAGAAAAACTAGTCAGGCTTTTTTTGGCTTTTTTTTTTCACCTATTAAAATTTTTCTTGAAAAGCTTTATTTCCTGTTTGAGAACATGTGCTTGAAGTTTGGCAAAGATGTGATCTTTGTGTCAGCAGGGGATATTTTTGGTTTGGATTTGTTTTGTTGGTTTGGGGTTTTTTTAATGTTGGTAGGGCTATTTCGTAAAACATAAATCTGACATAGGCAACCTTAGTTTTTGCATTTCTAATAGACTGTTCAGGCTGGTGAACCACTTACTGTGGAGAGGGTGTGCTGTAGTATTAAAAAGCAATAAATGACAAAAACCCATTAATTGGTATGCAGGCAAAGTTGTAAAGATAGCAGAACAGGCTTGGAAATAAAATAGCAGAACAGGCTTGGAAATAAAATACATCAGTGCTACCTAACATTTGTGACATACCTAACAAATTATGACAAAACATTTTTAACAAACCCTTTTCTCCAAAATTTCAGAATGCTTTCAAACACTTCACACACGGTTCCTGCACTGTACACTTCGTAGTGATGAGTGATTAACACTGCTGCAAATACATCCTGTCCAAAAAAATGCCACAGAGGAAAATTTGTTTTGTGTATGTAGGTTTTGTTTTTTTTTAATATTGTATTTCCTATTTATATTTTTAGAGAGTGATCCAAATCTAATGATTTATGGATTTAATTTATGGAAACAAATGGGAGATTTCCATAGAAAGGTTTTGAGATTTGCAGTGAACAGAAAGGGAATCTCCTCATGGCTGTTGCAGTCCTTCAGACACAGTGAATCCTGAAATCACTGCTGAAGGATAGAGCCTTTTCTGCTGTTCTTCTGTTGTTGTTTGTTACTGAACTTCTGAGCTGTTATTTAGGAGAGAGAGATGATCAGAAAGGACAGCAAAGACCTTGGAAACACCTTGTCAGAATTTGAAATCTGAACTGGGGTGTTGTAAAGGTGTATTTTCTTTTGGAGGACTGGAAGAGGAGACCAGGGCCATAAGAGTGTAGAGGAAGGGGAGAAGTAGCATTAATTCTGTTTCTTGCTCTTCTCTTTGGAGCACTGATTCCATGGATGCCTGAGTTCAGTGCCCTGCTTTAATATGGGAACCTCAGCAGCTTCCTTGTTCTGTCTGTTAACAATCAACTGATTTAGGGTCACGAGTGTGTTACAGAACATGACCACCTGACGTGGCACTGCCTATGGCCTGTGGGACAGGGACCCATCAGTGTTCTGGGGTTTAATTGTGCCTTATGGTGTGCAGGTAGAACTCAGTGAAAAAATTGTGCAGTAGGGAAGTGATATAGAGAGAGGAAAGTGTGTGTGGAATTCCTGGTGTTACATTGTCTGGGAGGAAAAATGGTAATTTCAGAATGTGGCATAACTGTCTTCAAATTTGTTTGGCTTTTTGATGGGTTGGATGAAGATTTTTGTATGTTACAGAAAAATTTTAAGAGGTCACAAAGGGAATAAATGAACAAATTTTGTGCAAAGCCTTGGGGCAGTGAGAACCTGCTATGAAGCATGAGTAGAGGCAAGACTTTACATTCAGTGTATAATTATAGGTATGGAACTATTGTAAATTTGCAGGTGAGAAAATACTGTACTTTGCATCAGGCTTTCCAAGTCCCAGTTGAGCAAGGATGGTATTTGTCTTGGCTAACATCTGTTCCTTTCTGGAATAAGTAGCTTTAAAGGAAGGCATGAAACTTTAATATGATTTCTGGTTAGCTCAATCTATCTCTTTGTATTTTCAAAACATAGTTTATTTTATTAGATTCAAGAATACATGTTACCTATACAAGCTGCTTGCTCCTTACATAAATAATCATATGATAAATGCAATTAGATTGAAGTTCAGCAATATTGAAATCACTTCCATAGGAAGCTGGCTGACTGCCCAGACATCTGACGTCATCTAGGAACCACGCTCTTGGTGTTGGACAAATGTCTTTGGCACAGCCCTGTGAAAGTCACTGTGGTTGGGATCTGGGTGGAAATAAGCTCTGAAAGGCCGAGTGTTCATGCCCAATGCCTTCCCAGGCATCTCCCTCCCCTTAGACACCTCCCTGCACACCTCTGAGGATCCCTGCTCTCCACAGGCACAGGGAAGAGAATGCCAGTCCTTAACTATTGGAATTCTTTCATGTATAGCAACAAGTTTCCACTCAGCCTTCCAAACCCTTGCTATGTGCTGTAATAATGTGGGAGAAGGACTTCATTGTGGCCAATGTAATTCTTGGTAAACAGAGAGGAGAAATGATGTCTCATTAAAAAATGTAGTGTGGCAATAGGAAAATCATGTTTATTACCAGTTCTAGAGTTGTATAAATAGAGATGTGAGACATCTGCTGAGCATTGCTGTAGTAGAAACACTGAAATCACGTTTTTTCAAGTTAATAAATCTCAGAGCTGGGAAGAAGAGTAGTGGAGGGAGGGCTAAGAGTAAGGCAAATGAAATGAGCAGGGGCAGTGGAATGATGGGAGACTTTTTTAAATGTGTTTTCCCAAGGAGGTAGTTGTATAACAGTGTTCAATGTTTTAGGATTTGTCTCTCCTTGTGCTTGTTGAAAAGCAGGACAGACTAGACATAACTAGGAAAAGCCTTGCATCAGGCCATTAATTACACTTTTATTTCGGTGGTGAGTGTGTATCGGGCTGGTGGAAGTGAGAGCTGCGTCTGCAGAGCAAGTGTCAACCCAAGAGTGGGGAGCTCCCTGTGGTGTTGGGATAGTTGTAGGGGGATTCCCAAATTTTCGAAGGTATTTTGTCTCCTCCTCACCTTCAGGATTTGGCCTTGAAAGATGCTTACAATAAAGTGGGACTTGGGGTTTTCTTGGTGGCGATTGGTTCGATTGGTTATTTATTTATGTATTTAAAAACAGTGAATGTGTCTCAATAAAATCCTGAAAAATGAAAAAAATCCCTCTTTTTGTGCAGTGCAGTTCTAAGCTGCAAAGGAGCAGAATCATAGTTTAGATTTAAATCCAGAAGTAAACGAGTAATTTATTGCCTGTAACGAGCAAACAAAATCCCATTATATTGAAGAATGTTTTGAATCTATTTCCACAGGAAACATAGACAAGAATCTCTCAAAATTGGTCACTAGTGGCCTAAACCAGGTAGTTGCCCTGTGACAAGTGTGTGTTCTTGCAGGATCACTGGTTTTACCTATTGGAGCAATAATAAAATAGAAGGTGCAAGTGCCACAAAATGTAGTTCCACAAATATATGCCAGTATTTCTCTTTATTACAACAAAGTTGGTTGAAATAAGGAGAAATGTAGAAATTGCATCAGGTATATTTCAGACTGGTTTAATAGAATTCTTATGTTTCATTTTGTTGTTTGTTTTGGGTTTTTTTTAATACTCTAAAGTAGACTGCTGGATGTTTTTGTGCTGTGTTTATGTACTGAAATTTTCGAGTTATTCAGTTGACCACCACCTATCTCTCATCTCATGAATATGTATTCAGGTTTTTTTTTTTTTTTGTTTGTTAACCCGTAAAATAATGCTGTGCTATTTTCCACTCAAAGCCCTCCTTATTGCCTGAGCAAAATTGGTTTTGATGGTAGTAATGTTACCTCAAGACTTGTCCCCTCTCTCTCCAGTGTTGGCTTTCCTCAATAAAAAGCCATTCTTCATCCAATTTAGCAACCAGTTCCCCAAACCCATTCAGCTTTATCCAAATCTGATGCCAAACCGGATTCCCTGTGGTGTGGAGCATCCTGACTGTAGTGTTATTATGATGATTTTCTTTAAGGTTATTCTTAGAAATTTTATAACACAAATCAATTGTGAACAGCTCAGGAGGAGCAGGGCAAGACTTTTTTTTTTAAACCCTGAATCATTCTAGCTTGAACTTTTTTTTTGTTTTGTTTTTTTGAATACATTTGTACAATGTGTATTTTGAGGTGGAAAAATAGTGAGATTCTGAATATTGTCCAAACAGATGTGAAAACTTGGTGACTTTCTGACTGCAGGCTGGATGTCTGCTCTCATGTTCTGTGGACATTTGTGTGTGCAAATGAAATGGTTGCCCTCTGTTCAGTTTGAATGGTGGAAATTACTGTAGTATTTAGTGAACCAGTATGATTGCTGGAATGGGATGGCATGGAAAGATTGAGGGACTTCATTATTTATGGGGCAATTTTTATTTTGTCGTTCATTATATTGACTTGAAATTAATTCACTGTGAGGTTCCTGTAAAATTGCTTTGTGCAAAATAGTATTTATTTTACCTTTTAATAAAACACCCTGACTTCTATGAAAGCCATGAAAATAATTGAAATAAATTATATGCAAATAATTATTTAAATAGTGTGGAAATATAATGTGTGCTGCAATTAAAATTCCTGGACTCCCATCAGTCTTCCTAAGTGAAATCCTCATAATGGTGTTTTTCAGATGCAGTTTGTCCTGCTCTTGGGCTTTTCCACATGAAGTTGAGCAGCAGCTTGGGTCAACCAAAGCAACCCTTTGCATTAGAAACGTGACGAGGATTTTCTTTCTAGTGATGCCATGGTGAGGATTTTAGGAGCACCTAGACAGAGCTGTTCTCATTGCTGCCTAGATTTAAGGCCTCAGAGGGTTTAAATCTATAACCCTGCTGGAGTCAGAAGAGCAAACTCTTACTGGGATTTTGATACACGTAGGAGTAAGGAAAGCTCTTTAGGACCCTGGTTGTAGGCAAGAAATTAAGTTGTTATCAGATCTATCCCTTTCTTGGGTGTCTCCCAGTCTAGTTTCCTCACACTGCTATATTTTCTGAAGCTCAAAATAATGCCTTGTTCTCAACCGTTATTAATCATCGTGCATGCATTGAAGTGTGGATCTGACTGTGACTCAGAACAATTTAAAATCAGGCTTCATGTCTTATGAAAATAAATGGCTCCCAGAGGAGAAAGGACTTCTGTTTTCATTTATTGCTCGTGATGGTGAGCTGTGCCTCAGTTTGAGACGTCCCATCTTGCACTGACTTCCTCCGTGTCCCAGTTCATGCTGACAATGCCGTTGGCTTTGATCCCAGCCTTTACTGGGAGAAAATCTTGTAATGGTTTGGGTGGCTTGTGGACAGATCTGATAAGAGAGGGTTTCTGATGTTTCGTCAGCAGGTCAGGCAGGGATTGACAGAAATACGACTGGGGTGTGTTTTAAGTATGGGGCGGGAAAGGTATCATTGAAGGGAAGACAGCTCATAGGAAGAATTGAATTGGCTTTGGGAACAGCCCTGGAACAAGGAACTACTGAAGTAAAGGCTGTGAAGACTGATCTTTTGGGGGTTGTTGCTGGAGGGTATGTGAAACATTTTGCTATCATTAAAATAACTTGTATTTGAGTGTTTTCTAACTGGTACCGTATCTTTAGCCCACAATTGAAGGAAGTTACTTTTTGTCCTTTTGGATTGCACTGGGTGTGTCTGTTTCAGGGGGTTTTAGCCAGTTTCAGTGTGTTTTTTTTTTTTTTACTTGGTGTGAATGGTCAAGGTTGGTTACTTAAGTAACAGGTTTCAAAGTGGGAAGGGAAAGTTAACTTTTCAGCACTGTGTTGCTCGCAGTGAACTTAGCTGAGAAGAACATTTAATGGTTTCATTGCAGAATGTTGAGGAATATTTGCCTAAATTAATTCACCACATTAATTTCTAGATGACACTGGGTAGTGAGGGTATACAGGCTACACTATAGTTCCACCTTTGAACATGGGCTAGTGGATTTTTTTTAAAGCATGATCTTCCCCATCAGAGGCATCATATATGATTGGTTGCCCATTTGTCAGAATTTTAGATAATCTAAGACAGAGTTACTTTTGTAGGCAAGTCTATTTTTGGAGTATGTTCTGGGAACAGTAAGTTGGGGTCGCAATTTTTATTTATGTTTTGGATGCTTTCTCATTGTCCTCATCCTTGTCAAGTTGGACAAAATGGTTACATTTTAAGGCAAAAAATGTAGTCTGGTTTGGAAGCTAATGCATTGCATTATTCAACAGCAGCCTCCACCCAGTTAAATGTAGTATTGACAGTTGCAGTACCACGCTTCAATGTATTGAAGATTAAAATATATGTGTGTTTTTGTAGGAGAGCATTTCTGGTGCTTTTTATTTGGTACATGTAGTCATCATAGCCCATTGTCATTTATCTGTCTAGTTTCAGACACCTCACACCTGTGATCCTTCAGAGAACCTGTGATCAGTTATACTTTACTGCAAAGGCAAGAGATTTTTGGTAGTTTTCCCTTATAAAGTGGGAAACATGCAAGGACATTGGTGCAGGTTTGGAGCCTGCAGTGTGGTTTTGTTATCCTATATAGCTGCAATGGAAGTTTGGCCTCCTGTTCATTAGATGATTTCTTTATTTTATTATTTCACTTAGGAAACTTGTTTTTTTTATAACACGAGTGAAAGCAAAAATCTCAGGAGGCTGTGCTGAATGGCTGCAGTTATTTGAGAAAAATTCAGAATGAAATTTACCTTCTTTTCTCAGCAAGCAAGAACACAAGAATTAGTGCTGATTAAGACCTCCTATGTCATCATCTTGTTAATTAAAATTTTCAGTTATGGCTTAGGGGGAGGGGATGTGTCAGTTTACCCAATGAATTAAGAAAAGAGCAGCAGGTGGAGAGACTCTGGATCTTTGAGCTGTTCAGTCCAGCAAACAAGTCATGTGTTTGTGTGGAGGGGACTGAATTAGTTCTCCTTGCTTGTGACATCTGGTTCATCTTGTGCAGCAGAGTGTGGTTGGACTTGGGGCATGTGTTGGATTTGTGGTTGGATGTGTTCTTGATTGGCGATGACTTTCTGTTGCATTTCATTGAGCTGTGTGTTCCTGGAAATGATAAGCTCTGTGTGGCAGTGGGAGATTCTGGTATTTTTTCATTGTCTTGAGCAACATCTGTAGTCAACTGTACAGTTTCAGAGGGCAGGTATCTGAGAACCCCAAATCTCTACATGACAGTTCATGCTTCCAGCAACAATTGCTTTGTATGTGGCAAAATGGAAAATGAGAATCCTATTTGCATTCTCTGTCCTGTTTTCAGTCTGATGGGGAGATTTAGGTACTTTAGTTACCTGAACGACATAAAAACCCAAGCGAGACTGGCCTTAGGCCAGAGCTCCATCTTTGTGCTAATGGGTGAGTGTGCTTTTTGTAACTGTGCTTGTTACCAGGAAATCAGCAAGGGCATGACTGCTACCCTGCCTTTGGAGGAGCAGCAGTGTTTGATCAAACCAGGTGTGCCAGATCACAGCTGCTCCTTTAGGGCTTTTTTCATGCAAATCCAATCTGGCAACATAATTTTGTACCAGCTCATCCTTTTGCCTTGCGTGGTGTTTTGATGTGGTGTTTCATGTTCAACCCTTGGCCTGGTTTAGCCAAAGTCCTTGGTGTGGTTGCAGAGAGAATGGGTAAAGGTTCACATCTGTAACAAAAACCCAAAACCCTTGCAATACAAGCAACAGTATTTTCCATTGTAAGGATTTCAAATTACTGCAGTGCAGAGTGTGAGGGGAAATTGTCTCTGGTTGTCAGTACTGGAATAAGGTGTATTTCTCCCATGTCCTTCTCTAGCTGTTCAGCTTTCAGACACTAAAGGAAAAAATATGTTGTAGTTTATCCTGGCAGTTCCACTATGGTGGACTAGTCTGCTGCTGTGGATTTGATGTGTTGTTCACAAGTGTGCTAGGAGAGGTGTATTTTACAGTCACAACCATGGACCATGTGCACTAGGTACAGTTCCTTTGTGTTCTAAGCATGCTGGAAGTCCGTGGTTCCAAGCTCCTGTGGATTCATCCGCTCTTCTCTAGAACCGCAAGAGCTGAAACGACTTCCGTGAAACTTGAGGATAAGGACGAGGGAGTTTGCTTAGTAAAGAAACAAACTCCATGATGATTTCTGGATGTGAACTTCTAATATAGGAGTGTGCAGTTAAGGTAATTTCAAAGAAATCAAAGTTATTTTATGTGAGTGGCAGACTCTCAAATCTCCATATGATTTCTTCATTGGTTCCCCTGTTGGCAATTCACAATCTGTCCTTCAGGCTTGCACTTAATGGGCGAGTGTTCGCTGCATTTTCTGCTCCTAACTACCACAGGTGCTTATTTGCTCCTCTCTGGCCTGTGGCACTTACAGGTATGCCTCTGGAGTGAGGAAATGAGGAGTCATTAAACTAGAGGAAACTTGAAAATAGCTTGCTTCAGGCAGCTTATTGCAAGGTTGTTTAGTGTTATTTTTTTTTCTAAATAGCAGAACAAAGCCACAACAGTACAAATGTTTTAAAGGCCTTTTCCTCACTGCTGTGACTTGTTTCTTTTTTTTTTAATTCTTTTTCCCCACCTCATGTCATTATGAAATTTTTGGGCTGTTCTTACCATAGCTACAGCTTTAGTGAAGATGAAAATAGTAACCTGAGTAATACCATATGCCAGGGATGGCAGCAACACTTCCGCTGGAGCGGTAGATGAAGTTCTCGCTCTCAGGTTTAGCTGTGGGATAGGTGACACGGTGACCTCTCCTGCACGTTTTGGCACCAATTCCAAGCTGGGCTTTCTCCATGGGCCGGGGCGTTGAATTGCTCTCTGCAGACACGTGACAGGGAGCAGTGGCATTATCCGATGGCAGCTGCCAGGCTGTGCTCGGTGGCCGATGACACGGCTGGGAAGCAAACTGTGTCCAGGTAAAGAGCAGGCAGAGCCAGGGCCCCTGTGCTTGGTGAGCAGCTCTTGGCAGCACGGGAGCTGCATCCCCCATGGAGGTGGTTGGGACGCTGGAGGTGAGGAGCAATCAGTTCTAAGGGGGAACCCGACTGCTTGAGGCTGCCAGGGAGAAGAAGGTGTCACCCCTCAGGATAAAAAGCAGGGAGTTGTCATTTGGGGTGGCAGGATTTGAGAACAAAGGAGGTGGCAGCAAAGGCCTGGGAGGAAAAATGGCTGGAAAGTGTCAAGGCAGTAGACAGAGGTGGCAGAGGGTGAGTAGCTGGCAGAGGAGAAGCTTGTTTCAAAATGACTGGGACCATTTGGTTTATGTTAACACATTCTACTTCACAGTTTGGGAGGAGTGCAAATAAACTGGGTCAGCTCATGCAAGCCTTGTTAAGAGAAACATGAAAAAATGGCTAAGTGTAGTGAGAGAAACTATGGGAAACATCAAAGATAAAATTATTTGAATGATTTTATAATTTTTAAAATGAATTTTTTTATTGGATGTGCAGTGTTAACTTAGTGAGGCAGCATGGATTTTATTTTCCCTGCTGCTGTAGTTAATGATTATCTTGCTTCTTTTGGAGAGTGAAAAATAACAGTGGTCTAGTGTGGCTGGGGCTCTGGAAATATCTGTGACTCAGTAGGCAGCAGTTCTGTAAACAGATGCGAGACATCTCAGAAAAGGATATAAAATTATCAAACCATAAAGCAGTGAAACCATAGAACCTTTCAGTGTGTTTACCAAAGTTCTTATAGGTTCATGCTCAAAGGAAATAAAATCACTGCTAGAGAATCTCATTAATTTATGTCTCAGTCAGCTTCAAATCTGTACCAAAATGCATTTCCTGACTTAAAAATACGAATTTATTAGGACACTACTGCTGTGCTGTGAATATCATGGGGAAGTTGCTCATCTAGTAAATTAATGGAGGCATGTGTGTTGAACTTCCTTACACAGCCATTCCCTTTTGCTACCCAAAGCAGGAACTGATGACTTTTTTCCTGCTGTTGCAGAATAAGGAATTGGACCAGAGGCAGATTAGGCTCTAACAGCAGTTGCGTTAGAGCTGCTCCCGAAGTTCACAGGAACCAGGTCTGCAGCTTCCCTGCAGGCTTCTGGTTCGTCACAGCCACCTCGTCATCCTCAGTGAAGTTCAGCCCTTGAGAGAAAATCCAATTCATTTTTCACGGCGGTGAGACGAGGCGTGGAGATGGAATAACCGCAGCAGTGGGGGAGGATTTGACAGTCCTCAGTGTCCCTGGCTGTCTTTCCCCTTCTGCTGCCATGATCTAGGTGACATGGAGCATCTCTCTTTTCATGGCAGCAGAAATTAGTAGTGCTGACACCTTTCTTTGTACAGTGGACTCGGCGTCTAATGTTCTTGAGGCAGAACAATTCCAGAAGCCTGTCCTGCTAATGAGAAAAAAACCAAAGTGATTTCTTTTAAAGTCTTTTCTAGAAAGTGTGAAGTGTCTGCATGGATTTACAAGTTGGGCCATCCCCACAGTCAGAATCGGCAGTGGAAGAGTTTCATTAGGCAGTTGAGTAGTCTCCAGTTTGAGTGGCAGGAACCCATTAACAGCTGAGGGAGGGGTTGGGAGAGATTTGTAATTTGGGGAGCACTGTGGTGAAGGTAATTAGGGAGTGATTGCTATTGCTCTAATGCAAAGACTAAAGGCATCAAATGAAACTTAAAAGTGATATCCAAAATAAATACAGTTAGATGTTTTTTTCCTAGAATATTCCTGCAGAATCTTTTGCCTCAGGACATGGTAATGCTAAAAGTTGATGTGAATTCAGAAAGCCATTATATATTCATGGAATAAAAATTGACCTGGAGCTATTGAACACTCAGTTTTTGAGTTGACATGGAAAGGGAGACTTTTGAAAAGGGATTGAAAGGAGACTTGTGAATTTAGGAACAGCTCTCATAATGAGCACTATGTGAGAAAGCATGCTGATGCTCGTCAGAAAATACATCAAGTGCATCATTAGCCATTTGGAGGGAGCTGAAGTTGCTCTCTGGTACCAAATCAGTGATAAGCAAAGTGCAAAGGCCCTTCTTGGCTAATAAAAGAGAAGCATGGTAAGTGTGTTGCGTTTGAGGCATTAGAAGGTGAAGCTGGTGCAGGACTACAAAGAGACATGGCAAGACAAAAGCCAGTCACCTTTTCAGAAGGATTTTAAGTGGTTCTGAGTGGGGTGAGACCGCCTTTGTCAGGAGCAGCATAAGCTCAAGTGTGAGATAACAAAAAACTTCAGTTGTATGGATGGAATAGGCCATGTTTTACTGGTGCTAAGCAGAAAGAATTGCAAAACTTAGATAAAACCTAGTTAAATCTATAGTCTATATAAAGACAGGCATGTACACCACTAAAAAACGTGGGTTTTTAGTGAGTGGCATTGTGCATCTTGTATATGTACTTGAGCATTTTGAAGATGTAGTCACAGTCTCTAAGGCTTTGGAAACGCTTTCAATATAAGAATACCTTCGGTTTTTATTGCCATTTGCTTAAAATATAAGGAGCCCTGGAATGTACACTGAGGCTTCAATAAGTAAAACAATCTCGCTTTTCTTTGTGGTTATTTAAAGAGTAAATGCTCTGATTGTGCAGGCTTAGTTAAGAGGATTCTTTGAAGAGCAATGGAAATGGAATGGTGGTGTATATCAGCCTTTCAGCTAATATGCCAACTATATACTTTAATTAATCTTTTTTTTTCTTCCAAAGTGATCATTACATGATATTGTGGTTACTCTAATGCAAAGACTATAGACATCACCTGAAAAGAGAAGGTGATATCCAAAATAAACACAAGTACTTTTTCATAGAATATTCCTGGAATCTGCCAAGTATTGCTCAGATACGTCATAAGGTCTTTTTTTAAATTTTGATTTGTGAATGTTTATGCTATTTTTTCATATTTTATGTTAGGACATTGAGTTTCATTGTAGGAAGAAGTTTTGTACTAAGCAGATACTTAGCTAAAGGGAAGAATTTTGCAGGTATTTCAAAATTCTAGGGCCACTATAAACATCACCCTACCAGTTTAAATTTTAACCTCAGGATGTGGTTTAAACCTTCATTTTTAAGATAATTCCTTTTAACAACTCTGATTTTTATCTACACAAAGGTTTGTTTAGTAGCCTTGTGCTCACACAATTAGAATATGTCACCATACAATTAAAATACATTCTGTGTGTGTGGTGAATGTTACATATTTGAATATTGGCAAGGTGGAATGGGATGAAGGTAGGGCTGCTGTTCAAGCTTGGGAAGACAGTCATGTCAAAGTTTCTTGCTCTTTTTTTTCCCCCCTAGATGTTCACAGCTTAATCTCCAACTTTCTCTCTGTGCAGCTGCTGTTCTTTTTCCTGGCAGAAGATAACTTGGGGGTAGTATTGGTTACAGTGTGGGTGCACGTGTGTAGCTCCCTGGTATTTAGGGGAAATGAAGCTGGGCTCTTTATGTCCCCACTGCGCTTTGCTTTTCATGTTTCAAAAATGTGCTTCTATATAAAATATTTAAGAGTGTTTGTGCCTATATACGTATATATAAAATACAGTGTTTATATGAAAATGCTTCTTGGATAGATTTGCCTTGGTTTAGGTTAGAAATAGCAATTATGTGCTAACAAATTGCCTATTACATATGCCCAGTATACAATTTTTCCAGTAAATTTGTAACAGTTTGCTCAGTTCCAAGCCTGTGTGAGTGTGCGCTGCTTCTCCAGCCCTTTCTGGTTTTTGCATGCGGAAATAAATTAATTTGGTTTTGCATGTTAAGTACTGTATTAATGAAAACTCAAACAGTCACATATATTTATGGGACTTTGCAATTGCTTGACTTTTAAGATGCTTGATAACGAATTAGAGCTAAGTACAAACTCAAGGAGGTCCTTTGGCAAATAAGCATAGATGCTCATTGCACTCATCATGTGGCAGTTTTTCATGCACACAGTATTTACTTTAGCAGCATGAACTGTAGAATGTGCCCCTTAAGGTGCCAATTGTGGCTTAATTATAGACGCAGAAATCACAATTTTAAGTTGTTTTGCTGAAGGCTGTGCACTGGCTCTCTCTGAAGACAAAGTGCGCATTTTGGGAACAAAAAATCCACAACCAGCAGTACCTGCTGGATGTGGATGTGCCAGAATTGTGCTTTCTACCAGGGTTTATTTTATAAAAGAACTGCCAAAACCATGTTATTAAGGTTTCAAAGTCAAATATCCCAATGACAGTGAATAGACAGAATAAACCATTGTAGGACCCAAGATGTCCAAGAGCACACAACACCTCTGGCTGGTGCTCGGCCAAGACCCACAGGTTCTTCTCAGCTGTGGGTCCCAGCCTGGATTGATAGAAGGGCTCTTCCCTCCCTGGAGCAACACCCTGCATTTGTCCTTGCAGAATTCCAGTGGGTTCATGGTCTCTCTGGATGCCAGCCCTGCTTTCAGGCGTAGCTGCTGGTTGCCCCCAGACTGGTGTTACCTACAAGCTCGATGAGAGTGCATTCCTGGGCTTCCTCTAAATCATTGGTGGAGTCATTGGATAGGTCAGGTCCCAGGAGAGGTGGCTGCAGTATCCCAGGTGTTACTGGCCTCCCGGTCACCATAGAAGGGTTTGTGTTGGAAGGGACATTAAAGACCATCTTGTTCCGACTCCAACTTGGCCTGGAACAATCCAGGGATGGGGCATCTGTATCTTCTCTAGGAAACCTGTTCCAGTGTCCCTTCACAGTAAACAATTTCTTCCTCATACCCAATCTAAACCTGCTCTCTGTCAGTATAAAGCCATTCCCCCTTTTACTGTCACTATGCGCCCTTGTACAAAGTCCCTCTGTTTTTTTTGTAGGTCCCCTTTAGGTACTGGAAGATGCTCCACAGTCTCTCTGAAGCTTTTTCTTCTCCAGCTCTCTCATGGCTTCATAGCAGATGTGCTTCAGTCTTCTAAACAACTTAGTGGCCTCCTCTCAGTTGCTGAAGGACCCGTTAATTGCTGTGTTTGGAGCTCAGCTGTGTTTCCACCCGTCTGGTGGCCATTTGTCCTGCTGGCCACATCCCAGATTAAATAGGTCCATATTGTGGGGTATAAATTGGGGTAATACCCTCTGCTGCTCTCCCTTTTTATTTGAGGGTGGCAGAAAACCTGCGTTTCTGCAGGCATTGAGGACCCCTCAGTCTCCACGAGCTTTCTGACATGACAGTGGTGGCCTTGCTGTGACCTTGGTTCTCTGCACCCTTGCACACAGCCTATCTGGTCCCATGGGTCAAGATCAAATAATCCCTGATACAAGCCTCAGCCTTACCTCCCATCTGCTGCCACTAAATCATCCACCTCCTTCAGCAACAGGCCTACTTTTTCCCTGCTTAGCCTTTTACTATTATTTGCAGCATTAAACGTCAAACTATTTTCTAAGCATTTCCATGAAACGTTGATTTGAAAAGTTATGGTTTATCAGTGAAATGTAATGCAGCGTGTGTTACACCCCAATTATATGTGCATTAAGCGTTCCCATAAGATATCTAAACTGAATTTTGCAAATATTTTTTTAATTATAGACTTGCATTTCAGGATGTATTAGGCCACCCACTACGTGTGAGGGCGTTCTAGATTGCTTCCAAAGAGCTACCGGTTGCTTCGGGAAAACTTTGTTCTTGTCAACCTGATGAAGTTTATAGGAAATCTTCCTGCAAAAATGACAGCAGCTCTCCTCTGACTTCTCTAGCGTACCCAATAATTTAATTTTAAAAGCATAAAATCTAGTATTTGAAATAACTTCTTGCTAGTGTCAAGTATAAATATTTTTCACTTTTATTTGGTATTTGAAACAAGTGCCGTGACTGTTTGTGTATGAATGTGTGCATTTGTACACTGCATAGAAAAATACTCAGCATTTATGTGTGCTTCATTCATTTTACTGTTATTAAAAAGCCCTTGTATGTCTAGCCAGAACACCATTTTACTGTAAACCTAATGCAGTGTGCTCATTTGTATGGGTTGCTGCAGCTGGAATTTTTCAAATGCATAATGTGGTGGTCATGATAATGTGTTTACAGAGTGTAAAATTTGAGCTTGAATTATGATTACTAAAATAATTGATCGTCATCATTTGTGCTTTGCATAAGAAGAGTTCAGGAAAGCTGAATATTAAATAAACAGCATGTTGGATGAATAGCATTTCTCTTTCAACTCATCAAAGGAACAAAAACTAAAAGAAGAACATGTATTCTTATTGCCAATTACTATCCAAGGAGGATAATGATACAATCTTTATGACCTGCTAGAACTGTATTCTTAAAATAAATTTCCCATTACATTCCTCTCAGTGTTAAAATACAGTCTTTCTACCAGCAGATAAGTTGTGCCAAAAATAAAACCAGAAAGGTCTCTCATACATAGTTTCTGGTTATTAAATAATGTGCACTCTCCCTGTCCCTTCCCAGCAGGATCTCCTGGTTTCTCCAAAGGCTTAAGGATCTCCTGCAGGAACTCAAGGAGCTGGTAGATGCAGGGGGTGAATGAACAAAATTAAAGTTCTCTCCTTAGAACTTCTCACTCATTTTGATCATCTTGCAAATGAGTAGAAATGTATAGAATTTCTGTTTGTTTTAGAACAATATTTACACTGTGTCTCTGATACCTACAGAAGAGCGCTCAGACATCAAAGGGGACCTTCCTTGTGTGGGAATTTTAAGTTCTGTAAGAAAATTATTAGAAAAATCATTAGGATTTAGAGGTACGTAATTAATATGTGGGAGTCAAATGCGTTGTGCATTCAGTGTGTTTGATCAGCCCATATTCTGGGAGTGCAATCTCTTAGAGAGGCCCCAAAGTGCTCTGCAGTGTGTGCGGGCCAGGGCGAAGGATGGACAAACATCTCTGACCAGAGCAGAAGAGCACAGAGAGCCTCCTGCTCTGTGTGGATGTGGAGCGTTTGCTGCTCGGAGGGAAGAATAAACAGAAATAACGCTGTCTCGGGGCGCCGGCCATCGCCAGAGCCGGCGGGGGAAGCCTTGGAGGAGATGATGCTTTAGTCTCACAGGGATGTTCACACCCCCGTGCCCTTGTTTTCCTGGAGCTCTGTGGTCTGGCAGTGTGGGAGCAGTGCAGCTGCTGCAGAGCCAACAGGTTGCAGGGGTTTGGATGCAGTGGAAAAGGAAATGTGTCTGGCATGGCATAGGCAAGAGGAATACAGGAATACACACCCCCCACCTTTTTGGGTTTTGTTCCCTTTGGCAGTCTCTACCATCCCTAGTACATCTCTGTTTGTATGCTAAAATGATCAAATCAGTAATGATCATTTTCTTGGGTATTTTTTTTTTCTTTTTCTTGTTTCTTTTCTGCAAGGAGTCCTTCAGGCTTCTGAAGATCTCATTTCTATTCTTGTGATAGCAGGTGCCTTTGATAATCTGTTTTTCTCCAGTCTTGATTATTCTTTTTCTGTGTTGTTTGTTTCTTCCTTTTGGCAATTACATCCTCAATTTTGGGTTATTTTAGATTTCTATTGCTAAAATCAAAACATAGTCACTAACCGTCTTTCTGCATTTGCTGATTTATTTTTTTGGGCAGTGAGGCCCCTGTTCCTTTGGCATCCTACTTGTCTGCATATGGTAATTTATATTGTCTCTTAGCTGCAAGATATTTTTTGTTCAGCAAATTATTCGTGTTTGTTTGCAGTTGATCATTTTTGTTTAATAGCATTTTCCCTTCCATGGCACAGCAGTGTCCTGGGAGAAAAGGATTTTCTCCTGATGCTCTAATGAGTTGTTTTCTTAGCTCTCCCAAATGGTGTCCCATTCTTAGAAACAGTCCAGCAAGTGTCCTTGTGGTGTGGACGTACAGCAGGGCTTGGCAGATTCATTCTGCCTTGTTTGGAGATTTCTCAGGCGCTGGACTGAATCAGAGTGAGTCAGGCTGGAGCTGGGGTGACAATTAGATGCCACTCCAGGCTCCCAGATCCTTCTGTGCCCTCTCTGCTCCACGGGAGCAGTGACTCGGCAGAACACGAGCCCCCGGTGCCTCCAAACCAGGAGTGATCTGAAATGAGAGTTTTGGTGCTATGATCAAAAGAATTTTTTGCAGTTTTCCATGAGTAAAATCCCTCCAAAACTAGCAAAAGGGTTGTGTCTGCTGATCAAAGCGTCCTTTGGCATCCCCAGCCTGTGAGATTGAATGCAAAGGGAATTTTCAGAAAGCTCATTAAAAATTAACAATATTGGGGGTGGAGAAAGCACAGAGATAAATCCTTAGAGATCATGTTCCTTTAATAGAAGTTTTTACTTGAAATGAGAAATACCTGAATGCCCACAAGAAAACAAGTTCTGTAATAAATTCTTTGCACCACATTCCCTATTTGAGGATATGGGAAGTTTATAAATTCTGGATTTATAACCTGTTTTGTTTCTGGTATGGAGATCTCTGATTTATCTCAGTGTTTGCTACTGTACAATTTACCATATTAAAAAAAAAAATCAAATTATGTATTTTTGCACCTTAGATTCTTATGGGTTGTTATGATCTTGCAGGGCCTTTTATGTTTTTGAAGTGTGTAAGACAGTGAAACCTAAATTCCAAAGGTGTTTCTGAGGTTTATTTTTTATAATTTATATCTTTTATGTTACTGATTCCTTATTTGCTACTGTACAAATGGGAGAAACTTTATTATTCTTCTGACATGGCTTGCAGTTAAAATCAGCCCTGTTGGTTCAGTCTTTGCTGTTTCTTACTGATATTCCAGAAGGGATAGAGGAGGCACTGTAAAGAAACTTCTGGATGAGATGTCCAAGTTAATTATCAATGAGCTGAGATTTTGATATCCACAGTGAACTTGTGGGGAATGCTTCCCTGCAGAAGCAAGAGCAAGTGTGGCACTGCTGGAGTGAATTACAGAAGTGAAGTGGAAAAAAAGCTTAGTTTTGAATGCATACTGAATACAAAAATAATTGCAGGCACAATGAAAATAGGTGACTTCCTATGGCAACTGCCCTCTTATTCTTTCTTTTTCAGTATAGTTACCTGAAGATTACTGTAGTCTGGATACAACTCTGTGGTTCATTTCAAAATATTTGCTGGTTTTGAGTTCAATGGTAAAGCTAAGCTTAACAAACAAACAGAAAACCATCCCACCCTGGACTGAATGATTGAATTTCCTGTATTTGTTTGTTTGGTGCTCGCTTTTCTACCTCCAAAGGAGCACCAGGCACCTCAGGATGTGGGTTACGTCCTGCTGGCGTTTTCCTTGGATCTGTTTTCAGTGACTTGCATCCAGAGACAGAGGGACTGCCTAGTGCTGTGTGCTTCTGCTGCCTTATTTGAAATCTTTTTCTTTTGAAAGTAGTGAATATCAAGGCTGGATTATAGATGTGGTTTTAAGGAGGCCTTTTAGGCTTTAATTTACACCTTTGACTATTTAATACCAGAAGAAATGTCTGCTAAGCCCTGGGTGGATCGAAGGGAAAACAATTTAATCAACAGGTAGAAGGCCTTGTTTGAAGTAATTGATTGTAATTTTGCTTTGGATTTAGAGAAATCAAACTTTGTCGAGAAAATAACTGTGCTGCAATCTATTAAAATGTTTGATTTGCTACTAAGATTGAATTCTTGTAGTAGAAGTGGTATTTATTTTGATAATCAGGCCGATTTACTGCTTTGCTCTGCTTTTGTTAAAGCATATAACCTTTATTTATACAAGTTATTTAAGTTTTTATGACTTTTTAGGAGGTTGCATGTTGATGAATAGGGTGTTTCTAATTCATTGTGTCAAACTGCATTTAGAGGAAGGCGTGTATCTAATGCACAAAATCTTCACTTGGTTTACTGTTGCAGTGTACTGGATAAAGAGGGAAACTTCTGCATTTCAAACTAGGGAAAAATGCTCTTTTGACAGTAGTGAAATGAACTGATTTTCTTGTTCAGTATTTTGGAATCAGTGGGGGTTTGTAGTCTCGTAACTGGCAGATAAATTTCTTATCCTTGAGTCTCTGGAGCACATGCAAAGCACTGAAGCCACTTGAATGCAAACTAATTGTGGTATTAAAAATAATTTCTGTGCCACTGTAAAAACTGGCCATTTAACACTTTTAGTTCATGAACACTCTGCCTGTGATTTCCAGCAGTTCCACTGATTGCTTAGTTTTCTTCAAACTGTTATATATTGCTTGATTGTTTAATTTATCTGATTTTTTTTCTAGTGGCTTCAATCAGATTTTGGTACAGTTTGCCAGAATTTTAAATTTAATTTGGAATTAAAATCTAAACTCAGTTTTGATGTGATATTTCTATAGTATCTATATCTGCAGTGGGTTCTGTTGTCAAAACGCTGAGGAATTTAGAGAATTGCAAAAGGATTTTTTACTGGCTTTTTTTTAATGTAAATTCTTTGCAAATATGAAAAAAACTCCCTGTTTTTGAAAGGAATAAACAGAAATGCTTCTGTAGTATTCTCTCTTCTGCTTCCCTCATGCTGTGAGGCAGCAGCACTGGGCAGGAGACACAGCCCTCCAGTTCTCTTTAGGCACCATCATTTAGTTGTGTTTTGTTCTAGTTGGTTAAAACAGTAAGCAGCAGGGTTTAAAATTTACTGTGTGGTATCTGTAGGGATTTGTATTTTAATCTTTCTTAATTCTAAACATATTTAATGATAATGTCATGGAAATGTCTTCTTCACCAGAATTTATACATTCACCCTACCTCAGTTCTGGCTTTTTGGGTCTCTCTGGCCGTGAGTAACTCAGCATCTCATCTTGGGCAGTGCCCACAGTTTTTCTTTGCAAGAGATTTGGTTAATTTAAAAGAGAAAAATAAAAGCCTCAGGAGGGTTTGGGTGGAGTGCCTGAGATAGGACTGCTGAAATGACCTCACCAGGTCAAGTCTGCTGGTGACTAAGGATGAGCAGGATCTGGTTTGTTAATCAAAAGGAACACAGATGTTGCCTTTAATGCTTTTGCAAGTACACCTCTCTTCCTGAAATGTGTCACATGAGAGATGTGACATGTCTTTGTACATGGAGAGTTACATGTGAAATCAGATTGCCCCCTCGGCAATTTAAGTACTGCCAGAAAGGAGAAGCTGCTGCAGTGTTCCATTGCACCACGTTGCTGGAATCCAGGGTTATTTCCTTATCTTACCCTTTATGGCTCTGCAGCTTGTGCTGGGACAGAGAAATTCCATGCAGGGATGGGAGGCTTTGTAGATCACTTTCATACATGTGTTACTGACACTTTACACTCTTGTTGCTTCTCTGGCATGAATTATTTGCACTTCCCTGTGGCTGCCTCTCTTCCTCCACACTCATCTTTGCCCATGAGCCCATGGATGGTCTCTGGCTGGTCCATGCAGCCACTGTCTTCAAAATTTGGTAAGAATGTTTGGCAAGTGCTGTTTTGAGGACTGGCAATTGTTCAAGTCAGTTAAGAATTTTGCAGTAAAGTCATTACACAATGAAGTTATAAAAATTAACTCTTCATATGCAGGCTAAAATAAATGAGTGTAGTTTGATTTTTACTGCTTTATGGGAAGATATTAGGAACAAAAAGATAAAACTAGTAAAGTTTTCTGAATCACTGAATTAAAGGATTAGCTAAAAATGCCTCAAGGAAATTATCTTAACTTGACCAAAGAACAAATAGTGCTAATTACTGTTAAACTGAGCTTGTTTAGTCTGCAGATGTTGCTGGCAAAACTGCATCCTTTTTGTGTTTGTGGGAGAGGGAGCATCAGTGTGTAGGTGGTGAGCACACCCAGGCTGCTGAAAGTCCAGGAGGTTCAACAAGACTTCTCTGAAAAGGTGTCAAAACCAGTCCAGTAGTAGTATTCCTGGGAGAATATGGCAAGTGGATTTATTTCTCGGTAAAGTTGGTGTAAAAAAAGAAGGGGATATGTTAAATGGGTCAGAAGTGCTAGTGTTTGAGATGTGTTTTTATAATTCCAAGATTTTGCTTGTTCCTTAGGCAGTGATAAGAAAGATAAGACACAAGAAAAAGTGTGATAAATGATTGCAGCTGTACCGTGTCATACAAAAAAAAAATATATATATTGAACCTTGTTTTTATCTGATCCAGTAAACAGTCTCTTCTGAAGTGCAGCAGCTTGTAAACCTGGGTTTTTATTACTTGTTGGTGATGGAAGATGCATCATTATTGGGCTGCCAAGTCCTGTGCATTTATTACTCTGTGCTGTATAGGGTCTGTGTATTTATTAGTGCTAAATACCTCATATTGTTCCATTTCAACGTTCTGCCACTGACTTGGAAAAGCATGGCATAAAAGTATCCTCAAAAAACCAGGGAAGAAAATCCCTTGACTAGGTGTGACTGAAATAATATCTACAGTGTTCTGGTTGGAGATGAACCAGACCCCAATATTTGGTGTTTGATGCTGAGGGGAAATACTTCTGCTAGGTGGAGTATTTTTGACAAGTGTGTTTGATACTCCTCCCCTGAGCATTTATCACTTGCTTTCTTGCTTAACCAATGTATATTAGCATGATCACAGAGGAAAGCAGCAAAATTTACAGGCCTTCTGTTCATTCTCCATCAATAAAAAGAACTAAATATCTGTAGGTTCAAGTGGAAAATAGAGGCATAGCCTTTTTTTTTTTTTTTTTAAAGTTCATAAACATTCATCACTTTTTTTCCTTTTAAAAACGAAAACTGGGCTGGTCTGTGGATATTTAATGAATCTGTATCAGAGCAGCAAAAGCCACATCAGGAGCAAATCACTTCAGTGAGGGTACCTACCTGGCATACTTTAATATTAAGATGTGGGTAAATTTTCTATCTTTAACAAGTTGAAAGATTAAGGAAGTTTTATTTTCCAAAGACCAAGAACAGAGGTCTTGAGTTTGTTACTTTCTCTGAACAGTCTAGTAGATCACATTGATAAATGTGTGTTGACTTAAAAAATAGTAGAAAAGTCCCAAACCCACCGGTTTCATGAAGCCCTGTCAGCAGTTACAGAGAATGACAATTCTGTAGGTGACTGCAGAGGCAGAATTCTGTAAATGAAATTCCCAAACGGTGAAATCCTATCCCCAGCCTATTCCAGTTTGAACGAGATTTGCAGGATGCACAGCTCAGCCAGTTTCAGATACCTGGTGTGAAACAATCAAGATAAGAATCAAAAAGGTAAAGAAAGGGAAAAGCCCTGTTAGATCAAACACTGTACACTAATCTTTCTCCTTAGGCAGAATTACTCCTTCCAGAGTCCTTACTACTCTTGTTTAAAATAACAGAAGCCCCATGGCACCAAGAGTTTCTCTTGTCTTCAGCTGCATGATTTTGTTATGGGGAGGTTTTTCCTGGTTATTTAAAATGTATTTGCAGCTACTCAATTTTCACCAGACAAAAATAAGTCTTCTCTTGCCCTTGACATTTGCTCCTGTGAAATTGCTAGTTTTTCTCCTTTTGGTGACGTTACGTAGCTGTACTTGAGACTGATTCCTTAACTAACATCAGCAATCTTTTTTCATGTTTTTAAACTGTTTGTAAAGTGGTGTAATAGGTTATCTAATCCCACTTCCACTTGTTTGTAGGATAAACACCTGCTGTGTGTTGCTCTGTATGTGTAACACATAAGTTCAAAGGGATATAAATTGAGCTGTACAGCTGCAATGACCGTAGGAAATCCAACAGAAAATATTTCCAGTGAAGCAAAAATATTGACTTCACTCATTTTGGCAACAAATTAAGTTTGCTCAGGGTTTTTTATGCTCATTTTCAGTAGAGAAAAACTTTTTCCTACAAGCAGGAAAACCAACGTAATTGAAATGTTAATTAACATATCAAACAGTATTTTTAGGAGAAGGGTTTTTGTTGTTTGTTTGTTTGTTTTTTTTTTTTTTTAAATTTCAGGATAGACCACCTCTCTCCTGGAGGTACACAGTGTAATAGTTCAGGTGTATGCATATAGCTAAACCCGCTTTACTGCTTAGGACAGGCTTGAATAAGGGCACTGTTAGGTTGTTACCAAATAATCATGGCCTAGTTGATGATTTTTGTAAGACCACTCTGCTGTGGTTTAGTTTCCTGAATGCTCATCTGTTCTTTTGAATGTGTTGTCTTTGATGAATCAGATGCATGTTTTCCTTGGTCATGCTTAAGTCCTGTTTTAAAAAAAAAAAAAAAAAAAAAAAAAGAAAAAAGAAGCAAAGAACAAGTGGCATGATTATATTAGTTTAATATGCTGCTGTTGATTAATGACTTTTGTCCATTTATTTAATAGATGCTGTTCTCCTAGACCATAGTGCTAAAGTAAATATTTTGCTATGTTTCTCTGTACTGTAAGCTCCTTATTCCGTGGAACAGGTTTTGGTGTCTGTTGCTCCATGTACAAGACTAATATTGATGCAACTATTTTGCTATTCAGTCAGTGTGACAGACAAACAGCTCTGGTATCTAAGTGGTTTGAAAAGACAGCAGAATAACAGATACATGTTTTATACAGTTATAGTGTCTGTGCTGTTTCTAGCTCATACCTAGTACATCATTCCATGTTTGCTGAGAGCTGTTTGTGTGGGGCTCCCTTTCTCTGTCCAAGGCAGCAGGCATCCTTTGGAAACATGGATTTTGATGATGGAGCTACAGGGAGTGCTGCTCCTGCATTTCTTCCCTTTCAGGGCTGTGTTCCCACTTCCTTTCTTGAGCCAGTTCTGTCCTCCTCTGACCCTGCAGTGGGATGCTTCAAAAGCTGAGTGGAAGAAAACTTTATTTTTATTTTTAGAGGAAAGGAAGTATTGAGAACACCCAGCTGGGAGAGGGTAGGTGAGGGTAGACTGAGGTCTCCCCATGCAGTAGCAGTTAGATCTTGGCTAGGATGTGACTTGAGCATAAAACTAAACCAAAGCCTTCAGGTGAGCCACACCTCTGAGCTCCTAGGGATGAGAGAGAGCTCATTTGGGAATGAGTGTGCTGTCTCTGCCTTCTGTGATTTTAGCCCCTGCTGCAGGGAGGGCTTCCCTTCTCAGGAGGCAGGAAAGCTTGCCATGGTAATGAGAAGCACAGGCTTTTTTCCTGTACCCTGCTCTGCAATTTGTCACAGCTCAGTAGCTGCTGTGTAAGAATAAGTTGTCCTTTTAGCAGGGATGGCTGCATAACCAGTGCATGAACAAGGGCAGCCCTCTCCAGGTAGGTTTTAACTCTTTGTGAATCAGATTCCTCACGTGAGCTTGCAAAATTGCTCTGTTAGAGAAGTGATGGAGACATGGAAGGAGCAGAGGGCAAAGGTTGTAGCTACTGGTGGTTTGGTGTGATGATTTAGAAAAAAGAACAAAATCCTTGTGTTGCTTGGCCTTGGGCAACTTGTCTGCTACTAAGTCACAGGGTTTACCCGTATAGGAGGAACTTCATCTGTAGGTTATTTGTGTGAAAATACGACCGAGACACAGTAGTTGTTTGGAAAGGTGATACAACTGCCCGAGTACATTGTGCTTCAGGTGTCACTCAGTTTTGAAAGTTCCTGGGGAAATGAGAGGGGATGGTCAGCAGAAGTGCAGCTGCTTTTGTTGACCAGTATTTTGGGGAAAAAAAAAAAATATATATATATTCCTTGATGTATTTAATTGATGATTTCAGGGCATTGAGTGTTACCTTTTTTTGGCAGTGTGAGGGGCTTATATTTTTCTCTGTCTTTGCACAAAATAATAATAGTAATAGTAATTTTAGGAAGAATCTGGAACATATTATAAACACCTTACTTTAGTGGAGCTGTATCCCAGGAACGCCTGGAGTGTATGAGCCCAAGCTCCACTGCAAACCTTGCTTTTGGCCTCTGGTACAACTTAAAGTTTTCAGAAAATGTTTTCATACCTGTGGATTTTTAAGTGCTTTTGAGTTTTAAAAGTAAGTCATAATTTTGAGGGCTATTTTAAAGGAATTCTTGGATCCTAACTCTTCAGCCTCTATGCTAGTACTATCATATACCCAATATCACAAGCAAGGTAGATTTTTAAGAACGTTTTGGAATACCTTTATTTTTAAACCTTTGCTGCAAGGGCAGGTATACTGGGAATTATTCCTGCCGTGGGCAGACAGAAGGCAACCAGCTTTCCTACTGTGTCCTCAGCCAGGGAGAGTCACTTCAGCACCACTGGGTGTACCCAGCGTTCAGGGTCAGTGGCCACAGCGGGACAGCTTGAGCCAGTTGACGTCAAGCTGTCTGCAAACACCTCCTGCAGCAGAAACCAAGCCCCACTGCGTTGTCTGAATGTCCTCAGCAGCTCCTTAGCTTTGCTTGGCAAAAATGTAGATCTGAGCTGTTCCTCTGAAAGAACGTTCTGTTTGACTTCTGGATGCCCAAAGAACTAAAGGTGGTAGTGGTACCAACACTGAGGGAAACCCAGCCAGGGCTACCATGGTGGCTACACTCGTTGAGGTTGAAAATAACACAACATTGTCAAGTCCTTTTGTTATTTTGAGAGATTTCCTTATTTAAACTTTTTGAACGTAGTTCCAAATGTGATGTCTGCGTAAAACATGTCCCACCTCCACGAATCATGGCATATTTGAGACCGAATTTTAATTAATTCAATAAATTAAGCTTGCCATAATCTAGATAAGTTCTTCTGCAAGGCTACTGTGAATCCCAAAGCAGAAGAATATATTGTTCTGAAAACACAGTATCTGTCTAAAAACACAGATGAGGCAGGCACTGTTAGCAGAAGGAGGTGATTTTCCCAGGAAAGCAGTTTGAGCTTTGTTCCATATCCCCGCATTGGAGACCAATTTAAAAGTCCTTCTAACCTTGCAGCAATCAGTTCCCTGCAAACACATTTCCATGTTGACAAAAGCAGCTGCTGCCTTCCTTCAGCTGTGAAGGCTCATCTGAGTTAACTGGGTCTGAGTGGAGAAGGGAAGGGTTCTCACCCACCAGTGCAGCTGAGTTGATTTAGTGAGCTGGAGAAGGCTGAATAAGTATCATGAGAAATATGTGTGTTCTTATTTTGAGGAAAGGGAATGGGAAAAAAGTATTCTGATTTTTTTTTTTTTTTTTTAGTTTTGTTTTGTCTTGGTTCAGCTTTTTAGGTATGTATTTGAAATCTGTAATAACAGAGTGGCCCCTAAATGTTACACATCAGATTTTTCTTCTTTTTTTTTTTTTTTTTTTAAGAGAAGGAAAAATTTTTCTCCTATTTGAAGGGTTTGCTGAGAGCACCCAGTTTGACAAGCCGTTTTAGCAGATTAATATTCCAGTGATGAATTTAAATTTAAAACTCAGATCTAGACTAAAAACACAGAAAAATCATTTGTCAATATGCTACATTTTGGATCAATATGCCAGTAGTCATCGTGTCCACAATTTTCAGAAGAAAAACTCCATGAATTGGAAACTGCTTTGAATTTTCACAGGTTTGGCCCCATCCTGCAGGTAGCAGGTGGGATTTTTTGAGTGCTTTAAGGTCCTTTGGTGTAAGAGTGCTTTGGGTAATAACTCTTTATACTCTTTCCCAGTCTCGACTGGGTTTAGCTTCATTCTCTAGGACCTTCTAAGTTCCAGTTTATGTGAATTGGATTACTTGCTAATGAACTTCATTTAAATGCCTTGCAAGTGCAATGGTGCTGCAGCGCTGCTCGCCCTCCTTCCCGTGGGTACCACCAGCTGATTGGTATTGACAAGATTACTGGGGTGCACTATGGGGTTTTAATGGAGCTGGCTGAGTTGGTTTCCCCTCCAGCAATTCAGCTTCCTTCCCTTTCAGTGGCCTATGAGCTATTTTCTGTTTCTCAGTTTTTCACTGTTACAAAATTTGTGTTTAAACTCCTGCAGTATTCTTTTGCTCTGGTCTGATGTGTCCTGTGTTTCTCATTGCACAGTGAATCCTGTTTCTGTGGGTTTACAGTGAGTGGTTTCTGTATCTGGATGAACCTTTCTCCAGAATAGTGCTGTCTGCTTGCCCAGTTCTTATTCTTTATCCCCTCAGATACCCTTTATTTTAGCAGTTGATTCACATATGTCCATAGACATATAGGTGCTTGTTCTATGTAAGAGTATTTCTGAAGTGTGGAAAGTCATGCAGCTTTAATGTGATATGAATGTACAAGTTAAGCATTTCTTCTTTGAAACATCTGGAAAGTCAGCTTACATCAGGTTTTTCTATATTTCTGATGGAATAAAGGTAAAAGAACAAAGAGCAGGAAATAAAAATTTCTCAATTGACAGAGAAGTGCTGTTTCAGATAGAGTTGAGGAGTTTGTGTGGATATGGCTCTGGGCAGGTCTTAGATACTTTCAGTGCTTTCGATGAGGCTTCTTGTAAAGCATCTTCGCCCACGCCGTGCTCCCAGAGTGAAGTACTGGAGCAGTCTGTGCATGTTGTTTTGTCACTAGGAGCCCTATTGCTACCTACCAGTTTCAAGTAATGACAGTTTTTAACGATGTCTTGTGTGTAGTGCTGATTCCCCCCCCCACACACTCGTACGTATTTGTTTCTCCTGATTTTTCTCAGTTGGTATTTGTCTCAGTTTAGCCTCTCTGTCAGATTTGAAAAGCAGATGTTGTTGTAGACGTGCTGAATTGCTTAAAAAAAATTGCAATACATCACTGTGGAACTGTGATTAAAAGAAATAACTTTGGTTTTCTCTGTTTATGTTCCAAGCATAGCAGTGGTAGAATCACCATTAGCTTTGTATGTGCCTATTAACCAAATGAATGGAAGGATTCAATGGAGTGATTAGTTTTCAATTTAGGCTTTTAAAATTATTGTCTCATGCTTTTTGCAGCCTAGTTACTGAGGGGAATATCCAGGATTTAGTTATTTTTAATTCTATTTTGATTGGGACACTTTTTCCAGATACTGAATCCAGATAAAAGCAGGTTACTCAAGGATAATTTAGAAGAAAAGATACTGTGTCCTTAGAAAGCTTTTGTGATTCGGAAAGCACAACATCTAATGACTAAATTTGTTGCTAGAGCTCAAATAGCACCAAAATCTCAGAAAGTAGTATAAACAGTGTGATCCTAAGAGGATTAGGAAAAAGCACAAGTGCACAAGTTCACATGGGGAACAGGAGCAATTGAAAGCTCACGCAAAAAACACTGGTTTAGCTGTAACACAAACCCAGTGTAATGTCTGGGAAGGAGGAAGCAGCACCAATAGCAGCATTTCTGGAAGGAAATGGTTAAACATTTCTGCAAGTAGCATTTAGAGAAATCCTTGCTTTGAACTGATTGTGTTTGGAAACAGGTAGGGGCTAACATCAGTGTACATCCGGTCTGTGTGTTTATAACCAGATCTGTCGCTGTGTTGGTGCCAGGGTTGTTTTTATCTGTGGTTGCCTTTGTACCACGCGATAATTGGTTGATAGCAGCAGCCCAATGTGTGCAAGCAGCCTGGATGGGTATTTGCTGCTTTGGTGAAGGTGGTTTGGTGTGTTAGTTTTAGCCCTGCAGGTGGGAACTGCCTGGCTCATGCAGGCTGGGTTTAAGGCCTGGAGCGTGGCTGGTCTCTGTACACCACAGCAGGATAGAAGCTCTCCACAGGGAGATGATGTTGGGTGTTGTACCCAGTGTTTGGCCCCAAATCTCCGAGGGACGTGCAGGAAAAAATGGTGTGGGCAAGGCTGGTAAGCACTGGCTCTGAGCACACGTGTCAGTGCACACGTGGCAAAATCATCTTTCTTTTCAAGTTGAGAGGAGCATTTTTCAACTGATGTTGAACATGTTAGTCATCAGGCAGTGGTGAGCCATTCCCAGCCCCTCCAAGATGAAGGATCCAAACTCACAAGCTGCTGTGCATTCCCCAGGTGTGCCTTATCAACTTAAAGGGCATCTGGTGGGTTATTTTTAAGTGTCACGTAGTATAGCTGTTGCTACATCTGGGCACCTGTTTAAATCACTGTAACATGTTGGAATATAAACGTGAGAAATCTGAAGTCTGAAATCAATAAATTGTCTCTGTCACCTGCATGGTTTCAAGGTACATGCCAAAATCCAATGAGATAAATTTGGAAAGAAAAAAAGCTGCTGATGAGGTGTTCTGTACTCAGCAATTGATTCTGGAGAAGGACATTGCAGAGTTTTCTAAATGTTTACACCTCGCTTCAAGCACCCTTATTTAAAACTGGAGCCTACAACCAATTAACATTGAGTGAGGAATGAAGCAAAATCAGTGAACCCTTTCTTTTCTCATTCTCTGCTCTCTTGAGTCTTTGCTTCCAGCTTCTTTCCGTGTCACTGCCCTGTTTAGATGTAAAGCAAAGGACAAGAAGCCTCTTCCACGGATCAGGCAGAAAGGTTTCCCTCTCTGGCTTCGATGATAAGTACAGCACTCGAGATTGCACAAGGGCAAAGAGGTGTTGGAAGGAGACAGTTTGGGCAGTGTGTACTGAAGAAAGCCTTTTTTCCTTGAAGAAAGTGGTTTATGTTTGTGCAATCATCCCTTTATTTATGTTTGCAATGTTCCTTCCCAAATGGAATAACCCAAACCAAGCGTCACACTTGGCACGGGGTAGCAGGGCCCTCCTCTGCCTTTCTCTGCACACAGCTTTTATCATGATTTAGACTGTTCTCAAAAGAAATAATAATTAAAAAAAAGAATATTGGTTGTTTGCTGTTTTGTTCTGTTTTTAAGGAAAACTCGTGTTATAAGCAAATAATGTTTTGATGGGGTCTGCAGAGCGGGTGTTAAAGCTTTCTCTTCTCAGATGGTCAGCAGCTCTGGCTGTGGAAAAAAAAAGCTTTCTGAGTAGCCTTGCATAGGACACTGTACCTCTTGAGGAGTGGAGTTTCACTCAGCCTATTTACATATTTTCTGCAGCACTAGTACAACTAAGCAGGGAAATAAGAATATGTTTGCAAATTCTTTCAATTCCGAGCATTCCTGCATTCCTCAGCATCCTCTGCAGTGCCCCTTGCTTGCACTGTGAAGGTGATGTTTCTGCCTGCCTTGTGGGATCTTCTAAGAATAAAATAAGCCCAAATGCTGCAGCTTTTAGGTGTTTTTTGTTTTGTTTTTTTTTTTTTTTTTGGCTGGGTCCAGAAATGGCTCTATAATGAATTATTTCCTGCTGGTTGAGCTTGAAAATTGCACATGAGAACCTCGTGGTGTTGTTCATGAGTCCCACAAACTGTAGTTATTCTTTACTCATAGTAAAAGCTTTTTGACCACAGGTTGCAGATGCTTGGTAAAGAATTTAATCTAAAAATAGTCTGGTAATACTTCATTAGTCACCCATGTCCATCTGTCACCCTTCCTGCTCTTTGAGTGGGCGATTAGATTATGTCCTAAAGAAAAGTTGTCTGGCAAGTATTTGTATGGAGGGCAACCACTCAGGAATATTAGGGTGGATAAAAGTCATTTGTCACTGCTGAAGAAAAATGAACGTTGTAGTGGATGGAGTTACCTCATATTTAGACACCAAAAGCTATGTGCTTATACTTAGTTATTTATTGTTGGGTGCATAAAATTACTATTGATGTGTAAAGAAAATTACTAAGATGTAGGATAGTATGGATTTGTTTGGATTATGTTTTTGTTTGGGTTTTAAAGGTGGACAAGATTTCTCTTGAATTTTGCACTAGGAGGATTTCTGTTATTTACATGTTGTCAAGTGTAGCTAGCAATTAGTGTGAGCTGGTGGTTTTTTTTTAATTACCGAGGTCACTGCTGGAGTTGATAACTCTTTGGGCTCATGGGCACACCTGTGTATAAAAATTGAATTATTTACTGCAAGATGTGTCAGGAAAACAGATTTATTTTTCTTTTACTGCTTCACAGTGGATGTAACCATTTTGGAACTCATACCACTGGGATGTTGATTTTTGTTTGGGGCTTTTCAAAGTGTTTAGATGATGGTAGCTGTGGTTTATTTCCAGAAGAAATTTGGCATGGGCAGATGATACTGTAAGTTGCCTAGTTGCCTTCCTGAAGCTTTTTGCAGAGAGATGAAGAAAAAGGCAGACATCAGGATGCTTCTGCCCGGGTTGTTGCGGGAGTGTTCGCTCCTGCTGCATGGGTGCGACCTCCCAGAGGCCTGGTGGTGCAGGTGGTCATTCAGCAGCAGTGTGTGTGCCAGGCTGTGTGCCAGGCTGTGTGCCAGGCTCCCCCAGGGATCCTCTGGGATGTGGGGAGCACAGGATGTGTGCAGACTCCAGCTCTGCGCCGCGCCCGAGCTCTGCTCCGAGCAAATGCAGCGCTCCGGGAGCTGAGCAGGCTGGGAGAGCCAGCAAGGCCCAGAGTTGATAACGTTTTACTGTGTGTTAACAACACTGTTTTCAAAATAATAAATACTAACATTTCCTATTTTGTCTCCTTATTTCCCTGTCAGCATCACCCTTCTGTGGCAAGAGGCACCCGAAAGGAAAACTTCTGCATATCAATGCACTGCCAATGGTAAGTACCTTTTTCACTGACCAAAAGTGGTGTGGTTGCTCTCTGCACACATGCCATTAGCAGGCTTACACTGCAAATAGTATTTTTAGAATAACTACTTTTTAGTATTCAAGTGGATTATTTTCATTCTTTAAGGAACATCTAGACCATTATGCTGTTTGACAAAAATATTACAATTGCACCTGGTTTTATCCTGTGGAAAGTAGGGCAGCATGTTAATTTTGAAGTGAGAAGTGTGACTTGACAGTAACACAGCTCATCCTGTTGGTAACTGGTATTGCTTCCTCTTTTGGCCAAGAGCCTGTTTGGGGAGAGCTGTAGCCAAGCCAAGTGTTCTGTTACCCCCACTTGGGTGCTCTCTGCAGTTTGTTTCAATACTAACAGCTTTTCCCAGAAAAAAATCAAAACCAGCTCTGCATTGTCATGTGTATTTTACTTCAGCCCATTTGTCAGTGTTAAGACCAGTGAAGTTAAAATCTCAGCTTCTGTAGAAAGGGGCAATCTTCTTTTTCCATCTCTGGAATGTTAGTGTAACAGACTATTGCAAATTCATATTTTCAGGCTGTCCTTATGGTTTGCTGGTGCTTCCTGATAGCTTTGCAGATGGAAAGCAGAGCTGAGGCCTGAAGGGAAGCAGTGGAACTTACTGCTTCAGCTTTGATCAAACAACCTTTTTTTAGCAGTTTTGGTATCGATATTACATTGTCACAGTTGAGGTGTACAAGAGTGGTACCGTCAGCATTAGCCTTAAGAACTAAATGCATGAAGTGCCAGTGTGAGTTCTGTATTTGAAGCATCTCTCGATCCTTGTGCTCAGTACAGAAGTTAAAGGGGTAATATTTTGAACCACTTGCTTTGAAAACTCAGTTTTGGGTGTGAGACCTGAGCTGGTTTCCTTTGGTTTGCATGTGGAAATGGATCTATGTAAATCAATTACAGCCTCACACCTTTGCAACTCCACTGTCTTTGCCCTCTGAGGAAAATGATGCTCCAAGAGAGTTTGCTTGGATGTAACTTCTTTACTTTGAGGTAGTAAGCAATTCTGTTAACTCCCACAGACATCATGGAGTGAAATGTAATATATTTGTCACAAAGTAAAGCAAATATACCTCTGAAATCAGAAGATCTGCACCAAGCATGTATGTTGTTTGATAGTCTGGTTTTTAGGCTCAGAGTTGATATGAGTTTATATTAATTTGGGATGAGCTTCAGCTGGTGGGAATGGATTTGTTGAGTGAGAAAAAATAGCATTTACCTGGTCACTCAGACTGGTATTTTAACTTCTCAGTCCTGAAATGAGCAGTGCTCTCAGCCTTTTCTAGTATTAAATCTTTGTTGTTGTTGTTGACCTTTTTCCAGCAGAAAGCTACTTTCTTTTTATTTTGTAGTGATTGAGTGTTATTTAAGTTATGATTTAAGATACTGGTCTGTATTACTGCCTCTCTTAAAAACATGACTCATTTCATATTAACCTAGTCCTTATACTTCATAAAATTTTAAAATACTGTGAGACTGTACTTGAAATGTTACTGCATTTTGTCCTAATTTTCCCCCTACAAATTATATTAGAAATTCAGAATTGCACAGTCTCAAGGGCATGGTGGTTGTTACAGTGATCATAAAACATACTCAACTGTTACTTGCAGTGAAGTGAAGTACTCCCCACTCCTTTTTTGAGGGCCGTTTTTGTGCTATAAGTTGTTATACTTTATTATTCAATAGATTTCTAAACCATTACCCACCTCTAATTAACTTTGAAATAGTTTGAATGCAGATTTAAGAGACAAGCTAGACACATTTTTTACCATCCCCAAAGTAATGGTAGCTACACCCTGACAGTAAAAAATACTTTTACAGGTTTTTATTATGTTTTTCTTTTTTGCTGTGGGTAAACAAAGTGTGGGCCAGAGGTCACTGAAGAAAACAGGTTGTGTACATCTCCCAAACAGGCTTTGCTTTAACCATGGTTGTCCATGTTCAACACATTTATTTGAATAAGAAAATAATTTCTGATTCCCTTGAGAAATGGTTGTAGCATTTTTGTTCATGTTTTAATCCTGATTGTCAGTTCCATTTTTTTAGTAATAAAAAAAAAATGACAATTTACACGTACTCCATCCTCTTCTATTGTTCTCTCAGATTTTCAATTTTCAAGGTAGTTAAGCTTTTTTTTGCATCATATTATGTTATGATGTACATACATATGCTATGTATATGTTAACTTATAACCAAATAGGGTAAAATACTAGTTACTCCTTTAAAATTATTGTAGTTGTTGGCAGTTCTTTAGAAAATTAAATATTGATATTGTGATATAGCATGGCTGTGTGCAGTGGGTGTTAAGTTCTCTTTCCCATTCTTCCAGCCAAATTTATTGTTCCTCACAATGTCAAAGGAAAGATGCAAAGGCTTAATGAAAAAGGCCTGGTAATTGCAGAAAAGTGAGTGTCTAATGGTACTTTTCTAGGATTTTGAAGGTTCGTTTAGAGGATGATAACTGGATACTGGGTACTTAATCTGTGGTCACAAGAATTAATGAATGTGCTGGAAATAAAAATTTAAAGTTTTGGATCTTTGGTCTAAGCAAAAGATGACATCAGGATTTCAACAAGGGCTTTAGCAAATAAATTTTCTTATTATGTGATGGAACTTGTAACTTACCCAAGAAAGATTTTCCATTGTATCTTGCAAGGCTTTTTTTATGAGTTTTGGGAACAAAGCAGCTTGCCTTTCTGCCTTTGCAAGTCATTGAAGCACGTTTGTGTGTGTGCACATAAATACGTGTGGGAATATAGGAGTGTGCTTATCTGTGCATGTATTTATACACACATATAGATGTATATCTAAATTTAGAAATACAGAATGGACTGTGTAAAACCCATGAACTTACAGAGAGGTGGGAGCTACCAGTTTGTGACTCTTCTATGACAGCTTGCTGGGATGTGTTTAATTTTGCAGAGGTAACCAGAAAGGGCTGTGAAGGACTCAAGCTGGGCCCTGTGGTGGCCTTCTTACAGGCATCCTGAAAAACACTGTGTGGGGGTTCTGAGCCTTGACATGGATGGTTTGACAAAGATCAACACCCTGATCAGTTAAAAAGGTCTCATGCAGAAGAGAACAGAGGATGTTGTTGTTTATTACAAGCTGGCACAGGTAACGTCTGAGGATAGGCAGTGATCACAAAATTACCTAGGCCCCAGGCAAGCGGTGTCACCAACAGGCATGTCCTCACAGTCTTGGGGGGAATACCAAGTAGGTGATTTAAATCCATTCTTTTCAGTGCTGCCTACTTTTTGGCATTTTAATGAACACATTATACTGTGTTTCAAGGGTGTAACACACCTATTGTGTGTTATGTCAACTGTTCCTGCACTGAGGAGATGTTACAGAACAGCTCTGCAGGCGCTGAGTCTCTTGGGCCGGGAAATTCCATGGGTGCAACATTTCATGTAATTATCTACAGGGGTTTAGCTCAGAAACAGCAGGAGGGCTTGGAGGAGCTGGGGAGAACTAATAAGTCATTCCAAAGTGAAGGGACTGGAAGATGTCTGCAAAAATTTCCCCAAGACTGCATCAAGTTGTTTTTAATTTGAACACCTTTGTGGTGCCTTCAGCTACAGGTCCTGTGACCTCACCACTCCTTAGAAGACAGGTGAATGGATAAATGGATATAACTATTAGCCCACACTTCCCCAGCAGCTAAACCCATCCAAATACTGATCTGCCAGGCCAGGATGTTAAAATGCTTCCATGCAAAGGAAGACAACCAAGGGAGGGGACATGAGCTGGAGAGTTGGGTTTGGTGTGGAAGCCTTGTCTCTGCTGGCAGCTGCCAAGGACAGCTGGAAGTCTGTGCTGCTAGCTCCAAGGTTTTTCCACTGGAATTGCAAAACTGGCTTTGTTTCAAGAGGAGCTGAATGGCATCTCTCAACTCTAGGTATATAAAATGTGTATCTGCAGATGAGCAGCTCTTTGTAAGGTGGTGGAGCTGAAGGTCGGTTGTCTTTATACTGAGAGCAGGGACCCCTGCTTTCCAGAGTTTATGAAACTTGACAGTACTAAAGATGTTGCCCTCAAGAGCCTAGAATAATTCATTCAAAATAAATAACCCTGAAAGACTAAGGCCCTTATTCCATGAAATACAAATGCGTGTGCGTACATGTTACTTTTGGTATAGGAGTAGTTCTTCTGCAATAGAAATAAGGAGCACTTGCATGCATAAAGCCAACCAAGCTTGAAAGCACTTTGAACAGTAGGGCCTAAAAGTGCTCATGAAATTTATTGTTGAGGCTGTCGGTTGTACAGTTTATGGAGTGCAGACCTAAAAGGAAAATAAAATATTTATTTCTAGCATGTTCTGAAATAGTACAAAATAACTGACAACATGAAATTTTGGACTGTTTTGCTCCTTCTGAAATCAGTGGATGCTATTATCAATGAAGGAAGCTGAAGTGCAATGTGTGATAATTTGTTGTGGCTAAACAATTACATTTCAAAATGTTCATACATCAGTTCTATTTATTGGATCAGCATGAATTAGCTAATCTAGGGGTTTATGTGTGGAAGAGGAAATACTACTAATAATGTGACACAAAAGAAAAGTTCATCATGTGGTAGGGTACAAACTGTGATAAGCATTAAGAATTGTATGTACACTATTCTGAATCATTTTTGGAAGAGTTTTTGAATTTTCTGCTTCTTTACAGAGAGCAAGTTAAACACACTAGCAAGTTCCCTTTCTGACTGAGAGGGAAAACACCCCTTTTCTCCTTTTTCTGCCATTAAAGTTCACTGCTGAATGAATCAACTGAAACGGAAATGAACGTCCTTTAAAAAAATTGAAGTGTTGGCTCTGCTTTGAAGCAGCATTTGTCAGAGAACTTTCTCTGCTGTTTCTCTAAGCATTTTACAGTTCAAAAATAAGCTTTGACTAAGAATTCTCGGCAAAATCATAAATATGTAATTATCTAAGCAGCCAGGATATTTAGCCCCTGGCAGATGCCCAGTGCAGTGCAAGAGCAAAGGGAACTGGGCCAGTATCTCAAACTGGAAGAGCATCTTCTAAAACAGGGTTAGGGCCATTGCTATTCCTTATCTACTGCCATTCCTAGGTTTTAAATCTTAAATGTACCTGAAAAGAGGCTGTTTCTGCTGCAATGGGTTGTCTTCTCTTACAGCTGGCTTACTCTGGGTTTTTTTGTTGTTGTCTTCCTCTGCTTCACCTCCCCTGCCTTAGTTTTTTTCTGTCTTTACTGCTTTATACTGGTGTTGGTTCAATAGATAATAGTAGTGCAGTTAGCACTGGATTATATCTTACTTGATCAGCATGCCATCTGCTTTAGAAGAGATGGAGATTTTGTGTTTCTGCTCTGGGTTCACTGCCATATGCCCGTGGTGAAGTTGTATAACCTGAAATGACCCTTTTCCTGCTCTATTATATGAAAGAATTAGAAATACAGCATAAAGTCTTCTTGACATTGACAAAGTTTGTTGCATATTTAAAAAATTGAACTGGCTTTTGGGTGTCCATGAAGTAGGATGTTGTAGAGACAACCCAAGGACAGGCTCTTTTGTGTCCCAGCACGAGTGTTGCCATCTGCAGAAGAGCAAGGCTGATTTCACAGGAGACCATGTCAATGTGTCACTTGTATCATCAGGCCTTGATCCTGGTTTCCTTCTTGTCAACAGAAAGTTGGTGTTAGCTCCAGTTAACAAAAGTAAAAGCTGCCCTTAGTTTCAGCAGTGCTGATGCTGGGAGATAATGAAGATTGCTGCAGAACAATAGGAAGTCTGCAGGCTGTGTGGAATGACACTGCTGACGCTGACTTTTATTTACTCAGGAGAAATAAAGACCTGCTGGCCTTCAAAAACCAGGACCCTGTGTGGCCATCAGCATGGATGGCGTGGCTGGAATCCTGTATTTGCTTTCCAAGTCTTCAGTTCACCCAGTGATTAGAAGCAAAAATTGTAGTCAGTGGGTTACTGCACCCATATTTGTAAAGAAAGGTCATGTCTGGCATTCTTACTGTAATTTAGTGAACAAATATAAGAAACTATTCAAGACAAGGGATTTGAATCCCATACTGAGCGTATGTACGTAGGATTGGCATCCATGAATTTAATATTCACACAAATGGAGGGTATTGATGTCAAATGTGAGCCATAATTGGAATCTTTGACCTCATTAATGATATTCATGAAATCTTCCCCTTTCACTTAATTTCTTTGGGCTGTAGATGGACCATATTTTATTAAAGTCTACATGTGTTTTAAAAATGTTTTATTGTGTGTCAGGTGTTTAACAACTGCTTTTAAAAAAAGCTAAGTCTAGTGGCATAAGTTAAATTCCAGTCCATCGTAACAATGTGAAAAGGAGAGGACTTGAATTAAGTAATAAACTGGGCATGTGGTGTGACTTGGGAATGGTTCTGTGCAGGGCAAGGAGTTGGACTTGATGACCCTTGTGGGTCTCTTCCAACTCAGCTGATTCTGTGACTCTGTGAAACTGGCAAATGAGCTTTTACAAAATCAGCCATTTCACTCTCTCGTAACTTGTTTTCTCTTTTAGCTTAGTTGACACTTTTTATGAGAACAGCCATGCACTTCTGGTAAAGAGCATACAGTAAGCCAAATAACATATACAGGGTGGGCTATGGAAAAGTGATTTTAAGTGTGTGCTTACTGATGAGAATCCAGAATAAAGTCACTGGTGGTTAAAATGAATAGAGGGCAGATCAACCATCAGAGCAGAGTCTTTTTCCATGAATAAAAGAAACAAATTTAAAACGATCAGGTACATAACACACAAATTAAGGGGAAAATAGATGGTCAAAGGTTAAAGAGGGAATGAAAACACAAGTTTTATGGTCACAAGATCAAATGAGGCATTAGTTAATTTTCCTTTTTTTGGTGCAGTTCAGCAGAAGTTCAAGTAATTCAACCGAGTGATTGAACTGGAACAGGAAAGAGTGCCAGAAAAACTGGTTGCTAATAACATAAACAGAAAAAATAATGAAATGAAGTTATGATTTGGTGTCAGCATTTCACATTAAAATGAATTTGAAAAGGCTGGAATTCCATCCTAGTTCATGGAACCTGATTTACATAGAAAACAAATTTGTAACAAATATTCTTTTAACAGCTGATAAATTATTCTACTAATAAGCCATCAGAATAGATTTAACCAAGAAGTGGCTGAGGCTCAGATAGTGTTTTCTGGAGACTGACCATGTGGGAAATTGGAAGTAACCTGAGTAGTAAGTAAGGGTATTTGAACTGTGAGGAGGTGACTTAATTACGTAAATAGCAAATGGAAACCACATTAGGGATGCTGGGGTTTTGCTCTAAATAGAAAATAAAATACAACTTAATATTTCCTACCATTGATACCCCAAGGTGATGTGCTGCTCTTTAGGCAACATCATTGCTGCCTTTTCTTGTACACATTTCATACTACTTATGATAAGCAAGTAACTGGTATGTATTTGAATTTCTGACTGTAAATGCAGCTTAGAATAGATTGTTGGCATACCTTCCCACTGGCCTAATTCCTGGCTTCTTTTATACTTAACTTTTTCTAAAAACAAAATCCTGTTTTTGCTGAACCGTTTCATTTTGGTTATTATTAAGATTTTTCCTATGCTGCTGCAGTTTACGAGGTTCCTGTTTTAAAGTCCTCCCCAGTTGGTGAGCAGACTCTTGCATGTCCTGGTTCTTGGCTCAGACTGGGAGCTGTGGTGAATAGGCTGTTGTGGAGCAAAGTTGCTTCCACTGACCCATCCAGTTTTGTTTTAAGATCCTTTTTGCTGAAGCCTACAGAAATTTCTCAGCAGATTGGCCTCCTCATTGCCGTTTTGTTTTGTTTTGTTTTTTGTTTGGTGGCTTGTGGTTTTTTTATTCACACATGTCTCCATGGTGGTGCATGTACTTCAGTTGAATTTCCTTTTCAACATAATGGAAACTAAATAAACTACTGATTTTTTTGTCTTTCAAAATGCCCATGTCAAGGCAGTTGCAGGGATTACCCTGTTGAGGTTGACTTGCACTTGGACTGTGTCTGTTAAAGCTTCCCATTTTCATCAGACTGCTTTTCAGTCTGTCCACAGTTGGATGTGGATTGTAGCATATTTGGAAGAGGAATGAGTGTTACATGTGATCCTCTGAAATATCAGCCCTAATGTCCAAGTGTCTGGAGTTTGTGGGAGTTGGGTCCTGAGGGAACTCAGACATGGGGCAAAAACTGTAGCCTGGGAGAAAACAGTGTAATGGTCAGAAACAGCATAGTTCAGCAAATTCAGAAGCACATAAGCAAGTCCTGGACTCTTTTTTTGTCTGATTTGGAAGACAGTTTAATCCGTTATGTAAACCTTTAAATTTATGCTTTCAAAAAGGAGTGTTATGTGCGCAAATTCTAAATCATTCCGAAAAGAACTTGTGGTAGCTATACATAGCAAACCTATGGGAAAAATAGTCATTTTTAGGGTTCCCGAGCTTCTGTTGTTACCCCAGGATAGATGTGGGACGTTTTGCAAGTGCAGCAATGGAGAAACATCAGGAAAGGCAAATCTTGAGCAGAGTGTTACTAGAAGTGCCAAGTCACAGCTGTGATGGGTGACATCAACTTAAAAAGATGTCAACTACGCAGGACTCATAAGTTAGGAACTTCTGAGCTTGCTTTTGAAGAAAAAAGCATTGCAGCTTAAGTGAAGTCAATTGTTCCACATATTTCTGTGCCTCGTAACTCATCTGGTGAAAAATCTGCAGTGGTTTGTAGGCACGGTGCTCTGAGTAGGGAAAGGAGCTTGGGGATCCCAGGAGGAGGTCTGGGTCACAGAGTAATGCACTTCCTTCCTTATTCTCTTGCCCTGGCAGCATGGCATTTGTGTATTTGCAGTGCTATATTCACAGGAATCTTCCACTGGAAAATTAAGTCACGTCAGAGAAATTATTTATTTAAAATAAATCCAGCCTTGCCTCATGCATCTCTCTGGCTCATGAAAATTGCCAAGAGGTCAACTGAAAAATTGCCATTTTAGAGGTCAGCTGAAAGGACCTGTTTGGGAAGTGGGTGAATTCACAGCCCTCCCTTGGACAGCTTATGGGAGCTGAGTGGCACTTAGGACAATTGAGAAGATGATGCTGTGGCTCAATTCCACAAGCAGCTCACTGCACACTGTGTCAAGGTTGAGAAATGACAGTGCACTCTTACCATGTGCCTGGTTTCAGGGGGTTTGAAGAGCAGTTTTGTGGCTACCTCAACTTTAAATTCAGTGTGACACACAGCGCCTCTGCCAGCATATGTTGAAATCCTGTAAGAGTGCTATAATTAGGAAGCTTAGTTGAAGAATTGGGTGAAGGAAACACTTGCATTCCTTAAGTATAGAGGATTTGTCAAAAAGCAAAGTGTTCCCTAACTTGTTATGAATTCCTAGGAGGATTTCATGGCAGACATTTTGGGTTAAATGACAAGGAATATACTGAAAAGGGGGAGGGGGACAATTGTTTCTGTTGTAATGTGTGAATGCCATAAAATCCTCCAAAATGCAGCATTTTGAAGTTGGGATTTTGCTTCTTTTTCCTTCTCTTGTTTCATCTTAGTACAGGAGGATTGTAGGATCTGTAAAGCGTGGTCTTCACTGTAGGAAATGCATCTATTTATCACTTTGAGTCAAATCTAAGCGAGCTGTATGGATTGTTTCAGTAACACCTAGGAAAAAAAATAATTTGTTTTGGGAACCTTAAATCTATTAAATATTTGCTGAGTGAAGAAAGAATCATAGCCAGGCAGAAGTGCCTGTGTAACGTTTTGCCTCACACTAGGATAATGGCTGCAGATTTCTAGAGCTTCAGCTTTTTAATAAGGCATTCCTAACTCAGCCCAACAGCCATAGCCAAGAACAGAAAAAAGTGCCTTTTCCTGTGATGCTTTTACCTTCCCTCTCTCAGCCTGTTCCTGCAAAACACTTCTCTGCTTGCTCAGCTCTGGTGTAGCTCAGTGCCTGTGTTCCTGCTGGGCTCACTGGGGCTGAGCAAGTACCTGCCTGTAGGAGGCTGGTTATTATATGGTTAGAAAATAAGAGAATCCCATTCTCTCACTGCTAGCTCTGTATTGTTTTTTTCCAGACACAATTAGACTTGTTACATAGCTCTTTATCTAGCTCTTTTTCTAAAATAAACCAAGGGCTAGAATTTAATCCTCATTCGGTACTACAAGTACTTCATTCCACTGGCCAGAAGAGTTTCTGAATTTAGTAAAGATGACAATATTCAACTTTGTATTTATCTTAACTCAGTAACAACTGGCACTTTCAGGAATGTCTAGAAAAGCTGTGTTACTTATCAGCACTCCATTATCATTGAAAACTCGTCAGTGTATTTTGTCTCCCACAGAAGAGGAATCTATATTTTATTTTTTTTTAGTGGGTGTGCTAGGAGGACAGAGCTGGCAGCAGCAGTGGTACTGACTCTCTGGAGGACCTTGGTCCATAAGAGAGAGTAGCAGATGGTCTAAGGGAACATATATTAAAACAAAACAACAAAAGTCGTGGACAGGAGACTTTGTTGTTGACCTTTGGTGTTGTTTATTGACCTTGTCTGGTGAGATTATGATCTCTTCAGTGCAGGAACGAAGTCCTACATGTTTATGCAACCTTAGCACAATGGGGGCCCCCATCATAAAAAGAGATCTTTTGGATGATGTGGTTATTCAAATAAAGGGTGGTAATAATAATGTTCATTATGTCTGCTTTTATTTGTTCTGAAGGTTGCTTGAGCAAAGAGAGACGAGCCTGAAGTAGAACAGCAACATTTTAAGTGAAATGAGTAAAGTCCCCATGAGCATGTGTTGTTTTTAATTGTCTGTGTTTTGTAGATGTTTCTGTACCACTCTGTTTTATCCAAGTGTGTATAAAACCACATCAGAGATTTTACAAGGGTTTGTATCAGTGCATTTTGTGATTTATACTCAGTAGTAAAGATGATGACTACCAGAGGATTTTTGGTTTTCTATAATCCTGGATTTGCAGCCCTGTAACTCACTTGCTGTCTGTTTTAGAGTGCAGAACAGTGATAAAAACTTTGCATGTAGACCTGTTTTACTTTTACTTCTCTACAAGTCATGGAATCACAGCTGAGGGGGTGGCCACCCCTCCTCTCATTGTACCTGCTTGTTTTCCTTCCAGGCACTGATTTCTGGTAGCCTTTTGTTTTGTTTTTTTCTCAGACTTCAGAATTACAAATGGAATTGAGAGACAAGGTAAATAGAAATGAGTTTGGTTACATATGGCTGTGCTGTGAAAAATGCAGGTCGTTTGTGTCTAGAAAATGGGTCAGATTTTAATTGCATTGTCAAGGGTAGTTAATGCTTAAACAGTTTGCTTCTCAGTGTAAAAGGGAACAAAAACGGATCTGCTATTAACTTTTAAAAGCATTTCTAAAATTATAGTGTATGTATATAAACCTGAAGTACAACAGGCCTAGAAAGCCCTACAAACCTTTCACTACTTGAAGAGCTCTGTTTTCTTCATGACAAAATGAGCTATTTTTGTTTTTCAATACTGTATCTTGTGGCATATCTGCAGTGAGGCTCTTCTCATCCGAGTGTTGCTATGCTGAACAGACAGACCAGTTCGCATGACCTGAGGCAGAAATAACATTTTTGGTATATTTTGAGTAGCTTTTCTAGCAGATGAAGGAGCTGAAATTCAAGTCCATGATCAGTTGACAGTGCTGGCTCATCCTGGTGCCTCTGACTGCCTTCTGTACCCTGCACCCCACGTTTGCCTTGGCGTTATCCAGAGGTTGTGTTCAGGAATAACCCCTCTGCTTTTCTTGCTGTGGTGCACAGGCTCGTTGGATTTTGCTCTTTTCTCAACTGCAGTTCAGGTGAAGAGCACGATGGCAAAGGATTTATTGTTCCTGTGGTTATATAACGGCATAGTCAGTGACAATAATTTCAATTAATTAGGTTAAATTCAGCGGAAAGGCAGCTTCTGTGGCATCTTGGAGGGAGAATCCTCTTACCAGGAGATCCACCTTAGGCTGACTGTGGAGTCTGTGGTGTGACTGCTGGAAATCCATTCCCTCAGCAGTGTCACGGAACCCATGGGATATATAATAGCAGTCTGAAAATATACTATTTACAAAAGGATGTTCATCTGTCAGCAAAAGGGATAAAGTGTCCACTGTTTGCTTGATTTTTTTTATTCCCTGTAATTTGAAGAAACTTTTGGTGTGGATTTTTTTGAGTGATCTGTGTGAGGCAGGACTTACTAAAAAACCACCTCTCTTCATCTCCGTAACGTGCCCAAACCTCTACATTCTATCCCTATTTCCACTAAAGATTAAATGAAACCATAAAAAATGGTGTCTCATGTCCTTCCCTCTGTAAAGCCAATTTTGCCTGGGTTAAGTCTAACCAAAAAAAAAAAAGTTTTCCTACTGGTGATATTGTTTGCAAGTTTTAATGTGAGTGTTGCAAGTAAAATGATTTGGAATTGGAGAAAAATCAGAAGATACAAACTAGGTCTTGACTTGGTGCTGGTTTTATATAAAGCAAGTGGTGTGAGGGTGGTTGTGGTGTAACAGCTACAGAGGCAAAACTGCTTATGGATTGCTGGGCTCCCGTTTTTATTCATAACTGTAAGACACGTGGATTCCTACAGATGTTGCTTGAGTGAAATTTGATGATGATAGAGACTTTTACTTAGCTGGTCAAGGCCACTCTAATCCTAAACATTTTAAAATTATCTCCTTAAGATTTAAATATTTTTAGTATATATAAAGAAAAAACCTATCAGGGGATGGATGAAATCACATTCATCTCTTCTTTCTTACCTTCTTTTAGAGCACCTTGCAGCTTTTTTGCTTACAAGTGTGGCAGTTATTAGAAAAAATGAAGTGTACAATGGATATAAAAATAGCCCAGGTGATGAAAGTGGCTTTGGATCCCAGCTAGCTTCCTTTTCCTGATTTTTTTTCTTCTAGTTTTTTAATAGTTATAGTGTTAGAGTGAATTTTAGGATAAAAAAAAGATTAGGAAATGGAAAACCATAGACAATCCTGTTACCAGACAGCAAATGATGATCTTAATAACTCAGGATTATCTTCACTCCCCTTGGATTTAAAGGTGAATTGGCAGTGTGCAATATTAGTTACAGCTCCAATTGATTTCTTTGTACAAGTACTTTGGTATGCATAAATTAAACAGCTGGCACAGGCCTCCTGGTTTTGTGTAAATCTTAAGGCTAGGAGGACAATTTTTTTTTTTTTTTTTTCAAGATTAAAGAAGTTGGCTGTAGAAGGAAGTTCTGTAAATGGCATTATTAGGAGTGTGCTCCTGCAAGCTGATGGGAAGTGATAATGATTTTATACCAAGAGAAAAGCTGAGCAGCAATGATTTCTGTGTTTCTCTTCAAGTCTCTCTTTCCACCATTTCTGAGTATTCCAAATTATTCTGCTGAACAACTGTAAAAATGGATTTTTATCCACTGGAACATGAATACAGGTCACCTCTTGTTGATGGGATGGTGTTCCTTAGTCTTAAGTTTGTCTCAAGAGCTGTTTCTATATAATCCTGTTCCATTTCTGTTTTCTATGGCAGACATACCTGAAACAGTGAGGCCTGCTTCTCTCTCAGCAGAAGGCTTGAGGCAATTTAGTGTGTGTTGGCAGGGTTTCTCCTGCCAGCTCTCCATCTTCACTGAGCATCCTCTGCAGGATGCTCTTTTTTCCGCTCTTCTGCAGATAGTGTCAGGCATCTGGAGAGATAAAGGGAGGAGAACGGTTTTCAGGGCAAATCACAAAACCTAAACTAGAAGAAAATGCAGTGAAGTAGGCAATATTTTTTAAAAATGTAACCCTCCTCTTCTGAAGTCCCCAATGCAGCCAAGTTTTGCCAGAGCAGTTTGGGGTTTTTCCACTTTATTGGTGACTCTTCCATTTAAATCCAGTCTAAAGATGGAGTACTAAGTTGTATTGCATCTCACAGTGCACAGCTGGTGGTACCAGCAATCAAAGCTTGTCTTTCTCTGGGAAATACTAAAATCAGATGCAGGAATTTCTTAGTACCATCTCCTGCACACTCACTCCTCCTAGCATCACTGTGCCAGTGTCCCACCCAGCTTCATTCCAGCGTATTACTTTACTTATTTTTATTTTCTTTTGCACACACTTAAAGATGGAAAAATGTTTGCACCAGCTTATGTGATGTAATAAAGATTATTAAAATCCAACATGGCTTTTGTATGTATAGTTGCCTGTAATGAAAGTTAAGTATTAATCTGGGAAGGCACACAATAGGGGTATTGTAATTGAGCAGTGGCTGACATGTCGCTCAAAACTCAAAGTAGGTTGTACTATAAATATAGTCTCTTGTTTTGCAATTGACATTTTGCTAGTGGGTGGTTAATTTGAAAGGAAATAGACCAGTGATCTAATATTAATAACTAATTAATAGTTATGTGGATATTTTAAGTCTATTTTTCTGCTTATTTATAGGCATCTATTATTCATCTATGCTGTGTATCCTTCTTTGCGTATATGTTTAATTCTGAAACTTTTGCTTCGGTAACATTCAGGCTTTGCAATCAAAAGCTTGATGGCAAAGTTGGTATGTTCTTCAAATCCACGCTTTGAGGATGACAGTTTCAAAGTAACACTGAGGGAAGTCTCCCTCTTGAAGCAAGGCCTAAGAGGAAAGCCAGTGATGCATTGTCTACATCTCACCTGCATTTGTGAGTCCTAAATCAGCATCACTCCTGTATGTTTTCCTGTGTTTAAGGTAGAATACAGAGCAGTTTTTAGGCTTCCATTGAAAGTGTGTAGCTCATAGACAAACTGAAGAGGAATAAAATAAGAAGGAGCATCTCACAGGCAGCTTGGTCCTTTGAGATCAGAATAAAACATGCATTCAAGTGCTCGTTGCTTCTCACAGCATGTGTGTTACTATACCAAAGAGATGTGATGTTTTTGTTTGCTCTGATGGGACAAACTTCAACATAAGATTTTGTCTCTTCTACCTATTCCCCATCTCCAGCCTTCTCTCTCACACTCACATTCATCTGTAAATTAATAAGCATGTGTGATACTTGTCCTTTTAATGAATTCTTAATTGAATTGATAATAAGGCAGGAAGACTGTGTGAGAGATACATTGTACTTTATATATGCCTGATATTCTTAGATGTGTTTTGTCACATAGCCAAACATTTCTAAATGTATTCCACCAAACTCCATAGAGCAGAGCTGTGATATCTGGGCCTTGACTGTTAGCTGTGGAATTTGTGTGTGTTGTCTTTGTGTCTCATCCCTCTTGTGTGAATAACTTTGCTGTGAGTGCTCAACTCGCAGGGAACAAAAGTTGTTTCCGACTATCTCTAGAGTTTGCGTGACTCATTTAGCCACTGTCCTAGGAGGTTTAAGCTGTGTCCTAGAAAGTGTTTCCTGTTGTTGCATTGAAACCCTGCTGCAGTTACCTGTGGAACTCACCTGTTAGTGGAAGCACTCACTCTCCCTTCAACCACACGCTGCATCTTCTGCATTAAGGTCTTCTCAGCATTTGTTGCAGGTGTGAGGAAAGCCCATATTAGCTGCAAACAAGCAGATACAGTGTCTGCCTCTTAATACCCTGCCCTGCAGAGGGTGGGTGCAGGTTGCAGCTGTTGGCTTGTTGCAGGGCATGGCATTGATGATAGAGGAAACATTGTGTGGGGCTTTTGGCTTCTGTGCCTTTCCAAAGGTGCTGAGCTCTTTTGTATTTAGTCTCCCCAAAGCTGTGTCTCTGTGTTCCAGTATAGTTCACAGTGTCATCGTTGTGAAACCAACAGCTGTGGATAGACAGATCCCTTGGAGCAAGCTTCCTCCTTCCATTTTCTTACAGATATCCAGAGATTGCAGTTTCAAAGCGCTTTTGTTTGGTTGATTGTTTTGGTTTGGTTTTTTGGTGTTTTTTTTTGGGGGGGGGTGGGGGGAGGTGGTTTCTTTTTCCTGGCTCTTATGTACTTTGCTGTGCAGAGGGCATCTCTGGGCAGAGAATCAATCTTGAAAATCTTGAGTCACAGATGCGGGGATCTTAGCTGGGGAGGTTGGTGTTTCAGGCACTGCTTGGGATCCAGGCCATTTCAAGAAGTGCTTGAGGTTGCTGTCCATGGATAAAATGCAGCTGGCAGCGTTTGTCGAGCTCAGAGGACAGAGCTGACACCAGTAATGCACTCATGTGCTCTGGTATTGAGAGTTGTGTGTGGGGGTAAATGAGGCACATGCTTAAACTGCACAGGACACGTGAAGTTTTATTCCTCTGATTTCTCTAATTTCAAAGTCAGTTTGAGGCATGTTGGAAGTGACTTGTTTTGAAGTTTTTGTCCCTGTATATTTTTCTGACTCTTTTTGTGCGACAGTACATGTTTTTATTTTCAGCTCCCTGTGACTCAGGGAGTCTTTTCTCTATGTATATGCTTATTGAAGGCAGTATTTAATATAGTCCTATTGATTCTCGTGTAATAATGAGAACCCATCACAAGGTGCAGTCTTAATCTGCCGAGATCTATAGACGTTTTGTTATTCGCTAGCAATAAAAAAAAAAACTCTTAATACTTAAAAGATTTGCAAAAATTCTCTTGTATTTCATGTGTTGATATGGTGTTAGGTTGTAGGTTGGACTTGGTGATCTCAGAGGTCTTTTCCAACCTAAATGATTCTGTGACAACTTCAGTGTTTTCTCCTCTGTAGAAAGCGTATCTGCACCTGGGCAATCCTGCTTGCCCTTGTAATATTTACTTGCTAACCTTTTGTATTAAAAATTGTAAACCATGTTTGTCAAATAATATAGTAGGTCACAACGCTTCAGGCATCGTAAAAATCACCTGTCAGTCCTGGTAGTGCACTGAAAGTGTCTGTCAGACACTGGGAATATGAAGCAATGGTTCCTGTGCACGGTTCTTGTGTCTTGAGCTGCTTCTGATCTACCAGGAAATTCAAGGAACTTCACATCTGCCCTGTGAAGGGTTGTGAGCAGGAGCAATGGACAGTTCATGTGTTGGAAGTAAACAAGTAAAGTTCATGAATGACTCTCACACATGCATAGGTTTTGAAGTATGGACTTTTTTAATGGCTGGGATCCTTGTTTGGTTTGGGTGTATAGACTTGGAATACAGTCTTCCATCTGAATGGATTTTTGACTGGTTTTGTTTTAGTTTGTCTTCTGTTCTGTAAGTATCTCGCTACTGCTGATTTGGTGTTTATAGGTTTTGAGGTGGTGTTTTCCTACACGAACACACAATTTTCTGAGTAGCACCACAAATAATTGTCCTTTTGCAAACATTTTTTTCCCCCACTCTCATTATTAAAGGCCCATTGAGTCTGAAAATGAAGTAATGTAGCTTCCCACAAACATGCATATTTTTCAGCGTAATTGGAAGATGTTTTGGATTACTGTCTTTAGGCCTGTGGAGCCAAGAACCCAATTATAGGCATGGTTAGAAGGCGATCGTGTGCGTTAGTCAGATTATAACAAGATTCCAATAATGTAAAATTGCTGCACGACAAATTAGTTTGTATAGTTTTGACAGTTGTTGCCTTTAATAAACTAAATTATTAAGCAATACACAGCTGCAATGCTTGTGAAATTGAAGAAAAATAGACTCTTATTTCCCTGTCAAAATCTTTTCCACAGGACCGCGGGCGTGCGTAGGTCTGGTTTGAGTTGTTCCGTTGACTTTGTGAATCCATCTGTCCCAAGATGATTTTCTCTGTGAGTAGATGAGAGGTTACAAGAGCTACATTTAAGACGTTGTCAGGCACCTTCTTTTTACTGTTAGTGCTGACAGACACAGTCACAATTTTTTGGGCTGACACTTTTTAAGCTAAGATTTGGGGCAGGGGGGTGTTAATTGTAATTTATGGATAAATGGTGACTAGATTAATGCTGCCTGCTTATTTTCACTACAAACCTGAGCCAAGAATTTACCTCAAGTCTCCTGGCAGAGTGCAAGAGCCATCGATGTGGTAACTCCATGTACCAATTGAATTGGATCTCTGAAATCCAAAAACCTGTCGTTCCCTGGAGTAAGGTGTTAATACAACACTATAAAACAAAGCAAAATCTACTGCATTCTAGCAATTAGGCTGTTCAATCAGTAGCCTTTTTACACTTCTGTGTCCTGAGCTATGTTCCAGCTGCAGGTTTGAGAACCACTGTGGCTGCCAAGTGACATTTGGATCTATGCTGGCAAGTCTCTATTTTAGTGATACGGACTTTAATTAGAAATGACATAATTATGATACAATCTGCTTTTGGTCCAGTTTAAGACCAAGTCCCACTATTTTTACATGCATTTCCAAACAAATTAAAGCCCAGTTTGAGGTATGTGCTCCATCCCAGCTACTTGATATCTGTTGAAAAGGAGCTGAGGCTCCAGCAGTACATGGTCACTGCCCTGCAGTTTGGAGCTTTCCTTTTCACAGACCAAGAGCAGCAAGGGCAGACCTTATTTCTGAGTGTCCTTGGCTGCTGTCGCTCGCGGTGTTTCAGCTCTTGCACTTTTCTCCTGGGAGAACATGATGGCACTGACTTAATGGGGGTAAATGGAAAGATGAAGGCTGCTCGTTTTCTGTGCATGGTGAGGGTGAATCTCTGGTCATGAATTCAGAGCAGCCTTCTGCTCTCGGAGTGCTGACAGTGATATTGGTTGATGGCGTTAAGTAAAGCTGCTAGAGATTGTGTAGAGTGGCAAGGGAGAAAAGGAAAAAAAGGAAAAATATATTTATTTACCAAACTCTAAAATGGTAAAATGGAGGATTTTCAGGAATGAGAATGATGACCAGCTTTACAGTGCTTTTGAGTGGCTTACATTTTGAAGGGTGGTTTTTTTGGAAAAAGAGCTGCATGTTCCAGACATCATTTTTAATGAGTATGCAAAATAGTGGCTGTAGTATTTGCAACACCAGTCATGAAACAGTACTATTGGAGGCAGTCTTTAAAAATTAAATACTTCTGCCTTCCAGTTTTGTAAAAATGATTCCTGTGTTTGATTTTTTCAGTAAGAATATCCTTATAAAACTTAAATGTTTTAAGCCAAGTAGTGTGCATTACGATCAGGCCAAAGAATTGGAATATCTGTCAAATAGAAAGAATGAGATTTCAGCATCTTGTTTCCAAAATAGTTGTACATACATCTTGCTTCCTTCATGTGCCCTTGGCAGTCAGTCAGCTATAAGACTTTTTGAGCACCATCGATGTACTCTGAAAATATCCTCTGCACTTTGTAAATTGTTAAGAGGATGAATTATGGAAATGACAGTGGATAAGGAAGAGAAGCAAAGATGCACATTCACTTGGGACATTGCCTTGAGGCTGGTGTCATTTGTTGGTTGGATGGTCTTTGAAATAGAGGCATTAGAGGGAATAAGTTTTAGCGAGCAGATCAAATATCTCATTTATAGTCCTACTCATTGCACAGAAAGAAAAAAAATCAAATATTATTAACAGGTGGTCTAGTGGGAAGACAGCAGTAAACAATCCTTCCTAAAAGTGGATAATTCCTCTCTCCCTGATGGGCCACATTCTATTTATAAAATGCACATCAGTATTTTTTTATGACCACATAGTTTACTTTTTGTCTTGTTTTCCCTAACTACATGTGATTTAAAATCAAAACAAGCAAAATCCTAGTCAGTCATTAAAAAAAAATTACTTGTTTGTTTGTTGAAAAAAACCCTTTTGATTATTTTTACCTTTTTTTTAAATTCAAAAATTGAGACTTAAGTCCCAATAACAACAGTAGGGATTTTGTTTAAAAGAAATAAAGAAAAATCAAAAAATGTTGTGGGAAAAACCCCACCAATGGAATGGGTAAATGGGCTCCGTGCTGATCAAGGAGAATGCTGTAGTGGCAGGCTAATCCAGCGTGGCCTTCTTGGGTACCCGTCCTCCACCTTCACTGATATTAATCAGCTTCTTCAAGAAAGTGACATTTTCACAGAATCTTTTTAAATTTACCATTTCTGTTGCTCTCCAGTGCCAAAACAAGTGCAATGTGTTTACATGTGGCATCATCACGTATTGGTGGTAGTGAGATGAAATTCCTGCTCTCTAATTAATTTTGCAGTGGGGAAGTATGTGTCTATTTTTGCAGATGGTTTTTAAATGCATAGATATTTTAAGCTGCAGAGGGAAAGATTTCATGCTCACGATGCACAAATTCTTATGGAGTGTGAGCGTTTTAGTAACAGACACAGTTGTTAAGCTTGCCTGTTAGCATCACGTAAAATGTTGGCTTCTCAAAACCCTGCACATTTTTGCAGTGTTTTCTGTTCTAGTCCTCTCCCTGAGCCTGGAAAATTTCTTTACTCCTTTCTCTCTCGTTCAACTTTTTTTTTTTCTCTGTAATGAGACTGTAGGTTTACAGTTTGATTTTCTTCAGATTTCTGAAATACGCGTAGATAGTCATCTTGTAAGAAAGAAAAATAAAATACTAAGTAAGTTACTATGAAGCAATCCACAGCTGAAGAGTAGATTTAGTAAGGGAAATTATGCCCTGTGATTATAGATGAGCACCCTGAGATGGGCTTCATTTGATCATATCACTTGGTAGAAATATAATTAAATGTGAAATTTTTATCTTACATCCTTCACTGTATGTGAAGGGTTTTTTTGCCACAAATTCTATTCACATCACTAACATAAATTAAAAAAACCAAAACCACATAGTCTTTAAGTAATGTGTCTCTGCAACACGTGCAATAATTTTTAGTCTTATTTATTAATTTGAAACAGGTTAAAAATATAATTTAGGGGATTCTCTGATGGTCGTGTTATGAGCTGGAAGTGCCTGTAGAAGTAGCTGACTATCAGCATCCATCTGAAAAATTACTTTTGTTGCTTAGTCAATCCTAAAAGCCCTGTTAAGTTAGGCCATGCATTTAATTCTTGCTGTTCCCTCAGCCCTCTCCATGCCATGGCTGAGGTAACTGTGAGCAGGTTTCTGCTGTTGTAGGGGGGTTAATGCAGTGGTGAATTTCTGTGTTCAGTGTGTTTTGTGTTTTCTGTGTGTGCTCTGTGGGGAACTGTGGAGAGGAAAGGAATTCCTCTTAAAGCAGCTTCTGTTGAGGGTGTGGTGGTTCTCTGCTCTCCTATTGGGCCTCTGGGTTCTTTCTCATGTTTGGCATCATTTTGGGGGTAATTTCAGTTATTTACTTGAGCAGAGTTTGTTCCAAATGAATGAAAAATCCTTAATGTAAACATAAAGTGTACAAGGTTCAAAGCATAAAAGTTGAAACTTACTGCTCTGTCTTGTTTGTTCAACCAGCAGGATCAACATCCCCTTTTAATGACCTTTTGCACTTGGAGTTAAAATTTTATAAGCTTTTTAAACTTTGCTTCTGATTATTTTCTCCAAATTAAGTTTTAGCAATGCAGTTGGCATGTACAGTTAGGTTTGTAGAAATGATCAAAGCAGTACATAATAGCCTAGCAGAGAATTAAAATTACATTAATGGAGGGTCAGGACCTTTTCACTTAGTTCTTGTGAACTACTGTCAGTGTTACAGGGAGGACCAGAAGACTTTCCCAGTCCAGGGTAGTGGTATCATGGTTTTGGAGATTATTGTCATTTGGCTGTTGGAGGCTTTTCAGGAGGGAAAGAGAAGTTTACTTGATTCTCTTGGGAATTTAAACATGGAAAATGATTGCTGACCAAAATACCCTGTGGTTCCCCAATCAAAAGAGGAGAAACATTTTCAAGTCTTATTGAGCTTAGCAACAGACTAAATAGCAGAGGGTTTCTTAGAGGTCAATGGCTGCTTTTAGGATGATGGAAAGTCTGAAATGGTAAGTCCTGTTTAAGGGATGTGTTGCCTTCCTTGGTTTTAATCCTAGTATTAAGGAGGTGCTTGGGAAGTTTTAGTGTTATTTGTAATGTATTTTGTGAGCCTTTGTAGCTGGAGTTTAGTAGTTGGAAACTTGTTTGTTCTTTTCCGGATCCTCTTCCAGAGGGCAGAGTTAGCTGTTTTAGTATTGAGTGCATCCTGCTTCAAACAGCATTTTTTTGACATGTGGATTCTTTTCTTGTGGTGCCCAGACAGTGTTCCTGTGCTTCTGCCTTCAAATCTTCTCCTTAATCCCTTAGTTTACATAAGATCACTCTCTAATGATTTAATCTGTAATGAATATTGGTGGTAGGAATCACCATGTTAAACAAATCCAGGATCAGTAATTATTCTGATCACAGGTGCATAATGTTTAAATTTTGAAGTCGCCTGTAGAAATTAACTTCATGAGAGTATTTTAAGGATTGTTCATATAACTTGCTCTTTATAGTTTGGTGGTGTGAAATTCAGCTCCTGAATGGTCACTTTGGAAAATGCTGGATGGTTTGATCATGGCCTTGTGTTTCCTAATTTTATCTTCCTATTGAATCATTTTGGTATGTATTGGTTAACACAGCAATATCTATTGCATCAATACTTACCCCTTTGTAAACTTTTTCTGGAGTCTCATAAAGTTCCCCTTTGTCAATGTGGACAGACAAAAAGAACAGAAATTCCTTTGAAGCTAATGCGCTGTCCTGTGGTGGGGATTTTTTTTCAACTAAAAGAGTGAGAAGAGGATCGAGTTGAAACCGTGACTGTAATTTGTTTTTTAAATAAATTCCATGTAAATAATCAAGGTCTCTGATTTTTGTTTGTTTATTTTCTTAACTAAGCATATATTGTTATCAGTAGGAAACTGAATGTTGTTTTAATTCTTTCAGTAAAAAGACTGGTAGAAAAATAGCTTTTATCCTTTTTTTCATCCTTTAAAATAAATATTGATAGAAACTATCATAATATGGTTTGTGTTACAGGTGGTGTAATACCAAGGGCTGTACTGCTGCCACATCACAATTTTGTGGGGTTTCAGAGAGTAGTTCTGGTAAGGACACTCAATGATTTATCTATTTATTTGTCATAAAAGTGGACTGTAGTTTGGTACAATTACGTGCATTTACAGTATTTTTTAGGTATCAGTTTCTACAGTTCACTGAATCCTTACATTAAGTATTCTTTTATTCAGTGGTCTTTAACAGCTCCTTTTGGAGCTGTTAATGTCTCATGTGTAAATCCGTATTCATTTTGTTGAGAGTTATGATATAACACATCAGTTCTCACAGTATGGAAATATTAATAAACAGACCTTTTGTCAAAACACATTATAAAAACTGTATTGTCTCCTTGAAGTGTGGAGTCACTATTGTCTCAGTGTGTATCAGTTCTTAAAAAAGGGTATAAAAGTACTGTATTTTGATTATAGTATGTTTTTTTTCAAGTGCTAAAGTCTTTTCTTCCTAAAGGAAAATACAAATGTGTGCTTCCGAGGGCAAATATTCAGACTGGGTGCTGTTATTAGTGTCTTCTTAAATGTGATGTATAGTCGTGATTTTGCAGTTGTTTTCTCTAAATGTATGTAACTGCAATCCCTGTATAATTTCTTTTGATTTTGGAAACTTTCCTTAAATATAGTTTCTTATATCTTCTCCATGGCTAGAGTTACAGGGGAGATGAGATTACCTATACTTATTCTTAGAAAGAGAAAATTCTTTGTGCACCAGGCCACCAGCAGCCATGCTCAAGTATTGTGCAAGAGCACAACTGAGCATTTGTTCTTTCAGCAGGAGATAACTGAGACCACATTTGTATCTGTAGAATTTTTAATATATACCATAATTTAACAAATGTCTTGTGGGTGTAGCAGATGTCTTTTCTTTCCCCAGCACCGCCCTCTTTTTTTTTTTAATTTTTTTTAATTTTTTTTTTTTTTTATTCACAATCCCTTAAAATTTTTGGCAAGCTCTCTTTGTGCACTGTCTTAGGTCATTAGAGGGCACTCAAAGACAGAGGGAGTTTGTTTCAATAAACCTTACCCAGCAAGTAGATCCCCACAAGGTAGAGAAGGATATTGCTGATGTTCTTTGTGGCCTTGCAGGGTAATGTTGTACTGGCTCTGCTCCAACTCATCACTTAAGCAGCTGAAGGCAGTGGGGCTGGAATATGTTTAAATATTCTTCTGGATTGATCTGTATCCATGTGTACTTCCTAAAAACAAGGTGGGGTCCACAAGAACTTCTCAATGGGATTTTCTGCTAAGAAACAAATAAGGTCTTTGTGTTGGAGATATTGAGGAGAGAGACGGGACACTGTCCTTGCTTGAGAAGTCTCTGGACTGATAAATGAAGGAAGCAAAAGGTGTTGGAAGTTGTGAGTGAATAAAGACTGAAGCCATTTTCCCTTCTGCCATTGCATTAGGTTGGTTTATCTAAGATAACTGGGCATGGTACTACTCACCCTGTGATTTCCAGTCCTGTAAGTCTGTAATGCCTCGAGCATGCACCACTCGTGCATGTAGGCTTACTTTAGAGTTTCTAAGTCTTGGAGTGGCAGAAAATGGGCTTTCAGATTTACAGGAGAGAAATGGCTTTGGGAAGGTTTGAGTAGCATCACTCAAGAATGTTAAATGGCAATTCTGCAAAGTAAAAACATCATAGCTTTATAAATATTGTAAGAAAAGAAAGATGATGGGAGCTCTTTGGAGTCTGAGAAATACTGAAAATTTTTCAAAATGTTGTGAGCAATTTGTGCAGTACTTATTAAAGTATAATGTCATCTGGAGAAGTCATGGACTTCTTTCTCTCTATCATCTCTTTATGTTCAAATAATGCTCCCATTACTGGAAATGGGTGAGCAGAATTTTACGTGCACAGAAGCTGTTTGAGGCGAGGTAAAGATGACCAAAGATGGTGAGTTTCTTTTTGTGAAAAGCCATCCTATCGAATTTGTTTGACTCTGAACTAGAAGAAATAGTTACTGTGATTGGTTAATTCTGCAAAAAGCAGAGTAGAGGTCACCTGTGGGACAAGCTGCAGACCATTTCAGTGCAGCTGCCTGTGTAATAGTGGCCTGCAGTTCCAAGACAGGGTGTATTTCCATCTCTGCTAATGTTTTAGCTTGACTCAGCAAAACTGGTCTTTCTACACAAAGCTATGATTGTGTTTCCAACTGCATCAGTGGAAGAGCATTTAAATTCAAAATAGCACCTTCTGCTGGAGGGGGGTCCTTATCGGACAGATGAGGTATTGTCAGGTTTTGAATAGTTTGCTTCAAAGGGGATTAATTAAAAAATTAGTGAGAACAGATGTCTGATGTTGGCCTGAGAAGTCAGAAAGAAGAGGAAATGTCCTGGGTTTGAACTTTTTATCTTAATTGGATCCCTTGTGACTCTCAGCCCATTTGATAAGAGTTTCTTCAGTAGACTCTACTGCTTCTACTGTACAAAGCCAACAGCTTTAACTGCTAAGGTTTTTATGTGTGGGTATAGGCACTCAGGCAAGTTTTTGCATACAGCTTGTCACAAAACAAAAACTTTATATACCACAGGCTGCTTTAGTATAGCTTTTTTATATCCCATGTGCTGTACAGAAAAGCAAATTAGTGTTCTTTTAAACTACTTTTAAATGTATTTTTTGAATGTCATTATATATTCTTCTACAGGTGTGTTCAGGCTCCTTTTACCAGTTAGACCTTCTGTAGAGTGCCAGATTAGCAAGAGGAACATTTTGTATGCTGTTTTAATCTTCTAAGGTCAACAATGCAGTTACTTCTAGAGATGCAGGTGACTTTGCAATGTGTAGGAACTGTCTGGTGCTGTGTTATGGCAGGCATGATCTTCCAATCTCTGGGAATTTTTCCTTTACAGTAGAATAAATATGCCTTTAGACTTAAGCACTGATGAAGTATCAGAACTTGGCATTTATTCAAAGTTGTCCTTAGTGTGGGATAATTTGAGTTAGGCAAAATATTCCAATTTCTACAGGCAAGGAAAGAAGATTGTTTTTATTTTTCAGGGCTTTCTGTAAAAGAAAAGACTTCTCTTGATGATTCAGATATTGGAACAGTTCCCAGTAAAAAAAAAAAAAAAGGTATTTTGCAGGGTATGGAAAATCTGGTAAAGGAGGCTGATGACACTGACAGTGTTGTGTGCCTCTTCCTTGTATTACAGGCATATCACCTCAGCATACATGCTATTCTTAATATTCTGTCAAAAGACCCTTGGCACAGCTTCATTTTGAGGGGAAAAAAAAAAAAAAGCAGATGCTGAAGGCAGGAGGGGGATCAGCTTAATGTCTAGACAACTTTTGGAGGCACGAGTGAGTTTTCCATCAAATATATATATGCTTGAAGGGAAAAATCAATATGACTTCTTACTGAACTTTGGGTATAGCTAATATAGATGGAGATGTCTCTGCCAAAATACACAGCACTAATACCTCGACTGTACAGGTTTTGCTCATGAAAACCTCCACAGTCAGATTTGAGGTATGGTACAGAGTGGGACACAGAGATGCAGAGATGGCATGTCTGCATTGAGGGTGGTTCCTGTAGCAGAAACTGAAAATTGTATAAATTAAGGGAAGAGATACTTGCAGGCTTGGAAAACAATCTGTCCCTTGTTGCAGAGTTCCTGGGGGTGAGGTGTTTTTGTCAGAGCTGCCTGTGTGCCCGCCAGGGTCTCATGTTGTGCAGTTGGGTGTCCAGTCTCACAGTGGGACTGGACCGAGGGTCACTGCACTGCCCCTCTCATCCCTTGGTTGTCACCCTGCTGCCTCCTGAGCCCTGTGCAGGACGCAGTGACAGCCCTGAAGGGACCATGATGACAGAATGGTGGCCCAGGAATGCCCAATATTTCATTCTGTAAAAGTAAAGCAGCACTCTGCCCTAATGACCGACCCCTACGGCCCCCACCCCACCTCTGGGCCACCTTTTCCAGAGCTGTCTCAGGACCACGCTCCTCCTTCCCGGCTGCTGTTGCTTTATTCCTCTATTTCTTCGTGATAGATCACACCAGCACTGCAGATTGGCATACAGAGCAGTGAAAGAAGAAATGGGAGTTTTTACATTGGTCTCACATTCCTGGTATTTTTGGTTGCAAATGGAAAATAGGATGAGTGCAGTGCTGATGCTGTGTCACTGCCTAGGACAGTGAATCAGTGCTGGCTGCAGCTGCAGTCGCTCATGCTCGTGAGTGGCCATGCCCAGTGTCTGTAGCAGGGCTGAGATCACGGGTATTAAACCCCTTCTGTAGTATTTGATATAAATTTAACACATAAGAAGAGTTTTGCCTCTTTGAATACCAAAAATATGTCTGTCAGACAATGTTTGTTTCTTAATTTCTTTCATGGCTTTTGAGAGATGGGTCTTGGTAGGAGGTAGCTGAAGGCAAGAACTTCACCTCCTGTTCTTCGTTAGAAATAATTCCGATATGGCATCTAAGTGATCTAGGTGCTTCTGGAAAATTTAGCTGTTTAACTCCAAAGTTCACCTGAAATTAAATCTTGAGGTGCCAAAATGAATACAGTTGGTTTCTGATCCACTTCATAGGCCCTTTTTCTGAAATAAATTTGTAAGTGTTAAATTCGTATTAATTAGTACATCTTTTTGTTAAATGAAGAATATCTGATTTAATATTTTTTCCCTGCTAATTGGTCTTTAGTTATTGAAAAAAAAAAAACCTGGGTGAAGGTGGTTTCGTACTGCCCTTTTGAACCTGATGTTGTTTACACTGGTAACTGATTTCTGTCATTTGTCCTCAGACACTGCAGTTTGATTATTCCTGAACAAAAATGTGCTGTAGTTCTAAGATGGCTTCTTAAAGGCTCAGAGCTGTGGTTTGCACTTTTTAATAGTGGTGTTGCTTTTGGTTTTATTTAAGAATAAGATGGTGTTGTAGGTGGCATTGGTGGAGTGGTATGAGGAAAGGAGGCTTTTTTTGGACATTGACAACCAGTAGGGCAGGGATAGTGCAGGGGTGTGGGAGTAGACGTGGCTCTTGGAGGTTCACACGTATTCTGGTTTTGCATTCATGTGACCAGTTGCAGAAACACGTTATCTGTGACTTTTGGTTTCCAAAAAGTGGAGGGGTTTTCTGCTTTTTGAAATATCCTGCACTCATAGTGGTTATTTACCTGCAGATTCCCACAGGCTCATTTCAGGCTGCTTTAGTGAACAGAGGTGGATGTGAAACTGCTTGGGCAAAGCAAAGAGTTCAGTTTTTAATCTTAGGGTAAACTTTCTTAAGCTTTCTTTAGAACTCCATTCATGCATAATGCTGCAGTCAGTTGTGAGTTAAACGTCTTTAAATCTCTTGAGGTGAACATATTGGGGCTAGAAGAACTTGTCATTTTACATTTAATTTATTCCAGGCTTTAGGATATGTTTTGTGGCTGTGGAAAAGTTTGAATACTAAATATGATGAATCTTAGCCTGTATTTTTGATACCAAATTCTGCTGGCCATCTGTATTAGATTTTTAGCATGTTTAATATCTGGGTAAATGGAGAAAAGCTTGTGTAAAGAGCAGTGTATTTCTGCTATTAATGTTCACAAGTACCAATCTACCTGTTTGCCATTAATCCACAACTCATGAGTAATACTGACCTTGTCCTAAGAAGTCAGAGGTATTCAAGGTTTTTTGTTAAAAAAAAATCCATAACAAACCCCTGCATTGTCAGTATAACTAATTAATTGTTTTCCCTGTCCAAAGGGCACTCTCTTCTTTTTCTTCATCACAAATTTAAAAATAGATAAAGAAATCTGGCCTCCTCTTCAGTAAGTAGCAGGTTCTGATGTAGTTGGTCTTGAGCTGATTCTGTGATTAATGGCCACTAAAGCTGGAATTTATCTTTCCTTGTTAACAGTTCATATTTTCTTGACTTGAAATTTCAATAAATTGTAACTAAAGGATCTTCTCTATGTCCTGTGGGGTTGTTAGGTTGGATTTCTTTCCTTTTTCACCCCATTATGGTATTCCCTCACAGGGGTTTTGTGTTTCATCCTTAATTTTTCAGAAACCCAGGACTCAGAGTTGTTACTGTTCAACAAGACATCTGCCTCAGGAAAAGAATTGGCAGCTTTTATCCATCACAAAGGAATTTCAGAAAAAGTATTTATTCCCAAACCAGATTCTGCCAGAGTACATAATTCCAAAACTTTTTTTCTCATGGGAAAGGCATAAAAGACTAGGCTTAACAATGGGGAAATAAGCTGGGTTTATTTGCGTTTAGAATGGATCAAAGCCTCTTCAAGACCTGTTCTGTGCACTGAGCACCTTGTTACTGCCTCTCTCTTTTTCATGTTTATATCCTCAACACTGGTGAAGCTGTACTGTACCTGATAATCCCTGATATTTTCTAAAGTAATGTTGGGGTCAGGAAAGATGCTCACACACACATCCTTCCACTCCATGAAATACTTCTCTTGCTCCATTTATGTGGTCACTATTATTTATGGAGTAGTTCTGTCAACTTCTTAGACTGAAAATAATACCTTCACTTGCAAATAACTTTGTAGGTGCTTAAAAAGCTGAGATGAGAGTGTTCAGACTCAGACCCGAGGGGCAGAGTAAATGAGAGAGTGGATCCTTTGTTGGAAAAGGTCATGTTCATGGAGCTGTCTGTGTCCACACTGATGCATGTTTGGTTTTTAGTTTTATTTTGGTTGTTCACTAGGAAAGAGGAACCAGTCTCCAAAGACCTGCAGAAATTTACTGTAGTTACCCAAATAATGAAATCAACCTGAATAAAACCCCAAAATACAGTGTTTTGCAAAAAAGTCTATTCCAACACCATCAGGCAGGAGTGGCCACCAATGAGTGTTTCCAAACGTGGACCCAGTCACACCACAGAGCACAATTTTATTTTATTTTGCTGTTGGCTGTGCAAAAATTCTAGATGTGCAGTCTGAAATCAACTTGAGCAAGGAGGTGCCCAGCTAACACGTTGTGCTGAGTTGTAGCCACCAGCCCGGGGCAGGGAGGAGATGCTGGTTGGCTCTGGCACACCTGCACTGGTCCCAGTTTGTGCACCTGTTCAGGTGCTGGGAACTCAGAGCAATGCTGTGCTCAGTCAGCCTGTGCAGGTGTCGCTCCAGATCACCTGGAATTCTTGTTGTTACAGCAACATTAAAAAAAACTTCCTTATCAGGAGTGAGGGGACCCGTTCTGGTAAATGCACTGAAGTGCGTCAGACAAAGTTCAGGCAGTTCAGGACATGACTCAGGGCACCAGGCTAAACAAACAAGGACAAATAAAATGAACAGGGTTTACTTGGACTAGAAAACACTGTTGTTGATGATGAATTGAATTTTCTTTTTTCGACAAGCAGAATTTATTTGTGCAAAATGTTAGCGACTTGTGTTGTAATGGAAGAATAATGAAAGAAGGACATAGAAAAAGGAGTGCCTGAAAGAGGTACAGATGAATGCTCTGGAGAGCAGATGGAGAGATGGGCTTAGGAGTGCAGAGTATGTGTAGGCAGTGCACGGTGAGGAGGTGAAAACCAGGGCAAATGTGTGACCACAGGCTCGAGATCAGATGTCAGATCAAGAGCTGAAAGCTGGAAGATGGATCACCAGCTTGGGAGAGATAGCAAGAGCAGTGGACAGAAACTGCAAAAGGGTGACACTGCATGAAAAGGGAAGAGGAGCCCACACAGCCGTATGAAAAAATCAGTCAAGGTAGGGCTGCTGTTGTAGGAGTGCAGAAATACCTTCCCATAGCTGCTGCTGGGAACTACATCTGCTGTTTTGTTACCAGCAGGTAGCAATGTAAATATTTTAATCATAACAAATAGAATCCATGCCAGGCTATACAGTCACTAATCACCATTTCACAGTAAGATTTACAGAACACACAAAACCCCCCCCAGAAAACCACAGACAGCTGAGAACTGACTAATTACAAAAGTCTGCCCAAACTTCAGTGGTTTTCCATGGAGAAATAAGTAGCATTAAGTTGGAGAATGAGTCTTGTTTTGTAAGCCAGCAGCATCCAGCTGCAGCCTAGTGAAAAACTGTGTCACTGTTAGTGCACTAGTATCCATCAGCTCAAGCAATTGATGTAGATGTAATCACTGTCTCTAATAGAAATAAAGTCAGGGTAATGGAACATTGTCACAGGATCAATGTCTCCTGCTTTGAAAATAAACCCCCTCAGCTTTGCTTTTGCATTTATGTACCAGCAGGCGACCACATCATTCAATTCAATTGACACAGTCCCTTAGAGCCCTGAATGATCTATTGTGGGAACATCAGGAAGAACATATTGGAAAAAATGGAATGTTCCTGGTCAATCTTACAGGCCACGTTATTTAGTGGGTTTTCTAGCAGTGAAAATGAGAATAAATCAAGAAAGAGCAGAAACTTAGCATGGTATGCAGATTTTTAACCCCATTTAACTGTTAATTTCTACAGGTTCTTGATCAAAAGGATTGAACCACAGGAGTTGTGTTTATTTTCAGTGGTGGTGTTCACAAATAGAAAAGCATTTTTGGACCTTGCCCCTCCCCTCCTTAGTCTCAGCAGAAGCCCTTGATAGGGCTCATTTTGACTGACTCAAGGGCTCTTCTCAACCTGTTATTTTCTCAGAAATTTTTACACAGTTTGATCCAAGTGAGGTTTAATGGGTGTGCTCCCACATTCATCCATAATTAATTTCTTGCAAAGGCTTTAATGCGGCACAGGAGATCAGCAGCCGTATAGTTGCATACTTAAAACCGGATGCATGCCAAAAAGGCGTATAGAGGATTTTAAACAATGTTGCAGGAAAGGCTTTTTCCAGTTTTCACCTTTCTTGGACTTGATTCCAGCAGCTGTTCTGCGTCTAGATCCAGGCAGCATTAGCAGGCAGCTATTCTAGCACTTAGTAAAGCCATTGAACAATTTCACAAAGCCTTCTTGAGACAGAGTCTAGAAGTTTGATTGCAGAAGTCTTTATTTATTGGAATTAGATACTCCTGAAGGACTGAAACTGTAATGGGACATCCTTCTAATGGCCTAAGCATGGGAGCTGCAGAGCTTGTTTGATGTTACCACGGTTCCTGAGCTGCCCCTCTAATAAGACGATTTTCCCTTTTGAGGGACAGGTGGACAGATGTCTCTCCCTGGAGGAATGCCAAGCATTTGTCTGGTGCTTCCTTCTCTGTTACAAAGATATATTTAGCACACAGAGCCTGGAATTTGGACCTTGCAGGTCATCCTGAAGTAATCCATACTGGCCAGACCTACACTAGTGCTCCCTCAGGTGATTCTGCTAATTCTGGTCATCAATCAGGACCAGTCACTTCAGATGCCACATTTCCAGTTTTGCTGCCATAATCATCTGTCCAGCTTGTGTGTGGGTAGGACAGTCTAACCCTGAAGGTCATCCCATCAAGTCACAGGTTCTTCCTTTCTAAAAATGCCTTTGGTCTGGGTTAGATCAAGGAGCATTTCATAAAGTTTAGCTATATTTCCTGGTGTGTTCTGATAATTATTTAAGTATTCAAAGAGGGTGGTGGTTTAACCTCTGAACTACTATGTCTGGACAGTTTTCATTTAATCCTAGTTTGTCTCCATCAGGGAGCCTGAGCTCTGTGATTAAAAATCCTTCACTAAACAAGATGTTTGGGCTTGGGATCTTGTGGGGAGTCAGGGAAGGATGGTTTTCCTGAAGAAATCAAAAATGAGGCAGGACTTATGCTGGAGGTTTTTCTGCGTGTTCTGAGCAGCTGAGTTTGGCTTTTAAGTTATAAAGGAACATATTTGCATCTGCAGAAGGATGTATCAGGACTAGCTCCATTTCAGAAAGGTTGTAATTGTCATCCTGGAGACTTGTGCCTTTAAAGAGATGTCACAGAATCACAGAATGATTGGCATTGGAAGGGACCTCTGGAGATCCTTTAGTCCATCTGTGTCTACTTTCATTGTTACCCAGAGAGTTGAAAAGTCTTTAAAATACAAATAAACAATATGTCTTAAGTATTCTGATAGAGGAAATACAGAGAAAAATCTTCCCCAAACATCATTTCTTCTGGTGTTGCATTGTAATAATGAAAAGAAAGAAAGGTTTAAGAACCTAAAGTGTTGAAAAAAGTGTCAGTACCAGAAATATCCCTGTATTTTTGGTCAGCCTAGGGATTTACAAAATGTGGCTGCCAAGAATCACTGCAAGATGCCCTACAGCTGTCCAGGAAGATGTATTTTCAACTCTAGAAAGCACAGAAGTTTGCAGCTTTGTAGCCATAGCTGTGGAGATACAATACTGACTGTGCTGTCGCTTGTGTCTGTGCGGTGACATCCGGAATTCCAGCCTCCTGGCTCACACAGCATGTGACTTTGGGGAGGAGATTCGTAGTTCAGTAATTAAATACTACTTTGCTCCAGGCAAAATCAACAAATGGGCTTCATCTGCAGCATATTTTGTAACTGTACTCAGGACTGGGCTGGATTTTTTAGATAAGCAGACAGTAACTTACTTTTAGCCAAGGTTCTGGGTGGTTTTGTGTTTTGTTGTGGGTTTTGTTTGGTTTTTATTTTTTTCATTCTCTTCCCTTTCAGGGTTGTAATTCTTTTTCTTCAGAAGATTTCAGACTGGCTTTGTCATCTTGTATTCTTCATACTCTCAAATTGGCATGGAAAGGCAGAGACTGTTGCCATAAATTAGGTCACTAAAGCTGAAGTACAGAATACAAATATTTATCGCCTGAGCTAAGGAAGGCAATTTAGATGAGGAAAGGAAAAGTTATTTTTTTAGTGTTCAGAAATTAAGCTATATTCCTGAGGTTAAAAGCAAAGCAATAGAGTTAAACAATGAACATGAGAAGCATCTCTAGAAGGAAAACTAGCAAAGCCTGATGATATCAGAAAGCAGTAAGGAGGTTCATAAGATAGAATTACAGATAATTTTTATGCAAGTGCACATCTGACATATTACTAAATCTTAAACAAAAGGGCATTTAGCTGATAGCAATTTAGAGGCACAGGTAAAATGAAGAAAATGAGAACACTATTTTGAGATATTACAGAAAACACTTGGGCATTTAACTTGAAAAAATGTTTTTCTTTTCATTCAGACTGTTAGAATTCCTAACTGCAGATCATCAAATAGTAGGAAAACTTTACTAAGGGTTCAACTGTACTGTGCCCAATACAATATTGGCCTCCATCACTCAAGTGAAGATGTGAAAGAGCAAATAGGAGTGTTTAGAGCAAGTAGTTGGTACATTTGAAGAAAAGTCAACCCTCTATTTTTTTATTGTGTGACGGAATGTTCATTTTGATGAAAATTGGTGTCTAATAAATTCGTACACAGAAGGATGTACAACACGAGTCATGCTTGACATAAAGGAAGCACTTTTTAATTTTATGAGTTTTCCTTTATAAAGCATTTCTAAAGGGGTGTGCAGAACTCTTCTCTGGATGTAAACTTAGGAATTTCCTCAGCCATTGGGGATGGACCCACCATGTTTCAGGGAAGAGCATTTGGAGAAAGCTTTAGTAGAACAGCAGCCACAAGGAACGGTGTTTTGTGGTTTAAATCTCCAGTTCTGTAACCTATGGTGGCTTTGGTATCTTAATGAAATCCTGCTGAAACCTCACATATCTAGGAGTTTGCCAGGTCTGAGTGGCTGGTTTGAAACAGCACCCTTTGCTCTTTTTATTTTAATCATTGTGGCCATTAAAAACAAAGACTTCTAAGCAACAATTGATAAAATGTCTATGTGCACATATGCTAGCAAAATATTTGTTTGGATTTCTTGCAAAAGAGGAAAAAATCAAAGCTCTAATGGCAATATTTCTGTTGTAGGGGATTTATTGTTTCTGTAGCCAGACTTCTGTTTTCCATGGATAAATGTAGCAGTCTGTTAATGTCTGAACATTAAGCCTTCTTCAGAGCTACCCAGAGCATTAGCTGCTTCCTTTAACATATCATATTTGGTATCAAACTAATGATTGGTATGTTTTTGGGGAATTATTATTCACAGCAGCCTGTCAGGTTTTCCTGTTATCCTGCCTATTGGGAATGTGTTGGAGCTCGCCTACAACTGCAGAAATATCACTTTCTTAGGCTGTTATTTGATGATACAGTAACTCTAATTGTAGTGTAACTCCAGTATACATTACCAAATGGTGATTAAGCAATACCCAGTAATAATTTGATGATAAACTTTCTCTACCAGTTCAGCTTTGTCTGAAAAAAGAACCCCAAACAACCAAAAAAACCTATTAGGCCAGGAGCCATATCGGGCAGCATCTGTTCTCCAGCATTTGGCATGAACCTGGACAAGGAGTAAAAGCTTGCACAAACATGTGGAGTGGAATAATGCTTTGTCAGAAACACAACCAGGTTTGCACCATTGGGCACTGATTAGCCTGCAGATCTGGTGTTGGTGAGAGTGGAATTCGATCTCCTTTTTAATGGATTTCAGTTGTAGATTTTACCCCAGGTATTAAGTGTGTGAATGGTCCTCAAGGGACAGAGGTGCTGGGGTGAGACCTGCCCTGTCTGCCTTGGGGCAGGCACAGAAGCACAGACACACTTCTGCCAGGTTGGGAGCAAAGCCAGAGCTGGTGTTGTCTCTGGGATAACAAATCTTGTTTTCTTTGAAAAAAGTGGCTTCCAGATAAATTTTTCTGTGATTCCTGGCATGGAATGAGTGGGTCAGTTTGTCTAAATCACAGGTGTGTGTCTTGTCTGCTCCTGACCTCTTCTTGAGTAAATCTCAAGGCCAGCATCTCTGTAGACAGTTGACTTTTATGGCTGATGTGTGTTATGCCTGATAAATTTTGGGACTTTAGGGACTTTCTGTAGCAGCATTAAAAATTACCTGAGATATCTGGATGTTGTGCTGATTCTGAGTAGTGGTGTTACAAACCACAGGGCCATCCTTTGGGAAGGGAAATAAAACCTGGGAAGAGCCTTGCTGAAATGGACTTTCTTTTGAGCAGGGAATATTGATCCTGGTGTGGCCCCATGAGCAATTTGGGCATCGTTCGTAAGCTCTCATGCCCATCTTCTGTTTACCTGTCATGGGGTATTTTATTTATTTATTTAATCCTGGTTTTACCAGTGAGGAATCTGCTTCACATGCGCTGTGCCTTCTCCAGGGTGCAGAACAAAAGTAGAGGCAAGTGGGAGAGATTTCCTTTAAAGCATAATTAGATCTAAAACAGCAATGTGGGTGCATCATACTTTGACATGTAATTCCACAGAATGTTTTGAGGAAGACCTGGAATGTTTCTAAGGGCAATAAAAAAAAAAGGGGCCTTAGAGATCTCATCACAGTTTTAGAATGGGTTTGGGACATAAAGCTGCAAATATTTTAAGGTATTTTTAATGGTCCCTATGCAAATTAGCCTACAAATCTAAGACTGCTAGGAATTACGTGTTAACTTCTAATTTTTGTCTCATTTTTATGTGTCTCTTTGGTGATTTAATTTCTGCATATGAAATGAAGAGCAATATTAATACCTATTAAAGTGCCCAAAATAAGCAGTTGATTGCTTGTGGAGATAGTGAATTTGGTGGGAATTAGCCAGCATTGGTGAAGTAAATTTTTTAGGATGTGGGGTACATGTGTACATGCATGGGTCATTGTCACAAACAATTTGGGGGTTGGCAGCATAAGCCTGGTGTTAATTCAGAGTGTGTCAAAGGGAAATAATTATTGTATCCTCTTCTACTGTATTTTCTCCTTAACGTGACATTTTGCTTTGGGTTGGAAGGAAGGTGGTTTGGTGTAGCTCGTTCTTCTCACATTTCTTGTGTCCCTTGGCTGTGGGACGCTTGTCCCCAGGCTCTGCCTGGGCCACAAGGCCTGGGATGGGGGAAACACAGAAAAAACCTTCCAGAAGATGTAAATGAGAGCTGAAAACATGCACAAAGCAGTATTTGGGTAAAACAAATGCACCCTTTCCAGTTTCAAGCCCCTCATCGGGCAGACAGAGTGTTTATTGGAGCTGCTCTGTGTTTCGCTGGCGGCCAGGCTGCCACAGCCGGTGCTGCAGTGCCACCTCCCGATGGCCGGGCAGGACCAAAGCTGCTTCTGCAAAACTCGGAACCAGCCTTGAAAAAATGAGGCTGCTTTGGGTTCGGGTGGGGTGAAGAACGCTTTTGACAGACAAGCAAAACGTCAGGGTTTTTTCCTTCCTTCGGCCGCCCAGCTACAGAACAGGTGAATTGATGTGGTGTCTCCACGGTTCTGCTTTGAGGGGGGAACCCTCTTTATATAAATAATTCAGGACCTCTCTGTGTGACAAATAGCACTTTCATCAGATTTCCGCAGTTTGATCTATCGTTTTTGGTGATGCAGCAAGATTTTGAAAATCGGTGACAGACCCATGAAACAAATACTGCCATTTGTGTGTGTGCATGTAATGTAAAAAAACCTTCTTTATGAGTCTCTTTAAAGTTAATTACCTTCTCATCTGAAGGAAAATATTGTTCCTCTTCCTACAGCATTTTTCTGTAAAAAGCCGTCTTAAAGAAAGATAATTTGCACCATGTATGGCAACAAAACATAGCTGAACAAAATTAGTGTTTGGTCCTGCACATGGTGGAATTGGTTGCTAATGCATGAAATGGCTAAAATTGCCATTCATTTTGCATTCTGCTCAGTAGACAAGTCCTCAAAGTAGATATTGGAGTGTGACAGGGATGTCTTGTACCCCAGGTATGGCTGGGGCTGTGGAGAGGTGGGGTAGGGTTGGTATCAATGTACCTTCCTGTACCACCCATGTTGCACTTACTAGAAGTCATTGTCTTGGCAGCTTTTTCCTTTAGAAATGAAAAGGATTTAAGTAGAACTGCAATTTTTTTTTTCCTTTAGAAACTAAAGCCATCTCCCCCACAGCATGGCTGTGAGCTGGGTGACCACGTGCCTGGGGCAGGTTTGGGGATGTCCATGTGTGGTTTCAGGCAAATTACCTCCTTTTTCATACCCAAGTTCATCCTTTAGCCTCTCCTTTTCTTGAGGGGTTTAATTGGGTCTTGTCTTTACAGCGTGATGGGGCTTCTGGGAAAGTCACATCCTGGAGGGCTGTTCCCACTGTCCAATTTAGCTGCAGTTGACTGGTAAAACTCAGAGTTAGGTGATAAGAAAAACACTGTGGACATTTTCTCCTGTTACCTTGGGAGTTCTTGCTAGGAAAAGATGCCCAGGGAGAATACACATGGCAGCCTTATAATGCCAATCCTAACCTTGTAGTTGTTATTTTCTATTGCATTCACCACTAATTCACTGGAGCAGCAATGGCAAGTGGCCTGGCCATGCAGCCATGTAGCAAGAACTTTTTATTTTGAACAGTGTAGGAAAACCCATTCTCTAGTACTTTTTTACACCAGAGCCCAGGTCAAACTTTGTCAAATAACAGTAGGAAAGTCACTTGCCTGCTCCGACTCCAGTTCCATAGGAGAAACAATGGTGGTGGTCAGCTGGGTAAAAACCTGGGAAGGTTTGCTGATGAAAAGTGCTGGACAGATAATAGGAACAGGAGAAGGACATTATTTCATAACATGTTCTGGAAGCTCATCTTTTCACTTGTTTACTTGGAAAGGTCAGAGTTTTCAAACATTCAGACATCATGAGAATGTTCTGAAAAAAATTAGACTTTGAGTTAGAAAAAATACTGTATTCTCTCTTAATGTCTTAAAGACTGTTGTTGCCTCATATTTTCCAAGTTTATAATCAAAAGTATATATAGTCTGATACATTATTTGTTTTACTAAATATTTGCCATATACTAAGATCAAGAAAAAATTGTGTGTGTAAATCTATATATCCCATCAATATTTTTGAAGCACTGATTGAGAGCCTAGGGAAGTGTTACTAAAAATGGATGGTTTAAAGTTTGTTTCTAATGTCAAGAATTCTTTTGCAAAGCCAAAAGGTATGGCTGAGATGTTTTCTAATCTTTAGTGGGATTAGCTGGGCTTGTTTGAACAGACACAGTGTTGTCGCTCATATTGTTCTGTACCTTATACTGTTCTGTACCTTTTCACTAGAGCAGGAGTACCTGAAAATTGGACTAGATAAGAATGTGAAAGTGAGAACCTGCCTGGATGCCAATGTGAAACCAAGTTCTTGGTCTTCGTTAACTAGGCAGAGAGAGACCCATGTTACACAAAATGTGTTCCATAGCAGTAATGTAGATTGGATGAAACTTACTTAATTATTTTTTAAAACCTGTGAAATAAGGCCTTTTTTAGTACTGGTATTAAGCAGCAGAGCTCCCCAGTCCATACCCCTTCAATATTTAATTTACTGACCTTTATTTTGTGGTGAGACAAATGATTTTTTAATGACTCCAGTAGACTTATTTGCATTATAAAATAAAGCCATTGTCTATGCTGCCAGGGAGCTACTTACTTTATAAATATAGCATTTGTTGGGAAATACCTATTAGGTACTAAAAATATTTAATTGACCTACTTTTTTTTTAATTTGCAGGGTTGTGTCCTTTGTTGTGACCTCATGGTTTAACTGGGAATAAAGATGAGTATAAGCAGTGATGAGGTTAACTTCCTGGTATATAGATACTTGCAAGAGTCAGGTGAGTTTTTACAATTCTGGTTATTAAACAATGCATAATTTATTTGATCTTCATCTGCAACTGGCTTTAGCAAACACAGGCTCATTTAATTATTTTGCCAGTAGGCATGTGCTTCTGTCTGAACTGTTTCTTGGTGTTTCTTCTCAACAAGAGAACGAATTCCTGCCAAGTTACCTTCTGTAACTTAATCAGATTTAGTCATTTGGAGTCTTCAGATGGCAGCCAAGGACTCACTGGATTGCTAAAATGCATTTTCCTGGAGATCACTTCTCTGCAAGGTGATGGTGGCACTTTGCTCCATTTTCTTCAGGGCTGCTTGAAGAAGAAAACAGAAAGATCAGCAAAATGCTGTCTTTTCCTGTTGTCTTGGAGTGATGGTGCTCCTGCCAGCTGGTCTTGTGTAGCCAAATTCCTTGCCTGAACACGACTTTTGGAGGGCAGATGTGGCTGTGTTTCAAAGGAAGAAGTGACAGCTGTGACTATGACTTGTATCGCTTGACTCTAAATAGAGATGAACAGATTTTTTACAGGAATAACTTGGGGTTCCCAAAAGCCTCCATCTCTGCAGGACCTTTTATTTTGGAGGATCTTATCCTTCTGAGTAGCCAGAATCTCCTGCTTCTTAGGAGAAAGAGCAAAAGACACTTGAATATTGTCAGACTTGAAAAGAAACCTTTTACCTGTCGTGTCTCTCCACACTGACTGTGCCTGCATAACACAAGAATGCAGCAGTGCTCCCTTATTTTTAAGGCTTCCCCAGCCCAGTCTGATCAGCAGTTTGAGTTTGGGTTGCATGTTTGGGTTTCTAGATGCAGCCATATGGCTTCAGGGAGTTTTGTGGTGGTGGTTATTCGTGAAGCTCTCTAAGAGAAAACATCATCTTTTACTCACAACTGTGATATTGATTGCTTAACACAGCCTACATTTGGAATGGGAAGATTTGACTGGAAGTCAGGGCATGCCCCAGTAAATGAACAAGTGATGACTGTCAGCTGGCAGGAGGGAATATGATCTCAGCAATCCATAAAAGAAGTCTGCATATTAAAGCAAAAATAAACTCCAGTCTTAAGATAACATTGTTAAGAGATCAACTTTAATATATATACCTATAGATATATAAGAAAATATACACATGTATTTCATATTTTACCTTGCTGTTTCAAAGTTTATTGATTCATAGTTTTTGTTTAGTGATTGCTGATGTGTGGCTTTAGGCTTGTTGAAAATGCATTTGACTGATGCAACATATGTCCACTGCTCATGGACTTCCCAAATTGAGGGGAGAAGCACCAGAAGCAATGGTGGATGGCAGACTTTTACAGTTTCTGCCTGAATTTACTGAGAACTACTACAGACTCTTATTCCAGTTGCAGATTGCTTTTGTCATAGAAGCCAAACTTACAAAATTGCTTCATCTTCATTTGAAAGTTTGCAGGCAGCATCTTGCTTACCTGACAGGGAAAAAGGAAAAAAAAAAAAGTGGTTTAAGAGAAAACGCCATGACAATAGTTAGTTTGCTGAAACAACTATTTTTCTCTAGTTTAAATTCACTTTTTCAGGGTGATCAAATAAATAGCAAGCAGATACCATTGCTGCACCATAACATGTTTGCCACTTCTTAATCAGTGCATAGTGCTGATGTAGCTCTAAATGCCAGAGCATATACAATTATGGCAGCACTGTACCATGAGCTGAATTCTGTTCACATACAGACCCATTTCACTTCCATGGGTATCAAATCAGCGAGTGAAAATAGCACCTGAGTCTTGTGTCTTGGATATATTTTTTTTATTAAATACTACATGTGATACAATGTTTACATGTAGTTTGTAAATATATAAACACGTTTAAATGCTATATGAATTATGTATTTTATATTGACTCGTGCACAAGTATTTTGCCATTGATACTGTAATTAATAATTCTGTTTGCATATGAACTTTGCTTTTCTCTTTTTCTGCATTTAAACTATGAGGGAATTGAGGTGTTTGGGCAAGTTTTTGGTAGTTCAGAAGCATGCTGTAGCATTATACTTTGTATCATTTGCTCAGGTTTTAACCAGAAGGTCCTACTGCAGGTAGGACTGTCTATCCTAGCAAGTAGCAAGCAAGTAGCACTGTCTATCTGTAAATCAATTCTGATGTCTTTGCCTTCTCTTTAGGGTTTTCCCATTCAGCATTTACCTTTGGTATAGAGAGCCATATCAGCCAGTCTAATATAAATGGTGCTCTGGTGCCACCAGCTGCTTTGATTTCCATCATCCAGAAAGGTCTGCAGTATGTAGAGGCAGAAGTCAGTATTAATGAGGTAAGGAGGCTTTGCCTGCAGGAGCATTGCTTGCAGTAAGTTTGAATGGTAGTATTTTTTCATAACTTTCTTGTATCCCATTTATTTACTTTTACTTCAGATTCCTTACTGCTGGTGTTCACCATGACTCCAGTGGTGGAGCCAGAGTGGAGTGACATAACTGGGTGGGGGTTCTGCCCAGTGCAGCCACACACCACCAGGCATGGTGTTCTGGCTCATTGCTTAAAGGTCCGTTGTCTGTAGAGTTTTTACCCTGCTCTAATGTTCTAGTGCATCCAGACAAGTGCAACAGGATAGTAATTGAGACTAGTAATCTCTTCATTTTTTGGTTTCGTAGACTGGCACTAGGGAGGTGGGAGAGCACTGTGCAGCTCTTGTTTGGGCTCTTGTGTCATCACAGTGAAGTAATGTGAGCCCAAAGGCAAGATTTCCAAGGAGAGAGGGGGTTTGAATTTGTGGCAGGAAGGCTGAAGGTATATGCCAGTTTGCCTTTTGCCTCTGCTGGCTAATTCATCTTGAGCAGGATCTGTTAAATTTGATGTTCAAATGGTTATTCCAGCAGTACAGAAAGCTATGTATCTTCCTGCCTGATGCTGCAGACAGTCTCCCTCAATTTCCATTCTCATTTGTGCCTGGAAGGTGAGAAGCCTTTCTGTGTGTCACTTAGATTACAGAAGGAAACTTTTTTTTCCATCAATTCTGCTCACTTTCCAGTCTCCCTTATGTCTGCTGTTTGTGTGGATTTCACAGTCCTAGTGAAGCAAATCCTTTCCCTTAGGAAGCCTCAGAAAAACAAAGCAAGTGATAGGAATAGAAGTCCCTACATTTATTGCAAGGAATCCTTCTAGTCCCTAAAAATAGATCCTTACAAAGCCCTAGCATATGTATAAGGGTATTTTTAACTGGGTCTTGTCCATTTCAGGATAAAATTCTTCCTTGTTGTTTGAAAGCATGCCAGCGCTGTTTAAAAAAAGGAAGAAAAGTAGTCATCTCCCCAGATAATATGTTTATGGAAAGTATTAGTCTAATAAGACTATAACTTCACAAGTCAGTGACCCGAGTTGCAATGTTTGCAGCTCTCTCTTCAAACAAACCATTAGATTTTGCTGCAGCCACTCATGTTTGAAATCATATTCATAGATAGCTTACAGAATTTTTTGCTTTAGCAGACAATTCAGCAAACTCGGAACAAGTAACTTCTGATTGCACAGGCTCTCCCAGAGGCCTGCAGTGGCTTTTTTTGCATATTTATGGTGGCCACATAATTTCAGACTAAAATTCCAGTCCTGACCACAGCAATGATGAGATATCACTTCCAGCACCATATGTAAACTGCTTTATTATATTAAATCAAAATGTTTTCTTTAGTTTTGCTTGGAATCCTTGCCCGTAATGTTAATTTGTACTTGGTGTTATCTTTTTTTTTTCCTTTTCTCCGTGTGCTGTAATTTAGGATGGTACCTTGTTTGATGGTAGGCCGATAGAGTCTCTCTCACTGATAGATGCAGTGATGCCTGATGTGGTACAGACAAGACAACAGGCCTACAGAGACAAACTTGCACAACAGCAGGCAGCAGCTGCTGCAGCTGCAGCTGCCACCAACCAACAGGGATCAGCGAAAAATGGAGAAAATACTGCAAATGGAGAGGAGAATGGAGCACACACTATAGCAAGTAAGTTGAGATAGAAATGGCTTTAAGCTGGGCTAGCATTTCCTGCTTGTTTATCATAGTATGAGACTGTAGACAATGAGGTAAAAATGTAGAGTTTGGAGTAACCCTTTGGCTTGCACAGAATTCCTTCATCACGGGTGATACTTGAACAGATCAGGTCTCACCTTTGGCTGTTCCCAGTTTTGATATCTGGGGTTGCAGGAGTCAAAGTTCTGAATTCATTAATTCACAATATTCCCTTGACTGGTCTCACTTCCAGTACTGTTTCTTTTCCATCACCTGAAGGTTTTTCACAGGACCCTTGCATAAAAAGGAAAAAAAGAATTTGAGTAATTCCTGTACAAGGAATGAGGAGGAGTCTGCCAGTCCATGGCTGGTTAAAACTGAGTATTGCTTGTGAAGCTCTGCAAACTCCTTCCAACAGGTTCTGTAAATCCCATGGATCCAAGAGCTCTGCCTGGCTCTTCTAGTGATGCTGAGGTCAGGGTTGCTGATACAAGTCCTGTGTCCCTTGTCTCTTTTATCATTATCAGTTTTCACTATTTGCTATTCAAAATTGTTTGATGCAACTGCTCTTAGGTTTGCTTTATTAATGAATTCCATTTTAGTTGTGATTGGTGAAATAAATGAGTTCTGTTTGTCATCACTGGTCAAAGGAGCATACCTTACAGTGAGGCTTACAATGGGAAAGTTTGGGTATGGCATTAAACTGTGATTTTGAAAATACTCTTCTGGAAGTCTGAATTGCATGTTTAAGTGTGGGAGTTACAATTCTTTCTGTAAAAACACCTGAAGAAATGACATTTTTGAGAGAATATTAATATTGAGCGATGTACAAGTTTTGCAGCCTGATTTTACTAGGTTTTTTCATTAGTATATATGATAAAAAGCTAGAAATACATTCTTTGGCTGAAACAAATGAGGTCTCTACTTTGATGCTTTCATTTAAAAATCTCAAAGGAATATTTACTTGATAACTGAACTGGATAGAGGAAGGGTAGACCTTGGATCTCAGCCCTGTTAAATGTGATCTACCAGCAACCCCTGCTGGCTGTACAGCACTTCAGACTGGCATCGATGCTCTGACTGAAGCAATGCTTCATATAGTGCTCTTTCTGAAAAAATACTCGTGTTTTAATAGCCTTTTGTGTTTTCTCACATGCACAAACAGTGACAGAAACCCTTAATGCTAAATTAAGGAATAGCTGTGAAATGATTTCTTTAACCGCAGTGAATAAATATGGAACAGGTGAACTGTGCAGCATTTCTTACATTCTGCGTTTGCACTCATTGTGAATTTATTTTTAATAATAGAAAATGATGGATGGTAGATGCCAAGAAAACTGTTTTGTCAGCTGAATTACCCCCAGTATGTTTTACAGAACAATATGGTTTCGACCTCACTTCCACGCAGAAAGTTACACTGCCATAATTCCACGGTAATTGCTGATGAAGTTTGAGAAGCTTGGTTGTGTTAGCTCTATCCCCAAATGTGATTATATTCATTACAGTCATTTTGTAAATGGAGTGTCAGAGATGTAGATTTAAAACCTGTTTGACTGCAATTGGTGAAAAGAGAGATTTTTGAAAATGAATGTGTTATAAATGTACTCTTACAGCACAAGCTAGACTAGTAACATATTGTACTATGCAGTACTGGGCCTGAAATACAGAGTACTTGTAACAGCATTTTTTTTTAGCATAGCAAAAAATTAACTTTTGGCCCTAATTCTGAAGCTCCAAAATTAAATCCATTTGGATGTGAAGGTTTACAGGGGCGAAGAGCTTTCCCACATTTTCGAAACTCCCCATCTGTTTATAGTGCTTCATTAATTGGAACTGAAAAAATAAGAGCGTGACAGCTCTGTCAAATTTTTGAATCACATAAATTGTGAATTCTTGCACTCATCGCAGAAGAATCTGAACCATACAGGAGTCACAGTGTCCCAAAATAGTAAAATCCACCTCTCTGTACTGTTGTTTCCCATAATACAGATAATCACACGGATATGATGGAAGTAGATGGAGATGTGGAAATCCCTCCCAACAAGGCAGTGGTGCTGCGTGGCCACGAATCCGAGGTGTTCATCTGTGCCTGGAATCCCGTTAGTGACCTTTTGGCCTCAGGGTATGTGCACTGCCCACGTGTCTGTGTGTGTGTGTGTCTGTCTGTCTGTGTGTGTGTGTGGAGTGTCCATGCTGGGGCACACTGCTGCTGCATGGGCAAGGCAGCAGGCTCGGGGCCACCTACCCCAAACATCAAATGCCACAGTGGCTGTTCTTTAGAGAATAGTGCTTTAGAATTGGATTTATTATTATCATTATTATTATCAATTAATATATAATTAATGTAATATAACACACAATTGTAAGATATAAATATATGTTTAATTATGATGTATAATTATTATAATACATAATCGATATATATTATNGTATATTGTATATTATCAGTGTATCGTATATTATCACTATATGGTATATTGCATATTATATAACATTACAGACTGTCATGATAATGACATATGTTAATATACGCACGAAATAAACGGAATGACCACGTGTGACCAGCAGGACTTGTGTCCCCACCGGGTGTTGTGCAGGTCTGGTGACTCGACGGCGCGGATATGGAACCTCAGCGAGAACAGCACGAGCGGCTCCACGCAGCTGGTGCTCCGGCACTGCATCCGGGAGGGCGGGCAGGACGTGCCCAGCAACAAGGACGTGACGTCGCTGGATTGGAACGTAAGTGCCGCGCTGCGGAGGCTCCCGGGAAGGTCCTGCCCCCGCCGCACCTCGCGGTCGAGTTTAAGTGGCAGCAGCGGTGCCTTGTGCCACCGAGATATTTCCGTTCCGAGCGGTGCTGTGACTTCTGTTACACGTCAGGAACTTCTTTCTGATAAATTGCGGTCAATGAGATAAATATCATAAATCCCCTGCAGATCTATTCTAACTCAAATTTGCTTTGTGCTCTTTAGCTCTGAGTTAAGCAGTAAAAATAAATGAATAAATAAATAACCTTTTTGCTGGCAGAGTGAAGGTACACTTCTAGCAACTGGGTCTTATGATGGCTTTGCAAGGATATGGACTAAAGATGGTAAGCAAAATGCTTTTTGTTTTACTATATATTTTCCTATATTGTGGCTCACGGCATAGTTTTTTATTTTTTAATGTATTCATATCAATATAAATTTTCAGGTAATCTTGCCAGCACCTTAGGGCAACATAAAGGTCCTATATTTGCGTTAAAATGGAACAAGAAAGGAAACTTCATTTTAAGTGCAGGAGTGGACAAGGTGAGATAATCTTTGGTAAAATTAAAATTCTTTCCTTCACCGTTATAATCTAACTGTAAGCAAAATAGCAAAACTATGCAAAGTAAGTAAATGAAACTAAAGGCATGGGATGTAAATATGTGCTTACAAAGATCTTGTTATGCTTAGCTATGTTTCCTTGGGTTCTATAGTAGTTTATTGAGATATTTTAATTTCCTAGGTTTCAGTGTCTGTGGATCTCTTCCCATTTAGGTTAGTCTGAGTTGGAAAGTAAGTGTATTCAAACCAGAAACATTAAACCTTTGTAAAACCAAACCATCTAAATTCAGTGAAGCACTTCATGCAAAGCCTCAGGGAAAAAAAATTGTACAAGAGGAATAGGTTCAGGCTGAGTTGGATATCAGTCAAACCTGAGAATGATTATAAAGATTAGAGCTGGAACATAAGGGGAGTTGATATATGTGACTGGGGAGGTGCCAGTTGTGTAATGCCATGGAGCCCATTGTTTGACTGTTTTATTTCACATCTCTAAACAAATTCAGGATTACAAGGTCTCTCAGTTCAGAGCTGCTATTAGTGTGAGAGGTTTTATGTATGAATGCTAGGAAGGGCACAGAGTGATGGGAAATGTACTTAAAGGGAATTTAGAGAATCAAATAGACTATAGTAAGAGTAAGGAGAGTTGATTTTTTTCCTCTGTAACAGATTCAAGGTGCAGAAGTCAGCACAGGCTTTCTCGTAGTGAGAGTGGCAAACTGCAACCTCAGTACAACCACTTAAAACTGGCAGTGTCACTGTAAAGTAGTAAATTTTCTCCTTTATTTGTTTTTTTTTCCCCCTGCATGCGTTTACTTGGTTTGCTTTATTAGCCAGCTTTATAAATGCTTGTGCTGGCACTAAGGAAGGGAAATTTAATGTCTCAAAGCATGGAAAGGATGTGTTTACTCTTTTGGCATCTGTGATGGTTATGCCAGTTTTTAAATATTTGTGGAGGTACAGCTTTCACTTTCAGGAAAATAATTAAGGAAGAAGTAGAAACATTTCAGTCAATAAAACTTCTTAGACAAACTGAGATTATGCTTTGAAAAATATTTTGCTTTAGCAGAGAGAATGACCCAACCTTAGGCTCCTTTTCCGTAATTGTTTTGTGTGGTCAGTTCATGCTTCCATTGAATTTGGTGTCAAAATTTTCATTGATCATTGAGGTAGGGCAGGGATATTGGCCTATAATATACTGATGGTAAGATACTAATTTTGTCATGTAAGATTTCTTTAACCAGAAGGTTATGAAAGTATTGGCAGAGAGCGACACAAAATGAAATTACACCCTTAAATTTTTCAGTATGTGACTAATGGTTAATAACATCTCCTTAGGAACAAGTGAGTAGCTGATACTACAATTTGAATATACAAGTATTCAAATTAAAATAGGTGTGTAGAGTGGATTACAAGAATATAAATAGGATTAAGGGGATAAAACTGTTTAAAAGCCCACAAATTCCTTCTTCCCTCTAGACCCCAAAATGTTGTGGCTAAACACTTTTCTAATGCAGTCTTACATTTTCTACTGTTTTCTGTGCATCTACTACTATTTCTTTTAGTACTGGATCAAACTCTAGAAATATATAATCAAGAGCAGGTTTGGGTGATGGTGAGCAGGGTAGGTATTCTCGTATTTGTGAGTGGTAGTAGTTGTGGGGAAATTAGCAATTTGTACAAGTTTGTTTATTGTTTATTTATCTGTTTAACACAGACCACAATTATTTGGGATGCCCACACTGGCGAAGCCAAGCAGCAGTTTCCTTTTCATTCTGGTAAGTCTTGATTTCATCATTCAGATTTGTTATCTGAAAAGACAAAAAGGTGTTATTTTTTAAAATAAATTTTAAAAATCTGATGTTCATGGTGCTTATTTGCATAATTTTAAAATCTTACAGGTAGTCTTTGGTTACTAAGTTCCATACTGGAATTTTGAGAATGTAAACAAAGATAGCTTTCTTCTGATTTTATAACTCACAGTTTTATTGCAGTTCAATGAAAGTCATAAGAGGTAAATAATCCAAGTATTCCTGACTTTCTATAGTATGGTGGCAGACAAATGATGTGGGTGGGCCACAAGGGATTAGTGTTTATCACCTAAGGACTGCATTTGTCATCCTCCTGCTGCAGTGCTGCCACCCCGTATCCCATTGTTCCTGTCCCCAGATTGTTTGGCCACAAACCAGCTGAAAGCTGTTCAGTGGCCAGCTGGGGTGGGAGTGCAGGAGGTCAGACAAATTGCTTTGTGGGCTGCATGCTGAGCAATCCTGCCAGAATCAGCTGGAAAACAGAATGGAGAGGCTGACAGACGTGTCACTAAAGGGCCTTTAAGAAATGTGTCTCGTTCCCACTCCTTATTCCGCTCGTGCCGCATTTCCAGTGGCATGACAGCAGTCAAAAACATCAACTCAGCATTTACTCCAGGCAGTTCTCTCTGTGCTATCTGCCATAAATAGCTGGCTTGATCGAATGGAACATTCCAGTTACCACACCTTACAGTGCTGGAATTAAGAAAGGAAGTAAATCCTTACCTTTCCCTGGCTGCCATCCCTGAGCACGAGCAGGAGCTGCTGATGGAGATGAGCTCATGCATGATGATGTGTGAAGTTGTGGGAACCTGTTCCTTGTGCTGACTCCTGAGATTTGTTTATAGATGACTTAACTACAGCTTGATGTCCTGCTGGACTCTGTTCTGTATAACTTTGATTTCAGATATGTTCCATGTTTTGATGACTTACATTAAATTTGTTCCATTTTGCGTAAGACTTGTTTTAGCTGCATTTCTTACTGTTCATAGTTTTTATCTTCAGAACTGCTGTAAAATTAATGATTGCTTCCTGTTGGCTTTTGTCCCAAGGTGGTGCTAATTTTGCACATCAAATTCCTGCCGAGTGTGTACTATAGCTTTAAATATCTTTCTTTTTCTTTTAGCACCAGCATTAGATGTTGATTGGCAGAGTAACAACACATTTGCCTCTTGCAGTACAGACATGTGTATTCACGTTTGTAAACTAGGACAAGATAGGCCCATCAAAACTTTCCAGGGTCACACAGTAAGTACTTCAAAAAGGGGGTTCTCTGTGATATTTTTATTAGTGAGAGACTGGGGGCTCAGTAACCTTTCCAGTACCCAGCACTTGGTTGGTCATTGGCTACAGGCAGTAGATGCACACATAGGTAATTGTGGTTAAGGTCTTATGGTAATGCAATGTCTGTGGTTATCAGAACAATTCTCACCCCCATGTGCAGCTTGTTTTACCAGTGCCAGGATGCAGAAGTGAGCTTTAGAAGAAGCAGCATGGTAGCTTCAAGACTTTACCATGTGGTGTACAAGAATGCATGGAAAATGTGATAAATGGATAGCAAAAAGCTGTTTGTTGTTATTGAAGGCAAAGCTATGAATAAAACTTAGGTGTTAAAATCCTGACAGTCATGCAAATGCTCATAACTGCTGTCCAGCTTTATCTTTTGTAAGCTGTCATTTGTAATGGAAGACTCCAACTTACTCTCATTGTTCACTTTTAGAATGAAGTAAATGCAATCAAATGGGATCCAACTGGTAATCTGCTGGCATCCTGCTCTGATGACATGACTCTAAAGGTAATGGGAGTTCTGGGGCTGGCCCTTGTCTTTGTAGGACTCTGGAATGCACTCAGTTAGCCTGGACATTCTGGCAGTATCACCGTACTTGCTGTGTTGCCCAATATTTGTTCTTCTTTTAATATAACAAGGTCAGGCAATCCTAGAAATCCTTGTTAATCAGGGCCAAGCTTTGGTCCAGAGAACTTGTTACAGGCTGCCAGCCTGAGACTTGGAGCATGATTTATTAGGTGCTTTTAGCTGTTTACAGAATCAGGTCATTAATCATTAAGCTGTCACGTTTGATGGTTGCTTTTGGTTTAAAGAAAAAGTTGGAATGCATGTCAGGTAGCACATACAAGAATGGGTGACTTGCTTCTCTCCTGGTTTTCTTCTGCTTTCCCCTTCTTTCTAGTCAAAATCTTTGGCACATTATTTCTTCAGAGGCCGTGTGCACTCCTGGATTTTTCCAGTTAATCAGGAGTCATTCTGGAGTTTTCAATCACACCTACACTTGTCCTCCAAATGATTCACAGCTATGTGCTTTCTTGTAGAACAGGAGCAAACTTGTGAGTGCAGAGGACACTGCCACTTACACATGTGACTTCAGGGCACTCTAGAGATCCGTACAAACCTGTCACCAGCAGAAATGAGGTTGTTCATGCCTGACAGGCCTGTGCTGCTTCCATGGTGTACAGATGCTTTCCATTACTCCCGTACTGCTTTACATTCACTGGGACCTTTAGCACTGTGCTTGGTGGAGTTTCAGGATACATTTTTTGCATTGACAGCACTGTCCTGCTAGTAGCCCTTGGGCAGTTAATTCCATCCAGCTCACTGTTATTTAATCAGAGAATGGCTGAATGAGTAGCCACATATCCCTCCTGCTGGCACAGGCTCTGGCAAGGGAAATCACCTTATCTAAGTAACAACACTTAAGCATTAAGCCTCCAGTCTAAAGCTGGATGTCTAGACATCTCCAGTCAGCACTGTCTAGCACTGCTGAAGAGCAAGTTATCCTTTCCTAAGTTAACTGTCTTAAGTCAAGTGTGGTGAGGAAACCCCTGGGAGCATCAGTTGTTCTCAGCTGGCAGTGGATGGAGTCAAAAAAACCAGCTTAAGCCCAGGTATTTAATACTTAAACAGCTGAAACTCCAGGGTGATGAATTCCAGTCTGGAGCTTGAGCTGTTGCTGCTGCCTCTTCATGAGTAGAGGTGACAACTGGGAATGCATCAGCATTTGTGGGATTCAGGCAAATAACTTCTTGGTGGCTGTTTGGAATGGAGCCCGGGCTGGAAAGAATGTTACTGTTTTGTTCAGGGTTAGCTCAAACCCAAGTGCTGGAGGATAAGTCTACACATCAGTAATCACTTGTGGGTCACTTACTCTTCAAAGGCAGAAGGAATAAATACCAGGTTTGGAAGCACTTGGAAGGTGCCTGTGATTTATTTACTTGGTCAGTTTCTATCTACAACACAGTGATCTCCAGGGCAGCTGATACAGACTCTGATCTGTGCTAGTTTTGGGAAGAGAAGCTAGATTTTGATCCCATCAATTAAACTGGAAATACCATTTCAATGCTGGCTGGACATTGAAAATCAATTTCCTCTTCAGCAAAGCAGCAGTTCTGAGAAGCACCATTTATTTACACATGCAGCTCAATTGCATCTTACATATGGTTGAGCTTAAACATGCTCCTGGTAGCTTTTTCTAACAAAAAGTGAACTAAAAGCATTACTGAGGCACATATTAAAAATGGCATTCAGGTGGTTATCTGCCATATCATATTGCACATGTAGGAAAAGGTATAAAAACCTTCCCAAATCCCTTCTGTAGAAGCAATGTAAACTCTTAATAGAATAAAGTTACTTTGTTTGTTGAGCATGATCATACAGGAGCTGGAGTTCTCTAATGACCTCTGTGAAGTACTGAACACTGAAATCTGGCAATGCAAATACTAATAAGTCAGGAAAATGCCATAGTGATATTTGTGTCTCTGGATTTGTATGAAAACAGAAAATTTCTCTACTATCCATTTATTTCACTCAGTCTGTGTAGCAAGAAGTTCACTTAAAAATAGGACCATGATATTTTCTCAACTCAGACATGAACATTTACATATTGCTCTTCTCATTTCAGCATCTGCTCTCATCCCTGCACTTTTCAAGGGGTTTGCAGTTAACTCGGGCAGTTTGGTTTCCTTTATTACTCATTAACTGCACTGGGGATTTAGAACACAAAGAATGAAAGGTCTGGGAATAAAACTTGGCATAATCACTCTAGAAACCTGGCAATCATAGCAAGTGTTTTGAGTGGCCTAAAAGGTAACAGTCAGCCTGCAAATGATACAGAAGAAACATGTAAAATGTTTTTAGTACAGTATTGTGCTAAATTATTTGTGTTTTCCTCCCTTTTTTATCATAGATCTGGAGTATGAAACAAGACAGTTGTGTCCATGATTTACAAGCACACAACAAAGAAATTTATACTATCAAATGGAGTCCTACAGGACCAGGAACAAATAATCCAAATGCCAATCTTATGTTAGCAAGGTACTATTTAATCCTGGTTTTAAATGCTTGTTAAACATTATTTTTACCTCACTTTCTATAAATGTAAGTTCACAGAATGTTTTGAAGCACGTAAGATACTTCATGATATTCTGTTTATATGAGCAACAAAAATATCTTGAATTGAGATGTAATTAATCTGTTTTTTTCCTTGACAGTGCATCCTTTGATTCTACTGTTAGGTTATGGGATGTAGACAGAGGAATTTGTATTCATACTCTGACAAAACATCAAGAACCTGTGTACAGTGTAGCTTTCAGTCCTGATGGCAGGTACCTGGCCAGTGGCTCCTTTGATAAATGTGTACACATCTGGAATACACAGGTATTGCTCTTGTCTGTGTTGAGAAGTTTATGTTTTGGTCTTCTCCATCCTTCCAATCTTTGTTTATCCATCATACCTCAGCCTCAAAGAGCTTTGTCCTTCCTAACACAGTGGTTTTTCTCTTTTATCTGAGATTATCTATTTTAATGGTTGTACATTTAATTTCTCACTTTGAATGCTTGCCTATGGTGAAGTAATACTTGTCTTTCTGTTGTCTTAGCAAAAAAACCAAAAAGACAAAAAAACAAACAAACTGAAAAGACCCCACCAAAACTCACCGACAAAACCCCACATTGAACAAAATTTCCCCAAGAACATATTTCATCCAAAAATAGTCTTTGTTAACTCTGAACTTTAAATTACTGATAAAATAGGGGCTTTTGTGAAAAATGATGACTGGGTGTAGACATACTTATCTGATTGGCTGTTTCATTGAATTTCACTGACAAACAAGAGAATGCAAAGCGAGGGAATGTAACGATGACAAAGTATTTCTATGAAAATGTCTCAAAAAGGACACTATTACTTGTTTTGTATTTTTGGCCAAAAAAAAGGGGCTTGTTATGTTTGAAAGTCTAAAGACCTTGTTGTCATGCATGATGCAATCTCTGGCTACTGGGCATTGGGTATTAATTTCTGAAAGGCTCATTTTAGTATTTGGAAGTAGTGGTGACCATCCCCAGTTTGGCCTGTCAAACACAGGAGCTCAGGATGCAATGGTTGTGCCACAGTCTTTAACAAGGTGCTGAAACTCTCCACAGATCTCTTCTGGAGCACTATCCTCTGAGAATTTTAGCTTTTAAGAGCAGTGGGGAAATTTTCCATGTACAAATTATGCTTGTTCACTTTGATTTTGTTGTATTAATTACTTGCTTTGTCCCTTTTTTAGACAGGTGCCCTAGTTCACAGTTATCGGGGAACAGGAGGGATTTTTGAGGTTTGCTGGAATGCAGCAGGAGACAAAGTTGGAGCAAGTGCTTCAGATGGTTCAGTAAGTGTTGCTTGACTTGGTTGGTGTTCTAACAAACATCTTCTGGAAATCTTTTAACCAACAATGGAGACAAAATTTCCTTCTCCAGCTGAAAGTTGAATACAGCCAGCTCACCTGTAGGTTTTCAACTGTAACCATGCTGTGGTATTGTAAGGAGAATATCTTTATTCCAGTCCAAAAACCTCAGAAGGTGGAGATATCTCCAGTTTATATTTTCTGTTCCTTCTGGGGCCTGCTGTGTCATCGTGTTCAGTGTGGCTGGTTTGGAAACAAATTTGTTTTTCTCTGCCCTTTTCGAGTGAAAATGCTCAGTGTAGGTGATATTATTATAATGCATGACAGGAATGAAATACCTTCTGCATTGCATTCCACAGCAAAACAAAGTGCAGATTTCTAAATGCTTGTAATTAAAAAGTTCCTAAAAATGTCAGCAGCTATATATAAATATCAGTCTGCTTACTTTGCTTAGGAAAAGCAGGGAATAATATCATGTTTAACTAATCATGAATGCTCCCACTGTCATTTCACAGCAGGGTGTTGCAGCATCACCTCCTGGCTGCTGTGGCACTGCCCTGCAGAGAGCTGCAGTGGGATGGGAATGTGCAGGGTCTTCACAAGGAGCACAGTCCTGGGGCTTTTGCTTGCCTCTGTCTCACCATGGTTTGCAAAGAAAGGAGGGGAGAGCCTCAGGAAAAGCAAAATTAAAGTAAAATAAAGCTGATAAGGGAACTGTGTTTTGAAGTGCTGTAGCTTCCTTTAACAAACGTCAGCAAAAAGCAATCCTGGCAGCTTAGTAGTGCAGAGTCTCAGGTGGCATCTTAACACAGGTGCCAAATTCCCTCCTGAATGCTCCTTGCTGGTAAGTAAGGTTGTTCTGGGGTTGTTTTGTTAGGGTTCAAATCACAAAATAGGAAGTTCTGGATTTTAAGAAGCCTAAATTCTAGAGAATTAATTTTGATTAGTCTTTATATCATTTTAGTCTTGTAAGTATAGACAATATCATAAAAGGACAAAAGCTCAAGGCATATCCTGAGTAGAAATTAATTATCATTCTCCCCAGATGGCCCTTTTTTATACATGCTATGTGACCTTTCCAGTCCTCCAATTAATTTGGCCTAAGAGGCTGATTGTACTTGGAACAGAGTTGTTTTTATTTAGTTTCTGATATTTTAAAAAATGTTGGGCTTAATTTTTCTATATTGTTTGCTAGAAAAAGCTTCTCATGCACTCTGTTTTAAATGTGCTTGCAGCTGGTGTTACCTTGTGTGTGGTTACAGTTTACTAATAGATTTCTATATCTGACAGACCCAGAAGCACTACTTAGTGGAGATTTTGGGAAGACTAAAACTGGAATTTGTACACCGTTAACTGTTATCTGATCTATTTTACTACTTTTCCACATACTTTAATTTCATTTTATATTTTCACAAAGTAGATTCCAGTAAGTTCTCAGCCTCACAGTATTAAATAACAGGCAAACAGCTTGCATAAGATGTTGTTGCTGTTCTGACAGTAATTCTGGAGGCAGCGGGGCTGGCTGGGGGTTCATAAAGGGCTCACCTGGTCATTTTGATATCATTTAATCATTGCTAGTAGATAGCAGGTTAAGCTTACAGAATCTCAGGTGTTGCTCTGGCACCTGACACAGAACTGTGGAACCACGTGGTGCTGTGCAGCTGCTGTACCTGTGTCTCTCTCTTTGCAGGTTTGTGTACTAGACCTCCGGAAATAGCGCTCTTAGTTGGAAGCCATGGACCGACTATGAATGTGTACATAGCCAAAATGACTGTCCCTGACCCATGTACTGCTCTAGTCCCAATCGAACCATGGCCAGTCCACTACAGCCAAATGTAAAAGAAATATATACATATACTGTATATAAAAAAAAAAAAAGGAGAAAAAAAAAAAAA
>VZSE01000213.1:1350534-1594575 GCA_013398275.1 Promerops cafer
AAAAAAAAAAAAAAAATTACACCCTGAAGAGGATGACAGAGTTTTGTCACAGCTTGTGAATCCTGTTCACCAAGTGCTGGAATCTGCTGTGCCCCAAAATAACATTTAAAGGTTTTGGATATGGAAAACAGAAGAGAGCGAGAGAGAGAGAGAAATATACCATATACAAGAGCAGACCCATATACATACCAAAATCAGAAGATACTAATGGCAGCCTTCATTACCCCTTCCCCCATGAAATCCACTCTCATGTGGATTGTGGGGTATTTTCGTTTTCCTTCTCAGTAGTTGAGCAGTTTGTGTGTACAGAGAAAATGGACTTACAGAAATCTGCAGCAGTAGTTTTTTTCCTTTGCTTTTAAACATTGGGTTTTCTGTTTTGTTTTGGTTTACGGATGCATGAAGTAAGGGAGTGATTTAGTTTCTTGTTTATATTTTTTCACCTTGGAAAAAAAAAAAAAGTGTTTCTTTGAAACATGTTTTGATGCATTCTTTGAAGAGGTAGTTTGAACCTGTTAATGTTTGGTACATTTTGTGGCTCCCAGAGCACAATTTTGTGAACAGAGGGAGGGTGGAAAAGGGATTAGGGAGAGAGAAGAAAAAAAAAAAATCCTTCTTTGCGGTTGTGATATTTCACATCCCTCTCATCTACAAAGTAGGATGGAAATGGGTATAATGCTATGTTTGATTTTCTGGTGACATGGCTGAAATGCAGTAATTTCTTATTTGGGACATAATTCTACCAAACTTAAGAACAGAAGGGCACAAAACCACAGGAAAAAAAAACAGGGATGCAAAAAAAAAAAAAAAAAGAGAAAAAAAATAAAGAGGCAAAATGCATCTTCTGTTGCTTTAAGACCATAGCTAAAATATGGTTAAATTGTGCACTATTGTGAGAAGGAGCAAAGTATAGCTGGGGGATTTTGTTTAAGAGGTTAAGATCTTTCTGGACAAGGGTTCACGCCACAGCTTCTTTGAGAGTTGCCCATCATTATTTGTAGGAGCTTAGATGTATAATTGTAACCAAACTCCAGTATTAAAAGTATTTCATGTAATTTTTCTTTATTAAAATAAAATCTTTGGCATATATTTGATAACACTGCCATTAAGAGGCAAAATGTTTACTACCTTAGATTTTAAAAAAAATCTTAAACAGAGGACTTGCTTCAAGTTTATTTTAATAGCAGTGATTCAGCTTATTTAAAAGATGAATACTTGCACTAATTCCCCTGCTGCTCCAGTCCTGCAGTTTATTGTATCTTGTGACAACATTTTTTTCCAAATATAGGGTAGATGTAAGCTGCTATTTTTTTAATAATCACTACTATATAGTGTCTTTTACTCTGTTTACAATATCAAGTATTTTTCTTACAATGACAGATGTATATGGCAAACCTTTTTCTGCTCATGTGATAAAAAGTATACTAATAGTGATTTTATTTGTAAATGATAGCATGAGGTTGTGTTTATGCTTATGTGTAGTCGAAAAGGTTGCATCATGTCTTGCATAAGATTCCAAGAGTGTAAATTTATAAAAAGAGAGGTTGTCAAATTTATGTCACAGACATTTTACTTAAGGAATGGTTTATATTACAGAGCTTTGCAAAGTTATTGGTTTTATAACACTATTTCAATCACAATTAATTTTGTGACTTATGATTGTTAGTCTCTAACCTATTTTTTTATTCGTTTGGGGTTTTTTTTTCCCCTCCAAGTTAAGTATAAATTCATTTAATTGAGATAATGCAGCTTTGACATTTTAACCATTGTTCTTTAGGCATCGGTTTCTGCTATTTCCATGAAATAAACATGACTTGAAGCAAGTCTGAGTTTGGCTAAGGTAGGGTAGCAATTTGCCAGTGGTAAAGACAAGTCAACAATACATGGTTTATATACACCCCAGGATTATACTGCTATCATACACAGCATTTAAAACCAACACCAAGTCATATCCATAAAGACAGTTATCCGTGGTGGTTCTGTGCCAGCTATTTTTAGGGTTTTGGAGCATATTGCAAATGTTTAGAGCAATTACCCTGTGAGTTACAATATGTAGGAAACCTAATATATTGAGTGTCTGGCACTTGAAATATTGCTTTTATTGCTGGAGGTCCATGACTGTGGCTGACCTCTGTCATTTAATGAAAAAAAAATAAAAATAAAAAAAAATTCTGTGCAATAATTTTAAACTGTGCTCCCAGGAATAGACACAAATGTTTTGAGTATGTTTAAGCTGCATTTTTCGTTTAGCAATGCATTTGTCAATTGCACTGAATTTAAATCTGAAAGTCAGAAGTGATTCTTGATAGTACTTTTGTATTTTAATATGGACAGTTTATTCATTTTCATAAAAGTTATTGGATGATTCTTTCAGCCAATCTAAACATTTGTGGTGGAATTCTGTGACATAGCTGCAAAAATCACACAGCCATGTTTTAGGGTATTGCCATTTTCCTCTTTCTCAGTCATCAGCCGTTTTGGTTGCAGTTCTGGTTGCTTCAGCATAGCATCACACACTCAGAAACAGAGAACACCGGAGCTCCAGCGTGTCCAGGCCAGGGCTGTCAGGTGTGGGTCCGGCGGGGACGTCGGCTCCGCTGGCTCCGGCCGCGCGGGCAGAGCCCCTGCCCCAGCGAGGGCCGGCCGTGCCCGCTGCCGTGGGGCCAGGCCAGCGTCCCCGAGCCCGCGTCCCCGAGCCCGCGTCCCCGAGCCGAGGTCCGGCCGTAGCTGTCCAGTTGTCCTGCCTCGCATGCCACAGTGCTGCTCCTGCTCCCACGCTCCGCCCGCCCGGAGCCGCCGCGTGCCGGGCACGCCGGGTTCTGCCACCCTGTCAACCAAAAACCAGACAAAAACACCACAGAACCGTGACGTTAATTACTGGTTTTCATAGCACAAAGGCCTCCTGTTCCAGGCTGGGGTGGACTGTCCAAATTGCTCCTTTCAAAGGGGAAGCCAAATGGCAGCAAGGCCCTGACTTTGTGTAGCGTGTACGTACATGCTCAGTCTCACGGATGGAGTCATTCCCATTTTTATCAGTTCAACACGGTAACAGGCAAATATCCAAACAGAGGGTAAAAGGAAGGGGAAAAGCTGGGCTCAGAATTAATGATGGGATAAGAAATGAACTGCTCGAGTTCGCTGTCTTTCTGTGCGTCCATCTCAGAATCCCGTTTCTCATTTTTGCATGACCAGATCCAGGTTTCTGTAGAGTTCGTCTTTTTCTATTTTTACTTCACCTTTTTCTGCATTTTTAAATTGATGTAAAGATTCCCAACCGGTGGACTTTTTAGTGTAGTTAAGAGAATATCTAGGTCTTCATAAAAGCTTTTTTAGACTCTTTGTAATGTTGATAAACTGAGTTTATTCTGGGACTACCATTGTGCAGGGTTATTTAGCATGTCTACTAGATGATTGGAAATCTTATATGAAACACTAAAAGTGCCTCTTTTTCTGGGTTGGGTGGAGGGGAGGTAGTAGTTACCAGAGTCAGAACGACATGGCATTTCGAAGCATGTTTCTTGATTTCGTGACACTTTAATGCATCTTGAGAGAAAGGCCAAAGATTTCTACCAATTTTAATTGATTTTCATTTTAAAAAGCACTCCTTTTTCCTTACACTGCTTACCTCATGCTAGGGCGTCTGATGGGGCGTTGTACCTTGGGGATGTCCTTTGTGTTTAGGGAGAGCAGCGGGTGGCACAGGGCGGCCGTGCCGGTTTGCCGGCAGAGCGACCTCAGCAGCCGGCGCATTCGGTTCTGCTGTGGGAAGGAGATCCATTGCTGCTGCAGACTGGGGGTTTCGGCCTGCCAATACGAGGTTGTCTGGTTTTGTCTGTTTAGCGACGAGGGGAGCCTTGGGACCTGGTTTTTCCAGTCTTTACTTCACCAGAAATCCCACTGTCCCTTCACCCTTGCCAGGGCGAGCGCTGGAGGCGCCGGGGCCGCGCCGAACGCCCGGTGTGGATAAAATGAGCCTCATCCCCCTCGAGCCGAGGGTTCCCCGGTGTCCCTGGGGCTTTGCCAGAGCAGGGCCTGCCAGATTAAGCCCAGTTCCTTTTTGGCTGATGAGCAGGATAGCTCCTCCCTTCCCAAAGCCCTGTAGAGCCATTCCCCGGTGGGATCACTTCCACCCTCTCCAGACGCCTGAAGAAAGCAGAAGCAACATTGTGGCATGTTAGAAGCAAATACGGCTTGGGGAGACAGCAGTAAATCTCCATCGAGATCCCTGACATTCTCCGTAGGGAGAGAGACGTGGAGCAGTCCTCACTTCTCCCTCTAGAGAAAGCTCTGAAATACCACGAGCTGTGAAAGTATGACTGTCTTCACTGTCAGTCTGGTGGGAGGCAGACGAACCAGGAAAATCTGCCGTTTCGAGTGGATTGCAGATTTAGTGTTAATAGTGCTTCAGATCAGTAGTTTTGAGTACATAATTCGCTTTCTCTGCCTTTAAGTTTGAAGCTTGACAATAACTTGAGGCATGTTTTTGTTTTGTTTTGTTTGTTTTTTTTATTTTTAAATAATCATTCATTTTTACTTCATAATGTTTTTTGACATTTGTGGGTAAATACAAGAAAACAGTCTGCATGTTGTTGCTAGTCCAGTGTACTTTGCAATCTTGTCCTCAACAGACTGCAGTGTGCAGAACAGTAATTCTAGAATACAGAAGTAATTTTCTCTCTCTCCTGACATTGACATTGTAGTTGTAATGGTTTCATTTGGAGTTACAAATCCTTTGGGTCTAATTCTGTGAGCCTACCTATAGCACTGGATTAAAATGTCTGCATCATTTCTTCAGTTATCCAGTTAAACTACAACTGTTGTAAAAGTGTAAACCAGCCCATGACAGTTTTTTGTACTTGTTTAAAGGACTTTTATTGTTCAGTTTTCATGATTATTGTCTAAAGAAGACTGATATAGATGTTCTATACTGTCCTGGACCATGTTAATTACACTTTATGATGTATTTTGGTTCTACATCACAATGATTTGTCCCCAAGGCCCTTATATCCCTTCAAGGCACATTTTCTGTTGCAGTTTCCCTTTGCATTGTATTGCTTTGACAACTGTAATTTGAATCAGATCTGAAAGAGGTCCAGAATAAAATATATTTTGATATTACCTTGGCTGAATGTTATATACCAGTAATTTTAAACGCTTGGGATGGAAGATTTGCAGATCATCAGGCTGGGGAAGTGACAGACTGAAACACTATTTTTAATACTTAGTTTGGCACATTTTCACGTAAGACAAGGTGCAAACAGCAGCAGGAGCTAATGCAGTGTGTGGCTGCAGGATCTCTGTGGGCACACAATAGATCCTGTGACAGTGACACCGTCCCCTGCCACCACGTCCTGCTGTTCCCTTTAGGGGAACTGATTTGTTTCACGTTTTACACGCTCCATCTTCCCCTCACCCCTACACCTGTGGAACAGCAGCAGAGTCCAGTGGTGCTTGCAGCTGCAGCCCAGCTGTATGGAAGATTCTGGAGGCGTGGGAGCAGCTCCTCTGGTGATGGAATCTCACGTCGGGAGATCTGGTGTTACAGAGCGACTCAACTTGGCTGTGCTCAGCAGCGTTGTTTGTGTTACTGTATCTCAGATGTGTGAAACCGTTCAGATTCACATGTGAAATGCTATACATCCATCATATATATAATGATTTGATTCCTTTGGAATTGTGGGTCATGTCATAATCCAAGTGAGGAAACCCGAACAGTTTTGGGGTTTTTTTTAATGTGTCTAGAATTTTATGGTGAAATTGCTTCTTTTTCTTGTAGATTGGTGATTTGCTCTATATCCAAAAGTAGTCACTTTCTCAGTAATGCTATCAAAATTGATTCTAATGTTTTGAAACTTGCAGTTGAAAAGTGCCTGTAATGAATTGAAAACAGAGGAGGGACTCTGTTTTACAAGTGTAAAACCAGCCTTGCTTTCCCTTCACCTGGAGTCTGAGTGCACTGCAGCATTTCTGCATGGCCTGGATTTCGAGGCAGCAGTGTTGGAGCAGTTTCATGGTTCTGAGACAGACTGAGAGTTGTTATTTCATTAGTGCAAATGCAGGAACCACAGAGCAGTGTTGTGTTATGTACATGTTGCTCTCACGTGGTGGTGATGGCCAGATCCATCCTGTGAAGAGGAGACAGCATTCCAGGTAGGTGCCTTATTCCACTGCTTCCCAAATCTTCCCTTTGGACTTCAGTTAGAGCCTGATTCTTTTCACTCTGGGAGCTTGTGGTCTCAGGTGTTCATAAAGTCCATGTTCCCTACCTCACAGGGAAATGATTTAATGGAAGTTGAAGCAATATCTTTGGTTTGCTGATGTCAGCACAGGGCAGCTGTAATGGAATAATAACTTGGGAGGAATTGATTGATGATTCTGTAGAGAATGATGATGCCCCAGTTAGTATTTTGTCCTTAAGGAAAGCTGACCCAGGAGTTCTGCAGTGCAGGGGCTTTCGTGGTTGTCTGACTAACTGAAAATTGGTGCCATAAAGGCTTGGTTGAAGGATTAATAATCACAGGTTTTCTTAACAGATGTCATGTGAAAAGGTTCTGCTTCCAGATTATTTCTTCAGTTACCAAGTCAAGATTTTGGACTCAAAAAAATGTCAAGGCATCTCGATAGAGGTTGTGTACTTTCAGCAGACTATTTTCCTTTTCTTCCACAGAGTTTTTCTGACTTGTTCTAGATGCTGAGTGCCCTGATTTTAACCTTGAGAACGCTGTATTTTGAGCTTTCTGAGTTACATGTTCCTGAACATTTGCGAGACTTCACTGGACTGATGACAGCTCGGACTGAGTGTTCTGCCTTCCCAGTTAGAGAATCAAAGGGCCCAGCTCACAGTGATGCTGATGGGAAATTCCCAATTACTTCAGTGCCAGCAGACCTCAGGCAGCACTTTTGAAAAGAGATGCTGGTGGATGAAGGATTTTTTATTCTGACATATCAAAAAGAACGAGTTTCCTGTGCCACTGTGCTGAAGTGCTCATGCCACAAGCCTAAGGCACCTTTTGCTCCTTGCATGTTGTCTCAGCCTTGGTGGAAACCATGAAATCTGCAGGCTCTGTTTAGTTTCATTTGTACCTTTGTCCTTGCTTCAGATGTTTTCTGCTGACAAGAATATCTGCAGGTGTGGGGCCTGCCTTTAATAAATGCCAGGCAGAGGGGCACAGGTGGGGGTTAAGTCATGTGGGCATGGCTGGGGGCTCTCCAAAGCATCTCTGGGTGTCCACAGCCTCTTTCTTGCTCGGGAGTTGTGCTGCTGCATCCTTTGCAGTTCCAGAAGCCACTTGGAGCACAGTGTCTGCTGGCTGTTGCACTTGAGCTGCATTGGAGTCTCTGCTTTATAAATACAGAAAAAGACCCTTTTTTAATGACACAATAACCATGTATTCATATTACTTGGGAGCCACAGTAATTTTGACATATATCCCTTAATTTCTCATAAGTGGTTAGTTTTTAAAGTAGCAAATTCCCACCACAGGACAATAGTGAAGAATTGCACTTAGTTTACTTCTTAAATAGCTATTTGAAAGTTCTGCAGTTCTTTCCCTTTCTATTGCTACAGCCCATCTGTCTTCAGTTTGCTTGAACGCTGCAGAAAAGTCAGGTGCTGATTAGGTGGATGGGAACAAACTGCTTTCTAGCAGTGAGTAATTAGAAGCCAGGAGCCAATTCCCCAGACACAGAGTTTGTGCAGTTTGTGGCAATTGTGTTGTTTACCATCTCATGCTCAGATTGGTAAAACTTGCTGTGTGTGCTGAATTAAATATTCTATTATTTTATTCTATTTATTTCTATCTAGTTCCTGCAGCTAATTCTATGGGAAAATCTTTCAATATAGTTTTCATAGGGAACAAATTATAACTTTGCCCTGTGTGTTGTTCAAGCAGGGAATTCTCCAATATTTCTTGGAAATGTCAGCTGTATAGAGGTGTAGTTTGGTGCTGTTGTCTGGACAGTGAGTGATCTCCAATTTTGGGCTTTACGTGTATGATTTCTTACCTTGAGCACTCAAGAGTGAAACACTTGTCGACCCATTTATTTATTTGTCTCCTGGCTTATTACTGTTTGCTTGGCTGGGTGGATAAATCGACTCAGTGTTTCCATCAAATGCTTTTCTAGCTGCAGGTGAATTGTGCCTCTGAATTGGACAATAAGAAACAATAATGACGAGAAATCTGTGCCCATAGTGCTCTGTTAGTTTGGAATCAGCACATTGTGACTTTCTTTGCATTTGCAGCTGGATCACTTTTTACATGGATAGAGGAATTCCAAGAGTTCTGTCCAGCTCTTCAGCCATTTTATTCCACTTTCTCTAGGAGGACTTGTAAATGAGCAGAATAAAGGGGAATACTTTTGGTTTTGGATTTTCTGTTTGAAAATAATGGGAGTCACCAAGTGATGAGGAAGGTGAGGGGAAATGCCTGAGGTTGTAGGTGTGGAAGGACCCTTGGCAGCCAGGGAGCTGCCCATGCCTGGTCCTGCCAGACTGCTCTCCAAGGCCTTCCTGCTGAAATACTGCAGTAACCTAAATGGTAAAGCACTTTCCTCTATAATCTGAATCTTTTGTGAAATTAAAAATTTATCATTTTGTCCACCCTGAATGGGGGGAGGGGGGAAAGCTGTTTATTGTTCACAGCAGCCTTTTACATCTTTGAAATCTGTTGTGTCTTTTCTTCTTTAAGCTGAACCATCCTCAGTGTCTTAATCAATTCATCAACACCAGCTGCTCTCCTTGACAGACAATCTAATGAATACTGAAGTAAGAACCTTGTTTATAAGAAATACAGTCTCTGAAACAAGGCAAGGAGAAACTAAAAACAAAGTAAGATTTCTGGTTTTGCAGTTCTGTAATAGCTCTGAGAAGTAGCTCAGTAATTTATAGGTCTTTGCTTTGCTGATGTCCCAGCAGTGACCCCCCTGGTTTTTGGAAGTTTTACATAAACACCTTTTTTCCCTTCTGCAGCCTTTGTGTTGTTCCCCCGTCATGGTTTTCAGTTTGTGACAGGTTTTTGTCCAAGGCTGCCCAGCAGGTCTGTGGCAAAGCTAGGAATTAAACTCAAAATTACCCCCAAAATAGGACAGAGGACCGGGCTGAGGGTTGTATCTGCCCATGGCTTCCACCTGCTCCCAAACCAACACTGTGACAGAAATGTTCCAGAAACAGTGAGAGTGGAGAAGGGCCCCTGGGAAGCAGGGCCTGCACTGAAACAAAACAGAAAAGTGAATTCAGGAAATGCTCCAGTGATATATTAAGACACTGGTAATAGTAACAAAGAAGAGAGAAAAAATTCTAACTGCTCTATATTAAACATGCTTTCAGGCAGTAAATGCCTTTTAATATGATAAAAATGTATTTCAGACAAGGCTGCTTCTGTCTCATGAAAATCCACATATTCCTGGTTTCTGACCACTGTCTTATGAAGGATTTCTTTTAAATAGACAAATCTATTGTGAATAAAAAGCTTTAAACACACACCATGTTTTAGAACTGGAAAACCCCAAACACCTGCAGACTAAGTAGAGGCCATTGCTCAGCTGAGACTGCTGCTGCCATGGGGAGCATGGAGAAAATGCATCTCCTTTTACAGCCTTGTTTGAGAGAGGGGGTTTTAAGGATCCAGCAGTCCCAGTGGTGATAGAGAGGGTAGGTGTGTGCTGTATTTTCAGCTGCTCCCATATCCCCAAGGAGAAGTGGATGCCAGAAGAGGAGATTTTATTAGCACGGGATCACGTCATGGTCCATGTTCATTAAGAAGAAATTACCACTGCTGCTGAGCAGGAAGGATGTGCTATTTTTCCATTAGATTTCTGCATCTCCTCTCTTTTCCAAAACTTGCAATTCCAGCTGGGATGGCTGCAGCAGTGCTTGGTTCACAGTAAGCTCTGAGACTGTGGGTTTGTTTCCTTCTCCCAGTGTTAGGGCAGGAGTTGTGCTTTGCAGGGGTCCCTAAGCAGTCCTGGTGTGTTGTGAGCAGAGCACCCAGCAGAGCTGTGCAAGCTCAGGAGCTGCTGCTGTCCCAGCAGGACTCGCCAGGTACTGAGGGCTGTTTCCAGAAACACAAAAACCAGCTGGATCTGGACTAGTAGGGCTGGATTTTGAGTTCCAGGGTGTGGGTGAGTGACTCGTTAAAGCATCCTGGCCTCGAGTGATGCTGCTTGTACACAACCATCCCATGTGGGGAAGTGTGGAGACAGGCTGAAAGGGCAATGTGCTGCTGCCATTGCTGGTGTAATCTGAACTGAGCTACAAATGGGTAGCAGAAAAGTGTCTTGGAATGGGAGCAAGTGTAGTCAGTCAGATTCAGGGCATAAGTGGTGTTATTATTTCCCATTTCCTGCAAGCCAATTTGCTGCACTTCCAGCCTGCCTTCCCCTCAATACAAAGCAGCAGCCAGAGGAGTCATTAAAACAAAGCTCAGATCCCAAGATTGCCTATAATTCAGATACTTCACTGATAGAAAAAATGTGTAATTTCAAGAGAAAGCATGTGTGAGTACCAAACCTCTCCCAACTGCGCAGAGATGTGTGTCTGTTCAAACCAACCCCTCTGTGCTTTAGAGGAAACAATTTACTACTTAAGTAAATAAACACAGCTGTTAAGAAGTTAAGATTAGACTGTCAGATTCATCGTCCGCTGAGTAAATGATGGTGTACAGGCCTTCCCTGTCTGCAGAAGGGAAGATGGAGCATGCCTCAAGGGTGGAAAAAAGGAGATGAAAAGGCAGATAAAAGAGCTGATGCATTGGGACCATGATCCTTCCAGCTGAAGGGTGGATGGAGTGCTCTTCCAAAGGGAATTACAGCAGGTGCAGGTGTCTGTGTGGGTGTATGGGGAATGCAGGGAAAGGTTAGGATTTCAGGAAGGGTACCAGGCTGTCAGCTTTGCAGAACAACAGGGAAACTGCCACAGGGACAGCTGGATGTTGGAGCTGGCTGCTGTGCACTTCCAGACCTTCCTGTTGTTTCCTTGCATCAGTTTGTCCTGCAGGAATGCTGGCTGGCTCTTCCCACTGTCCTGGCTCCCTGTGGCACAGTCTGTGGCCATTAGCACAGTACAGGATTTAAGGAGTCTTCAACAGCAGAGCAAACCAGCAACAGGAGGGGGATATGAGCAATGCTAGTTTTTGCCTTTCTCACCCATAAATGTCGTACCCCAGGAGGGTGGAAGGCTTTTTCCCTCTTGGAATTATCAGTATTTCTAGGGTGGCTGGCTGAAATTCAGCAGCCAAATCTCTGGGAAGTTCAGTACAATTTTAGTACAGAAAAACCCCAACCCCTGTCTCTGTGACTTTGGCTTTAAACGTTGATTACAGACATTTGGTGTAACCTCAGTGGTTGCAGTTTTGCATGAAAATCCACTGCATTTCTGTCATTTTTGGTGCTGTCCTGTTAAACTGTGCTACACCTTTTCCTAGTGCCAATGCCATGGCTGAAGTGCATGTTTTAGGTTTTGTTTCATTTATTTTTCATCAGCCCAAGAGACTTTGCAGGTGGCAGGAGCTGCCTGGGAGCCTGGTTCCTTCCTCCTCACTCCCTGCCTTCCCCTCCAGAGACTGGCAAAAGCTCTGTTGATTTTCCTGTTGGTTGCCTGTCCCTGCCCCCTTCACCAGCACTGTTCTTCCCTGGCCTGTTTCTATTCCTGCATCTTCTGCTGGTTTCAGTCAGCTGCTGAGTCAGTGATTCACCTTCCCAGCTGCCTTAGGAGGTGACATTTCAGTGCAGGTCAACACTTACACCCATCCCATGGCTCTCTGGCAGCTGAATGGATCAGGGGTTCTGGTGTTGGGAGCAGCAGTGGTCCAGCCCAGCCAACAGGTCTTGCTTCATAATCATTCCTTGCCTTTTTCCCTTGAAGGAAGATGTGGTGAGGGTGTTGAGGTTTTGGTGCTATCTATTAAATCATGCCTAGTTGCTCATTTTTTAATAATATATATCCATACAGAAGTGCACAGGATGAGCATCCATGGTTAATAGCAATTTAAAAACCACAGGCATCAGGTGATTTATCTAAGTGATGCACATCGGATGTTTTTGAGATACAAGTTGACTGAGAAAATGAAGTTGTTCTGTTTCACTAGAAAATGCAGTAGTTACTTATTTGGCTTAATTATTCCATATGTTAATGCCTTGCTGCTCTTGCAGCTGCTGGCAGAGAAAGGCTCCTTTCAGGCAGTGCTGTGCATGCTAATGAATCCCAAAGTTTGTTTTCCTGGGTTTTACACTTGTGATACCACTCCATCCAGCTGTGTATGGCCCTGGGTAACCAGAGCACAGAATCCCCTACTTAGTGGAAACAAAACCTATTGATGACAAACAAGTTTCCTGTTATGATAAGGACTGATGTGAATTCAGTGTGCACTGGGAAGACAACCATGGGACTCCTTAGATAAATCAGATGTGCCTTTGAAAAGCATGGGAGAAATGCTTGAGGGAGTTGATTTAATTTTTTAGTCATTGTCATTCAAAATGTCTCCATGAGGTTCAGCTCTTTTTTTCTTCTTCCGTCCAGGATCCTTACAGCTCCAGGAGTCTTGGGCATGGGTTATCCCTGTAGTATCACTCACGAGTCCCCAGCTCCTTTAACCCATGTCTCTGCCACAGACACGAGCCCTCACTGCAACACTTGGTTCAGTTCTGCTTCTGTTACATTTATAGCCCCATCCTTCTGCCTAATTTCTGCTAAAGAGGCTACTTCTGCTTTATGTCCATTTGTGGTGTTATTTAAAGTGGAGCTGCTGGTGCATTCATTGCCCAAAATACCAGCAGAGTTTAGGAGGTGTCGATTTCCAGCTGGTGCAGAACCCTGGGAACGTGTGGCTCTGCACATCCACCAGGAGCTGTGCCTGTCCTGGCACACACAGACCAGCTCTCTCTTCTGGCTGGGCTGTTTGGGCCCTCCTGCCTCATTTCGGGGCTGTTGGCCTTTAAAAGCAAAGTACAAAGCAAATAAATTTGAAAAAAGGAAAGAGGGGGAGGGAAGAGAGAGAGGAAACAAGCCAGGCTCTGCTCCTGCTTCTTCCCAAGCCATATTCAGCCCTCGTGCATCCTGCACAGCTCCTCAGGGGTGTGCAATTATCTGGCAGTGCCATGTACTTTGCTCTCCCTTCTCTGTGCTGAGAGAAAGCTGCTGAGCCCATGTTCTTTTCGAAAATAACAGTAATAAAGGAGACTTTAAAGGAAAAGATGCTGTCCCCTGCAGAGTGTGCTTGTTTGGGCAGTTTGATGTCCTATTTTTATTATAAATATAATTGAATTTCCAATAGTTACACACAAACAACTGTCGTTTGGGATAAAAAGAAGAGACATATGCTAATCGAAAGCTCCCGTAATTACACAATCTTCAAATTAATTAATGAGCCAAAGGCAGCCAAACATTAGCATTTAGAAAGCGCTTTGCTGCATTAGCCACTAATGAGTTCATTTAAATCCATCATGCAACCCATTTTGGAAAGCATGAGCCATATTTAATCATATTCAATCAGATTTAATAATGGAATTCCTAACACGAGGCATTGTTGATTGTGAAATTACCGTAGAATTGTATTTGTTAAATACAGGGGGGAAAACATGGGTATTTATTTTTGGTTGAATTGTACCTTGAGAGGAATCTGAGGAAAAAAAAGATACTCATGTCCAGGTAAGTATATTCTTAATGTGAGAAGTGGCAAAGGATTTTGTTTGGTTGTCTTGGTGTTTTTTTTTTTTTCTGGGGGGTTGGGCGGTGGGGTGGGGGAGTGATGGGTCATGGGTTATTTTTTTATTATTTGTTGGTTTTGTATTCTGTTGTATTTTAGCATTAAATGAAAAGAAATTATGTCATTCTGAGAAATTAATCAGTAGTTTCCCAAATACTCTTGGGAATTCCATGATAAAATATTTTTGCTTGAACTACTTGCTGGTTTAGCCTAGGCAATTAAGGCATAGCTCTGCTCCCCATTCTGTTCCTTTAGAGCTGAAATAACACAAAAGGAGTCACAAGAGCTTCTCTGCATTTAAATCAGAGCAACTGAGGTGAAACCTCCATTCCTGCCTTTTCACAGACAGTCTAATTTCTGGTCCCATTGAAAGCACCGGGGCTTTGTCAGTGGACTTAATAGAGCAGATAAATCACCATCAGCTCAGAGAGGAGACTTCTTCCACCAAAGCCAGGGCAGTTACAAAACTCAAGACACTCCTTTGAATAAAATATCTTTCTCTGCAAAGTCTTTTGTTGAACGTTTCAGCCAGATAAAGCTGTTTCAGTGGGAAATTTCAACCCAACAGATCCTTGAACTCTAGGCTACACTGGCACATGCAACAGCCAAACCTGGGACGTGGCAGAGCAGAGAGGACACCACTGGAGAGCTGTCCAAGGAAAGAGGCTGTCCTGGCGTGGGATTCTTCCCTTTTATCATGAGAGGCTTTGACAGGTCACAGTTTTGTTCCCATATCTTGAATTTTCCTGAGGATTTGGTCCCCAGGGCAAGGGAAGACCCTGGGGATCAGCAGTGGCCCCCCAAGTCTGTACTGGTCCAGCACCCTCCTGGCGTGGTGCCACTGGTGACAAAATTCTCACAAGAGAAACAAGCAATGCTAAAGACAAGAGAGTCTCCAGGGAATTGTTCATATCCTTGTCCTTGGGGACAGGTTTATTAGAAATAGAGGAAGAACCAGAGGCTGAGATTAGAACAATCTCTGGCTGGAGTTACCTGCCTGGCTCTCTGCAGGTATGGGAGAGGAATCTGGATGCTCCCTCTAAGCTTCCCTTGGGACCTCTGCAACACCTGGAGCCGTGTCCCTCTGACACCTCTGCTGCCTGCTGAGGGTCATCCTACTGCCTGTCTGCCTGGTCATCACGTGCTGGGAGTGAAGGACCTGGCAGCATGAAGGTCAGATGTTCTTCTTTTTTATTGAACAAAAAAATCTCTAAGATTGTATTAGAAATTGAGAAGCTTTCAGTCTTTGGGTCTTGGAGCAGTTGTGGTTTCATTTTCTTTCTGGAAAGCAGGATAGTCCAGAAAAAAATTAATCCTCTCCCCAAATAAAAAGGACTTATTTGAAAACACCTTTAGTAACAGCTCAATTTCTCTTTGATTTCCTCATAAACTTCTCTGTTCTACCTCTTATCCAGTGTTGTTGCTTCAAATTCAGCTTCTCAGCTTTGTGACCCAGGTCAAAGAGAAAGGGATTAACTCATTAACCACCCATAAACACCAATAAAACTGCTCTGAGGATCTCTAAGAACCTTAGCAGCAGTAACATGCTCTGGAGCGAGCATGCAGGTGAAGGGATTAAATGCCAAAGTCACCCCTTTGTCAAATATGTTCACAATAATTCCTTAGAAACATTACTGTGCCTTCAGTACACAGTACTAGGAATCGAAGGGACTCACTTTGGGGACAGCACATTATGTCTGTCCCCAGCTCAGCAGAAACCCAGGAACTCCAATTCCCAATCTCTTGGTGTAATTACAAAACTTTCCTTAGTGAAATGTTACTTGTAGGAGTTGCTTCTTTGCATCCTAATGCATAAATATCCACCATTAATAGCAGCATCATGGAATAAATTTGCCAGGTCTCATGAAAATACACTGACTGAAACATTTGATTAGGACAAGTTTAAGACTTCAGAGGATGTCTTCAGCTGCTTGTAAAGATAAAAGCAATCATAAAAACTAAGTGACTCTCAGTTAGAAGCTGTATTCTTAAGCTTTTAAATGCACATTCCCTCTAATTACCAAGTATTTCTCCACGCAATGCACTTTACAAGCAAAAGGACAAAGTTTCAGAGCATTTGTGATTTTGCAAGTTGAAAGCCATTAACATTTTAGAACTTAGTAACAAAGGGAAAATTGCACTGGGATCAGGAGTGATTTTCTGGGAGTGTACTTAAACCTGTGCCAGCCAATCCGTGGGTGTTCATTTCTCATTTAAGAACTGTTTATTTTCCCTTAAATCAATCAAAAATGCGTTCAGGTTGAGCTAAATGCAGCCCCTTGAATCCAAAGTGCCTAAATCCTGTGGCTGTTGTGCTGCCTTAACTTTAGGGTTTCTGGGGCTGAGGCAAACCAGGTTGATGCAGCCAAATGCACATAAAGCCTTTCTCAAAAGCACCACATCTCCTCTGTCTACCCCAATATCAGTGCCTTTTTTGGCTGATCTTGTAACAGGTTGCTTAAAACATCCCTGACAGGAATTCCAAGGAATGCTCTCGTGTTTCCAAGGAGGATTATTTTAAGGGATGTGTGAGACAACCTCACAAGAGGCTTTTATAGCAGGCAGTGTGTGTCCCACTGTGCTCAGGAAATATCTTCCTCACTTGAGTACAAACACCAGATTAGGTAGGCCACTAAACACTCATTCCTTTTTCAAGGTTTCTCTCTCAGTTGTTCCTCTGAAGGGATAATGGGTAAATCCCAGGCCTGCTAAGTTGATGTGGGAAGAGCTTAATTTCTAAATCAAGGCACAGGAAATTTTCACTTCTGACATTCCCAGATCTCCCCATTTCTGCTCTCCCTTGTTTGAGTGGTGTCCTTCAGTCAAGTGTCCAGTTTGGTGCTGAGGGTGGTTCATGAGGGCAGGATCCATAGTGCATCCCAGGATTCCCATCTGAGATGCCCTCAACACTCAGGCTGCTGCCATGTACTGAGCAAGGCTTAGGGTTGAGCTCAGGGTGATCTGTGCTCGTACACCCAGGGGAGTGAAGCCAGCCTGGGCAAACGTGGTCATATCTGGTAATAAAGGGATGAAATCCAGCACAGCCCTGCTGGGAGAGCTGAGGCACTGGGGAAAGGGCAGCACTTTGGGGTTGTCACCTTGCAGTAAGTGAGGGCTGACTCCTGAACCCTCAGACATGTGAAATAGGGGAGCTGGAGCCTCTGAAGTGAAAACCTGTGTGCCTTCAAATTCCAGGACTTCAGAGGTGCTTGAAATCCAAATCAGGAGTTTAGTAGCTTAAGCCCTGTCCCTAACTGACATAAGTGAGAGTGCCTATATTCTTTACTAGTGTTGGTGTCATAAATATCTCCATTAAGTAGCAATTAAGCTGCTGGGATTTGGGCTGTATGCCATTATAAGAGGTAATTATAAAAGAATTGGATTAATTGGTTCCTGAATTATTTATGTAGACATAAATATTGCACATGAGATCGGTGTTAAAGAGGATACTGGCATGAAGAGAGGAAGGGGATGATGTATTGATTTATGCTGTTTCTTTAGTTCTTCATCCCAAAAATATTAGAAAGGCAGAAGTTGGTTAAAAACCATTCCCACGTTAATGTGCATACCTCACCTTATCAGCTTTTACAGAAATATGCTCCCAGATAAAGCCATTCTGTGTGCTTTTGTAATCTCTCCAAGTCCCCACAAATAATAAGTGTTGAGAGTTCTCTCTTGTCAATACAATGAAGTCAATCTTCTGTCTCTTGGTGTATAATTTAGAGCTGGGGGAAATGACTGATTCTACAGATATTAACTTTATCGAATATACAAACAACAGATGTATTATAGGGGAAAGAAGGAATTTTGTGTGAGCAGCACAAAGAACTCCAGCAATCAGCAAATTCAATCTGCTTTTGACACTGCAGTGTTCTCACAGTCTAACGGTGCTTGTCAGCTGTAAAAATAATATAATACAAAGAGGTGGCAAAGTGAAAACAAGACAGGCTATTTAGTATGCAAACAACCAAGAAACTTAGAGAAGATACATTTATAAAAACAGAGATTATGGTTTGAATTAAAACTGTCATCTCTAAATTGATCTATTTTTGTGTTTCAGGGCACTACTTGATGGGGTCAGGAAGAAATAGCCTGAAAAGTAAAACATAGCATTGAAATGGGAAAAAGCCACTCTGAAAGGGCAGGCTGGGAAAAATGTATCTTGACCTTTGTGGTCCTTCCTACAACTGCCCTAGCGAGGCCAGACTGGCTGATGGGAGGGGTTACCTGGCATAAATGTATTAAGTGAATGTTTTATGGAGCTCTCTCTTGCCATCCCTTTTGAAGATAGATGGAGAAACCATTTAATGCCCCAGCAGTGGGCTCAGATAGGGGAGGTGGTGCATGCAAAGGCTGGCACCCTGGGGAACCCACAGCCAGAGGAGATGGAAAAAATATCAGGGAGAGGATCTTTCCCTTGGTAAAATCGTGTGCAGGGAGCCAGGCTGCCTGCAGACTGGTTTTGTGAAAATTAAAGTTTTCTCTCATTTTTTTGAGCCTGCATTGCACTGTAGCTGGTTGGCCTTGCTGCCTGTGGGATCTGTAATCAGTATTTGAAGCTTTGTGCATTTCTTAAAAGCAGGGCACAAACTGGGGTAGACGGGGAGAGGTTTTTTGTGTTCTCAGGAGGAAAAGACATAGGGGGAATATTTTGGGCCATGTCTTGCAGTATCAAAACCCAGAGTCTCAGCCCTTTCATAGGAGCTGAAATACTTGAAAATTACATATGAAAGAAATTTGAGGCCTGGAATATCACAGTCTGAATTTTATTAGGCAGCAGTAACCACAGAGAGCAATGGAAGTGCTGACAGACAGACTCTAACAGGATGAGTTTTTCAGCTTGATTTAAAAGAGATGTCAATACAAGAAATCACCCACTCCTAATTACAAATTAGCACAGACTGAGTGGTTTGGTACAGCTTCAGAAGTCGAGATTGAAATACCCACTCTCAAGCCATATGTGCTCTTGGTGATTCCACAGAGGTGACAATGATTCTTTTCCAGGTTCTTGCTTCTGATGGCCACAACTTTCCTTTGAGCTGTCACCTGGGTGCCAGTTTGCCAATTTTGACTTGCTTGTGTAAATTAGTTTCATTTTGCCTTATTGAAATGCTTAATCACTTTACTGTTTTGTATAAAACATTATTTTCGGATGTTTTGACATTATCAAAATGATATGGCTCAAACAGAACAGTTCTGTGACTTTGTCTCACAGGAAAGCTTGTTATTCTAATATTGAATAAGAACATATTTTTGAGATGTCATTATTTTCCCTGAAAATCATAAATTCAGCTTTCTGGAAAGCTTTCATTTTATATCACTCAACCTTGGTGAGATTTAAACTTTTAAGTTTCCTCTCCTGGTGGAAAGCAGACAGAGAATAAAGACACGTTTAGGGCCTGGGAATTGCTGGGTGTGACTGCTGGTGTGGAGTTTGCTGATGGGATGTGTGGAGTCCTTTGGTTGCCTTCTCACCCACCCGTAAAAGGAACATCACTGGTTATTCAGTTCATCCTAAGGAGGCACTGAGAGAGGGACAATGCTCCCCAAAAAGCAATTCTGAGGTAAGACACAGTTCAAGAGTGCAACTTGACCTTTACCTGGTGTTGAGTCCTGTTGTCTTCGCATCCCTTTAGTCTCTGGTGATGCTGAACACCCCAGAGCCCCCTGCTTGGGATCCTCCCTGGGGCTGTGAGCTCGGAGCATTCATGGCACCTCCCTGTGTGGTCTGGGATCACCCTCTTCCCTCCCAGCTGGCTACAGCAGAAAAGCTTAAGCACACAGATAAAACCAAATGGTGTCTGCAGAGAAATGTAAATGTTTGTACAAGGCATCTGCAAAAGCAGGCTGATGGCTTCCCAACAGCTCCAGCTTGTGCCAATCCAGGGAGCAGGCAGCCTCTGGGCATATCCTGTATCATCCTTGTGCTCTCCCAGGCTGGCAGCAGGGCACTGTGGTGACATGTCTGTTCCCTCAGATGGGAGAGAACTGGAAGGGAAAGGTTTGTGGCCAGATTAACTCACATACCAGAGTTTCACACAAGCCCCTGCAGCAGTCACCCATCCTTCCACTGATGACTGGGGAGCTGAACTACAGGTCACTCATCCAGAATCACAAATACTCCATGGCTGTGGAACAACTCGTGTATGCCCAGGTTGTGGTGCTGGGGAGGGCCTCGGGGGATGGCTGAGAATTAAATATGAGCTTCCAGTTTGCATTTCAGCTCTTCTCACCCTGAAAGCCGACAGTGCTGCATTGTCAAATCCTTCAGTTGAGGATCTGACCCTTAGCCTGTGGAACTGGACAATTCCAATTTCTCACCATCGTTCGTGAGTAGCTTGAACCAGTATTTTTCACACTATCTTTCCTGAAGTGATTCAAGCACTGATGCAGCCAGGTGTGTCTCAGACGGTGTGTTGTGATTGTTCAAGCAATGTAAAATGGTTTGTTGTTTTGTTTGGTTTTGGTTTTGGTCAGTTTTTTTAAGTGGAAGAGTGGAGGGGATGGAGGGGTAGATGGCAGCCATCAGCAGCTCCGATGGGGAAGGGATATTGGTAATTACTGCCTGCACGTGTTTGCAGTGCTGAGGCTATTGCTGCCTGTCTTTAATTGCTGGAAGAGCACGGTGTGATGCTGGTCCCAGCCCAGCACTGCAGCTCGGATGCACAGCCCAGCATCAGCTGAGCAGCTCAGCCGCCGGGAAAAGTGTCTTATAAATGCATGCAGGTGGTATTGGCTCTCCCAGGTGTCCAGGCGTCTGTCTCAGGAGCCAAATCCTGTTTGCCGACGCCGATGGTGACCATCCTTGTGCGTGACAGTACATTGGGTGCCACCGGGTTGTCCCCAGCCTGCACCGGTGCGAAAGGCAAGAAAGTGCATCAGCGTTTGATAACTGAGCCTGTAGCATTGTAAATAATATAATTATGGAGGGTGGTGAATAGGTGGCTGCCGGAGAGCTGCCAGCGGCCCAGCGGCCGTGTGCGCGGGCTGCGGCCATACACGCACCATTGCAGGGTCTTCGGCCCTTTTTTTCCAGGCGAGGGAAAGCCCGGGCGTGTTCCAGCTCCTCCCAGGGGCGGGAATGCCGAATGCCCCGTGCCGGGAATGCCGCGTCCCGGGATTGCCCCGTCCCGGGAATGCCCCGTGCCGGGAATGCCCCGTGCCGGGATTGCCCCGTGCCGGGAATGCCCCGTCCCGGGAATGCCCCGTCCCGGGAATGCCGCGTCCCGGGAATGCCGACCGCCGGGATTGCCCGCGCTGCAGCGGCCGCCCGGCGCCGCCAGGTGGAGCCCGCGCGCCGCTCCGGCCCTCAGACCGCGCCGGGTGCGCCCGGGACAGACGGACGGATTGATGGACGGACGGACGGACGGATTGATGGGTGGATGGACGGATTGGTGGGTGGGTGGACTGATAGATTGATGCCCCTTGTCACGCTGAGGCTGTCTGAAGGTGCAGGCAGCCGCTGCCGAGCACGCGGCTCACGCTCTTTTCTCGCTCGAGGGCCCCGTGCCGCTGCCCGCCTCCGAGCCCGAGTCGCGCCGGCCTCCCCTCAGCGCTGCTGCTGCTGCTGCGCGGGCAACAGCACAGAAAAAAGTCTGGAAACCTTGTCATTGGGTGGCTGAGGAGCTCTTTGGAAATAAGTATTCCCAAGGGAGGCTGGCATTGGGGTTTTCTTTCCAAATTCACTGAATATCTGCTTGAGAGCCCCAAAGAGAGGCAGTTGCTCATACAAGCTGGATCTAACTCTGGGAGAGGGGGTACAAGCTCCCCAACAGCAGCTGAGCCCTTGCCAGACAGTGCCTTTACCTCTGAAAGGTTGTCCTGACCTAAGCAGCAATGCATCCAGCCGAGTACTCCCTGTGCTTGTGTGGGAAACAAGGAGCTGGGCTGGGGTTTCGTCCTCAGGACTCACTTTTGGCTCTGCATTTTCATGTCTCTTCCCCTGCCCTGGGGGGATCCTAGGGGAGCCAGCAGGGATGGTAATGAGTTGAGTAAAACTCACATTTTTTGGTGATGGTCACAGCTAGGAGGTGCTGATGGCCAAAAAGCAGCATTGCCTTAGTCAGCAAAGATTACACAAATCACCTGGTGCCCCTGGGGAGCTGCTCCTGGGGAGAAAAGGTGGAGAGGAGAAGCTTTTTCCTGTAGGAGAAGGGATGGCTCTGCCAAGGTACGGGATATCTTTTTGTGTCTTTGCCCCAAATCCAGCACTTTCTGGTGTCACCCATTCTGTGCAGATCATCTGCTGGGTGATCTCCAGGGCCCAGAGCCAGAACGAGGTATCACAGGGGAGACAGGCAAGAGATGGGGTGGTGTCACCCCTGAATGCCCTTCCCAGGAAAGAACCTCCTCATCCAAACTACCAGGGGCCAAGGTGATGTCCTGGAACAAACCCACAGAACACACAACAGTTCAGGGCAAGAGCCAAGTGTAAATCTCAGGAGCTCAAACTCTCAGTGCTAGCCTGTGACTTTTAGTAAACCTTTCTAAGTGCTGCTTCACAATGAAAGACTCTTTCTTGCAGTATTTTTAGCTTGCCTGGAAGAAGCAGATTTTACCCAGAAATTTTCTGGAAGAGGGGGGAAAAAAGATCCCTAGTATGTCTGTGAGATATTTCTAAGCCCATCTCTAACACTCCACGGGAGGCAGGGTTGAACAGGGAAAATGGGATGTTGTGTATTAAAATTGCAGCTGAAATCTCCTATCACTCATTGTAACCACATTTTTTGTGCTGTGATGAAGGACTAGGGAGAAAGTGCACAGAAAATTGTAGATCAGCCATCTAAACATTTAATGGTGCAACTGTCACAAAAATTAATTGTAAACCCCCACTCTCCCCCCCTTTCTGGTGGTCATGATTGATCACTGCCAGCACCAAACTCAGTGTCCCAGTGCCTGACCTGCCATCCAGTGGGAGCATGAGGCTGCATGCCCAGCCAGCAGCATGCCTTCATTTCTGTCTCAGCATGCTGCTCTGTGGAGAAGAGATGAACGCTGTTTAGTACTTCAAAAAGAAAAAAAAAAATTTCTAGATCATGTAAAAGTGGAAACCCAGCTCTGTTTTCCAAAGGGCCTGGAGAAAAGGCATGCCTCACTGCCTCTAAATTAGATCACAAATTTTCTGGCTGTTGGCAGCATCTCGGTGTTCACCCTGAAGGCAAAGATCTGAACAAATCACCTTTTGCTATCACAGGCCCCTGTGATAAGCACGGGGAATGTACCTCTGTGAAATGTGGGGGCTTTGGGAACCTGCAGGAATTGCTGCTCCTGCTGTTCCCTGTGTTCGAGGCACACGGGCAAATGGTGAGGAAGCCACTGCTCCCTGTGGGTGCTTGACAGCCTGTGGCACTCAACACTTGTCACCAGTTTGGTGAAATACAACACTGGGGGGAGAAAAGGCACGGTGTGTGTGCTGCAGACTGGAGTCACTCAAGGAGTGTTTTCCCAGATCTTTTATTCAATGAAATTCTTCATAAACACGGTGAGTGCTGATGTTGGCATATGTGCTACATACCTACAGGTGTGCTCCTGCATCTCTTCCCATGTCAAAAGCATTTTCAGTTGCCTGAGATGTGCTCTGGCAGTGTTGAGTGATTTTCCTCACAGGGTCTCTCCTCGCCATGTTCATGCAGCTCTCACCAGTGCTTGTGCATGGAAAGCAGGATCAGACCCTCAGGAAGCACAAGGTGACACTGGTGACAAAAGAGAAACCAATGCTGATGCATTTGTGGTCCTGGCTCTGAACTCTTTCTTTGTTCCTCTAATTGATTGTTTGCTGCCCGTGTTTTCTGTAGCAAGGATGTTTCCTGAGCAGGAGGCAGTGACACTCGTGCCCTTGGCCAGTCTCCGCTCAATAAACTGCTTGAGTTCTGCAGCAAGTGCCAGAGTGGGACCAGGACTCCCACAGACCCAGGTGGGGACATTTTCTCCAGCTCCCAGTGCTGCTGACCTCTGTAGAATTCAGGTAGGTTTGATTTTATTGGCTTCTGATGCTGCTGATGGAGAATGCTAAAAATTAAGGAGTTGAATGAACCCAAACTGGGCAAAAATGCTTCTGTTGTTCTGAATTGAAGCTCCCACTGCTCAATAGCAAATGTAATTAAATGCATCAAACTCTTGGAATATAATTCCTCCCGGCTCCAACACCCCTTCCTGCAAGGCAGAACCCTCAAAAGGCCTTTTCTGTAGAGCTCTGCCCCAGTCTGTTGCTTATCTCATGTGGCACATGAAACCTTGTCCTTACCAGCACAAACATGTTGGAGAACTGACATGAGAGGAGGGATAAGGCAGTGCAGAATTTCCAGGAGAACCTGTAGATAGCTGTGAAGCTCTGTTCCCTCTCAAACACGAGTTTGGCCACACAAATACAAAGAAAACCTTAGTCTAGACTTAAGCTCTTGCCTGTTTGGTTGACCTGATTAAATAGCAATTTTTTGTCCTCTTGAACACATACCCCAAAACTTCCCTCCCTCTGCCCTTTCATCTCTCCCCCAGGCAGCTGTGACAGGTCTGTGTCCCCAGGGTTCTCAGCAGATCCCTGGAGCAGCTCTGCTCTCACAGATGCCTGTAGCACAGGTCCAGCTCTGCTTGTGCCTCCAAGTCCTGTCCTGGATCTGCTGGGAGCCATCTCTGTTCCCGAGTAATTTCCAGATGCAGGAAGATGTTTGTGGCTGTGACATGTTACACAGGCTACTAGACAAATGGGTCATTGTTATCTTTAAAATAGGGAGGTGTGGAGTAACTTTGCCCCTCTGCCCTGCCTCTGGGTAGGTGTGTGCAGGGGAAAAGGGATGCTTTGGTTTTTTGGAGGAATAGAAATAATTTTTGCAGTGCTTTGAGAGAGGCAAAGATAATACCTACTCAAACATCCCTGAGTAATCCCAAACAGTGCTGCTCTCTGAGTTTTTCCATTTGTTTTACATGGATGGGCTAGGGATTTTCACAACCAAACTTCAAAGGTTAAATGCAGTGAAGTCAGCAGGAAAATATGTGTATTTAACCTTTGGCTGTGGCTAGGTAAACCACTCAATTTCACAAAGTTTGCACTGGAAGAACCTGTATTTTATGATTGTCAGAAGGACATAAATTGAGTGTGGGCAGGAAGAGGAAAACAGGTCAGGAAAATGCTCCTCAGAGTTTGCTCGTGAGTGCTCCTCCCTGGAGTGATTATTTTCATGGCGATGATCAGGCAGATAACCTGACCTTCTCCAGGACTGTGCTGTGGGGCAGGATCCTCAAAAAGCTGCACAGAACATTGCACTAACCCTGAAATGCATCTTGCCTGCTGCTGCTGTGTCCCCGAGGGACACAAACTCCCCCTGCACAGGGTGTGGGTGCAGCAGAAGAGGGACCTGGCTGCAGCCGTGGTAGCTCTGCTCACCTCAGAGCAACGAGGCAGTAGCAGGGTTGGTTTTGGCTGTGCCACAGCAGTAATGAACTGGGCAGGTGCCATCCGAGTGGCTCTGCTGCAGGCCTGTCACCTGGTCTGCCAGCTAAAAATACCCCCATAATAAAAGCTAGTCTGGTTGCTATAGTCACAATATTTTAGGCAAATCTCAGCTTTCATTAAAAAGGAAAGGAACGGGAAGGAAAGGTTAGGCTCTCATCTTCCTGAGCCAGAGAAAAGTTTAAAACATAAAGCAAACATGACCCTGTATTTCAAAGATTAGGAGTTAGGTCCTACCCAGAAATGCACCGTTCATCTGCAAATTATTATTAAATGCTGTCATTATTTATTGAGTGAGGTTTTTTTCATTATTTTAAAGGCTGCACCATGATGGTGGGCAACTGCTGCCAAGATTTTAATCATTGGAAATTGGCAGAACTTTGTAAACTGTTACACAATCAATGAAGGTGCTTCACAGCAGTTGGGAAGATCAAGATAGATATTGGATTAAACTTGCTAATTAGTGCTAAATACAAAATGCAAGTGCACTGACCGCCTTGCTAGGTTTCCATATCAGGATCAAGACAAACTGAACTGTTATTCCTGCTTTTTTTTTCTTCTACTTGCTGCCTGTGTGCTACTGAATTTTCCAAAATATCCACTGAATTTGCATTGATTATACAGTTTCTTATGGTGTATATTTGTTACAAAATTTATTATATTTTCTTACACTTGCTGACTGAACTCATAGGAAAAAAAGTCCTTTTGTGCCTCTAACAAGTTTAATTTTGGGAAAAGTCTCTTCTGGGGACGTGAGCAAGAACATGATGACGTTGTTATGTCTGGGACCATACTTAGGTGTCAGAATTTATAATGTTTAATGCCTACCTGGAGATTACTTATCATGTAACACATTTTATTGTATTTACTGAGTAGCAGATGGGTGAAACATGATGTGAGCCCTTGTGCTGCCCCATGGCAGTGAGCAGGAGGGACAAAGTGTGTTGCTCTGGCAGGTGGAATGTTTGGGCAGGATGCCTTGCAGAGCAGAGCCCTGCAGCAGGCAGGTGGCTGGAGGAGGACCAGACCTGGCTCCCATTCATTCCTGGCGTGGCTGCTTCGCTGAGCTTGTGGCTATTGGGATGTGACTGCATTTGGGGAAGGGGGGATGAAATTGTCATAAGTAGCAGAGGTAACTTCAGTTGTGAGTGTTGTGGTCCACAGAGGGATTTGGATGTCTACAAAGGGGATTTGTTTTGCCAAATAGCCATTATTTAATAGCCTAAATCAGGTGCTTGAGACTAGGCAGGGCAGACCAACAGTGAAGTGTCAAAAATACCCTTGAAGCATGGTACTGTTTTGTCTACAGCATAACTTCCCTGTCTAGAGGAGGAATGCAGATGTACCTGCCCAACTGGAGAGCAGGGAAGCTAAACCCATTCATATTTAGGAGTCTCCTCACTGTACATTTGGGTACTTAATGTCTTTTTCAGCATCTCTACGCCTGAATTCCCTCATCCATAATTCAGCCGTGCTTTGAGACTGAGGCGCTCTGTGATCCTGCACAACTTCTGCACATCACAGCCAGGGGAGGGACTGCGAGCAGGGCTTGTTTCTTCCACAGTGCTTACAAAAATGAATCTGCACCCCAGCCAGGAGGCAAATTGATTGGAACAATAATTCCGCTGGTGTTAACGACTGACTCAGCTGCTGACAGAGTTTTACACTGGTGTAACCAACAGCAAGGCTGGCTCTTTGCTCCTCTCTTGGCTGTGACCATTCTGCTCTGTTGCTGCAGGGAAGGGAAACTTCAGGAAGGTTGTCTCATGCAAGGGCAATCATGATAGCTATACTATTTTCCATGTCTTTTGTCAGCAGGAGGGAAGGGGGAGGATGTAATTTCTTTAAAGCCATACCTTCTTAAGTGGGGAAGTATGACTGAAAAAGTGAATTAAGTTTACCGTGAGCAAGTTGGAGTTTATTATTAATGTTGATTGGTTTTGTTCTCTCAGCTTTTTGGAGCATGTGTCTCAGTGATAAGGAGTGTGCAGGAATGCTTATTTGATTAGAACCAGCAACCAAGGCCAGAGGGTGGTTTCTTATCCTTGGTTCTTTTTAAAAACCGAGTAATTTCTTTGGTATTCTCTCACACACAGCCAGTATTATTTACATCATTTAAGGCAGTCTTCTCTCTCCTGGGCTTGTTTCCAATGATTTTGTGATTTTTTTCCTGGCTTATTTACTCCTTTTGCTTCAAGAAGAAGTGGATTCTTGCCCTCTGAATGGAAAGAAGGTCTGAAATAGCTGGCTCTGGCTTTGCTGGGAGATCTGTAGTAATTAGATGACCAGTCTAGTTAGGTGATAGTATGTAAATGTTTAACTCTGATTTCTATTTGAAATGTATGAGATGGATTTGCAGGAGAATTGACTGCTGAGTGACTAAAATTATTTTACTCCTGAGGTAATCCCAGTCTGTAAAGGCTGAGTTTCTGCTTATGCAAAGACAGCTGACCCCAAAAAAGTGCCTGTGAGGCAAAATCCTGAAAAGACCACACCCATGTTCATTCTGTGCAATATTACCATCACCATCCAGTTTGTTTGTAAGAAATCAGCATCAGGACTGGATCAGGAGTGGCTGTGCAGGAGCTGAATGGTGCCTCAGGGGGGCTGGGGGTACTGAGTATCTGCTGGAAGCAAAGGCAAGCCCCACCCAGGATGTCAGCAGAGATGAGATGTACCTGGTGTAGCTGAAGGGGCTGAGAGGGAGGCGTGACCCAGACGTGCCATTGTTTTTGACCTGCCTGCATCTGGTGACTGCAACAGTGCCCTGCCCAGCTGTGTTGGTTTGGAAGTTGATCCTGTCAGGGGGATGCCCCAGCATTCTGCAGGCAAGTGAAGATAGATTGTCCATGGGATTCCTGCATGTGATTCTTTAAAAGACAAATTTCCACCATTTTTATGTGGGAGCAGGAACCGCAGAGATCTCTCCTGGGCTTGAGCTAGCCCCTCCAGACTAGCTGTAACACTTAGATAATTCAATGTACAAAGCTTCAGGTTGTTGTCATTATGTCCCTTCATGTAAAGTATTTTAGGAACAATTTGGCCAAGGCAGCAGGGATACTTCTGTGTAAATATGTCATGAGATTCAGCCTTTTAATGTTCATAAAAAGGCAGGGTGTCAATTTAAGCTCTCGTCTATCCAATGCATCTGAGGTCTGCTGATTTATGGAGTACTGTAAATTGCAATCATATAAGCCTGTAACACTCTGGCAGCTATTTAAATAGCAAAACTTTCTTCCAAAAACATGATATATGGAAGGTATAAAAGTTTTAAAGCAGGAGCCTGCTTTAATAGGGAAAGAGTATTAGCTTTCATTTAGTGACAAGAAAGAGCTGATTTTCCTTACAAGAAATGCTCCTTCCATAACCATCCCATGCTTCCTATTAATCAAGTCATTGCTTTTCTGCTGCCAAGATCCTGGGCAAGATTTGCTTGTGGAGGAGTTGGGAAAGGTTAATATTCTCTGAATACTTGGTGACAGAGCTGAGCAGTCAGGGCGTGGATTGAATTCTGGTCCCCAGTAAAATCAAAGGGCAAACACTCATTTGCTGGGGAAACCAAACGAGGTTTCATGACCAGGAGGGAAATGGAAGAATGACAAAATAAATCAAGCTGAAGTGTCAGTCTGCAGCGGGAAGGTCCAAGGGCCAAATGTCACTCTCAGCACTCTGCCACTCGCCATGGATGTTCTCATGAATCCTGCCTTCCACCAGACATTTCCCGTGGCTCCCGTGGGAGGGAGATGCCAGCAGGCAGGAGTGCAAGTGCCTGCCAGTTTTAGGTGCACTAGATTGGCACTTCTGAGATGATCAAAGACACAGGAGTCTCACGAGAAGGGAACAGGGGATTTGAGCAGTCTGGCCAGCTTGCTCATGGTGGCGCAGAAACCTTTGTTTGTAAGTAAGCTGAAATCTTGAGCATTTAAAATAGCTCTTACCTTGCAGGCCACAAGGAAGTGTTTGTTTATAGACATCCATGTTCCAGGAGCAAGGGGGAATAGCAGTGCACAGGGCAGCAAGATGCACTGGTGTGATTTTGCTGTCAGAAACTAGTTGCATATCAGAATAAGAAAGATACTGATTTGCTATGTAACAAATATCATATATAATAAAAATATTTGCACAGAAATAACTACAGACTGGTTCTTGCTCTTTAACATGTCACAGTAGTTGACCCTAATAAAGAGGCTGTTAGAAATAAGACTATTCTGCCAAGCTGTGATCTCTACTGGTTCTCTAGATCAGCTTATAATTTTGAATACCTTGGGAAGATTTTGATACCATAGGAAAAGATTTCCTTTTTATACAGGAAATCCTGTATAAATCCTGTATAAAAAATACTCTTGATATTTTACTGATGTCCTACGTGTGCTCTTCCTCACAAGTGACTGGCCCAAAACTGCACAGACTTCTGTGACAAAGAGAGAATTGGAAACATGAAATAGAGAGGAGAATGGGGAGCACTCCGTTCTAAATGAGGCCACTTTGGTAATGAGGATAACTAATTCTTGGTTGTGGAACCCCAGGGGGAGTGCTGGTGTTTGGCTTTTGTGAACTGCCTGGTGGGAAGGAGCATGGAGTGGCACCTCTTCTCCTAAGGAAGGTCATGGGACTTCTTGCTTTCAGTATTGACAACAGGCTGGAAGAGAGATGAAAATCCTGCTTTTAGATAAAAGTCTAGCACTGGACATCTAACTGAACTGTGTCATTTGGGAACAAATGAGGCTGCTGGAGCCTCTAAAATAGTTGCTCACTAATAATGCTAAGAGCATTGCTCATCTTAGCAAAAAGCCCTGTCCCTTTTGCACATACAGGACGAAGGTTTCATTTCCTTCAAGGCAAAGTACCTGTTGTACAGCATTATCCTTCAGGTGTAGCAGGATAACTGCTGTGCTGATATTGAGACTTGGAAAGGCTGCTGAGAGGCCTCTGGGAATGGTGCAGTGGAGGGAAGGAGGTGTCTAAAGCAGGAAGGGTCCAACATGCTCAAGCTCAGCATTTTGCTTAGAAAGGTGTCATGAAATTCACCGAGCCTCCCTCGTCCTGCTTTCTTGTGCTGCAGGAGGGAAGGGCTGTTCCAGCTGACAAGTGTGCTTTTTTTAGCTCTGGCTTAGTCTTTTTGTAAGAAGCCAGCCTGGAGGGAAGACCTGTCTGTTTAATCATTCCTGGGGCCAATGAAGATGCTTGTTTAACCTGCTGAAAAAAAGGTGTAGGTACTGCTGTCCCACGTGCTCCACTGGTGCCTCCCTGAATTCTGATTTCAGTGCAGAGTTTATGGTTCTGAAAAGGAGATTTAAAAATATTCGACTCAACATAGGTGCTCTCTTCAGAGGCTGATCATATGCCCATCTCCAGGCCAGATTCTCAGAGAGTATTAATTCCTATACCACACCTAAATTTAGGGGTATATGAATTTGACTCATATGGTTGAATTTCTGTACCAAAACAGGAATTTTGTGCTGGTGCTAATAGTCAGTTTTATTGGATTGAAAGAGTCGAAGACTAGATTTTAAATGGATTTTACCCCACTGGTATGGTGCAGAGTCTAGCAAGCATTGCCATGGGAGGTGCAGCCAATTTTTATCTCAGCCGTGTCAGGGCAGGCACTCTTCTATGTTTGGAGGGGGTCTGGTGAGGAGCCCATCTCCTGTGTGAGCATCACTCTCAGGGCCAGATCTCACAAGTGGCCCAGATACAGCTGGTGCTGTGCCATTTCTCTTATCCTTAGCCCAGAAAAGATATTGGTGGGTTTATCTTAATCCAAAATTCTGGTTTTACCAACTTCTAATGACTTGTGTGCTGTAACAGGTGAGAAGCTGCCAAAAGCATGTTGGGCATTGTATTTTATGCTTTTTTTGTAACTTCTCTGACGTATTTTTTTAATTTCTGCTTTGCCATGTGTTGTTATATCCTGTTTGCACAGACATGAACCCTTCCAACAGAGCTGGGACAGTGGTATTAAAGCTGATAGTATCCCCTCTGTGATAATGTCTGACCACGTCTCCCAGAGACTGCTGAAGAAATATTTTCAGTGGCTGTTTTCTTTCAGGTTTATATTGGAGTCTGCACCTCATAACATCCTCTTGAATCCAGAGCACTGCCACAGAGCCAGTCCTGAAGGACTAGATGGATCACTTTAATAAAATAATGACATTTTCCTTAAACCTGTTAGGAAGAAGTATATTGTTTCGGGGCAATGATTTTTTTTTAAAGCTTTAGGACAACATTCAGTGTTGCCTACAGTCCTGTGTTTCTTCCCACGGGATTTCTCTTTTGAACACTTTCAAATATGTGTGAAGGCCTTCCCACAAATGTGAATAAGCTAAATGTGGATCCATTTCCAGTTCACCACCTTCTGAAGCGTGGCATTTTCTGCCTTTTGAGCTGGTCTTCCAGTTAGCCACAGAAAGCATCACAATTGAGTATTAACTTTATTGTCTTGAGAAATCATTTCTCTTGAATACTTCCAGTGTCCAGTATCTTAAAAGCTTTTTCTCACAGCTAAATTCCCAAACTGGTGAGTCAGATGGAAAAAAAAGAAAAAAAAAAAGAAATTTCTTCATCTGAAGCTACATGCAGTCATTATTTTCAAATCCCTTTTATTTTCTGATGTGGTGTTCATGTACAAGAATGTATAGATGGGATCATAAAGGAAAATAGGAGTGCTTGTGCTTGGTTAGAATACACTGCTTTGCCTGGCAAGTCATAAATATCCTGTTATCTTGCTGCAATTGGTCATTTTGTTTGCTCCCTGACATCTGAAGCTTTGTGCTTCATATCCTTGAGCTCCTGACAGTAAATCCAGAAGAACCTCTGAAGCAGCAATGGTTTGTGATGCACAGATGAGCCTGGTGGCACAGCTTCACAGAGACAGGAATCTGGGAAAAATGAAGTCCTTAATGCCAGGCAGTGTCAAGCTAGGACATACACACAGACCTGCTGCATTCAGCTAGACTCTTGTATATTACTGTCTCAATAGATATGAACTAAAGTTTTAAGTTTCCTCTGGCTGTGAGCAATAGGTGGGAATGGCAGCTTGGGGAAGGAGCCTCAGCTGGCAGAGCACAACTCAAATGTGTGCTGGAGCACTCACTCTCATGAAAACCAGGATTTGAAGCAGATGTGGTGGAACTGCAGCTACGAAGACGTGTCTAGAAATTTTTCACTCCTTGCAAGAGACAGATAAAAAACCTTAACTTGGGTGTTGCAAGTCTGCACTCAAACTCCTGGAGATTTCTGAGCTCAGAAGAACTCAGCATCTCAGAATAATAGTTTGAATGCAAATTTTGGATTCACAAAAAGCTGCTCTATTTTGCTCTGCTTCAAAGCTTAGGCTGGTTTGAACACATTCTAAAATTGCCTTTTTCAGGCACACCAGATCTCCCTTGGCACAAACCACAACCAGGACAGTGGTGCTGTGGCACTGCATACAGAGAGCAAAGCCTAATACTCCAAAGAAAAAGACTAAAAATTTCCTTGGAGGAGAAAAGTGTAGCAAGAAAAAGAATAAAAATTTCCATGGAGGAGAAAAGTGTATCATCAGCTACTCAGCAAGAGAGAGCATGTTCATAAGGAGGGGGAAGCTGGTGTCTCTAACAAAGATGAGGCTGTAAGTGATGCTTATCCCTTTCAGCTCAGGTTACAGTGCAGGGTAGCACGTACCCTATGATAAATCTCTGCCACTGACTTTGCTTTCAGGAGTTGTTCCCTGTTCCTGTAAAAGGGAGGATTAGTATGCTGCTCTGTTACCTTAGTGATTTTCACTAGACTTGGAATAAAATTTTGGGCAGTCCTCAGTTGCTTTCAACACCAGCCAGAATGGAATAATTCCTTTGCTCCACCTGTATCTCAAATCCCATGCAGAGTTTCTTCATGTTTGTTTGTATATGCACTGTCAGTATTATCAAATTCTCTGAATTCTTAAAAGCTGTTGTTTTTCAATAGTCCTTTGCTTGTTTTAGTGTTCAGCCAATGCCTACATTTTCCATTATTCTGGAGTAAACAGCAGGCACATCTCCCAGAAGAAAAGTAGTCCTTGCCCTGTAGCAACTGCCTGAGAGGAGGCTGAGGGTCACTGCAAATGAGGGATTTGGAGACAGCAGCAGTAAGATATGTGGGGGTGCAATTGGTACTTGAACAGTGTGAGAGAGAATGATTTGATCCCAAATCAGTGCTGGCTTAATGATCTACTTATATTACAAAAAAAAAAACCCACCAAAAAAACAACCTACAAAACAACAAACCTCAAGATTTAGTGTTTCTTTAGGATTTTTGCAGTATTTCGGATAAGGCTAACACGGAGCAGGGGAAGGTGATGCTTGCAAACTATCCTCTCATTAAACCCTCCCAACAGGGTACTATTGCACAGCCCACCTTCACCTGGTACTCCACTACCCTCAGACTCATTTAATTTTATTTGTTTGAAGGATTTCCGAATTTCAGTTGATTATCCTATCTAAGGTAAGCAGCAATGTGCATGTCATGGCTGAATACCAGAGCTATTTTTCCCTATTTCTTAAAAGCATTTTAAATTCTGGATGTGTCATTCATTATGACACAGTGCTTCCAGATTTCCCCTCACCTGAAAATATAATAGCATACTCCCCATTCCATTACCTTGATAATTAATGAAAATTTTGATAACACTGTGAGATTTGGGACAGGCCCTGGAGCATCCAAGAGTGGATCCTTATGTACTGTGATTATTCCATGGGGAACAGTCTTTGGATACAGCCACCCTGTAACCCTCTGCTTTACCTATAACACAGAAAAAGTTTAGCAAGAGAATTTTCCCTGGTTTGTTTCTGAGGCTGGTGAGTGAAACAGCATTGAAGGTCTTGCTTTGAGATCGATGACAGCTACTGTTTTTACCTCCAGAAGGTTTGTTACCTGCTGTAGAAATAAAACACATTTCTTTGCCATGCTTTCCTCTTAACAAATCTACTGCTGGCTGCATCTCATCTCCTTGTTATCTTCCTGATTCTGACAAATGGTTTGATTTGTTTCTGCAGGAACTGGAGTTAATCCGATTGATTTATAAATCTCCCAGCTACTTCTTTTTTTCTCTCTTTAAAGAACTGCACTGTGCTGATCTTTTTTCAGTCTTGCAGCAGCTTATCCCTCCTCTGTAGGATCACAGAGATGAATGCTAATAGTTCTTTGATAGCTTCCACCAGCTCTTTTGGCAGCCTCGATAGTGTTTGTCAGGCTCTGTCTGTCTGAAAGTTTGTTCATTTCATTACCAGCCATTTACTTGCAAAGTAATGTTTTTAATAAAGGCTCGTTCAGAAAGGCCACTGAAATTGCAGGGCTCTCCTCTGTAGATAGTTTTCCTGTGTTCATTGTTGACATTTTCTTTTTCTTTGGACTTCCTTCTCTTCCTGATGTTACTTGAGAGTGATTCCTTATTCTTCACATCTTTTACAGCTGTGTGCCTTGATCTCTGTGATTTTGTCCATACACCCTTTTTTGGTGAATAAACATATCTTTCTCACTCTTTATAAATTCTCTATAACATTAACTACTTAAAATAATTTATCTAAGGGAGAAAAGAAAACATCCTCTCTCTACACACTTCTCTTTTCATGCCTTTCTTACACTTTCCTGGGTTGTCCTCGTCCCACATTTATGTGAAGCTGCTATTTTTTTTCTGCCACACCACAGATATTTTCTGATCATTATCCATGGTCTATCTTCTCCATTCTTCTCCTTCCCTCCATCCAAGAGTCATGGGCAACTGCTTCCTGCTCGCTGCAAGACTGGGTGACATTAGTGCCCACAAAAATGCCAAAACTTAGTGCTTGGACTTTTCTACAAATATCTCCTTGCTCTCACTTTGGCAGAATCTGTTCCCTAAACTGAAATTGAATTTATGAGTATTTTGATGCCTCTAAACTACACTCTCTAATGGTTTTACTGCTTTTTGAAAAAAATTCACCCAGATCTAATTGCATTATTGGAAATAATTGGAGCACTATAATACATGGCAGAGAGTTTCTGTGGTCTCTGAGAAATCTTTTATTCAGAAACAGTCAAAAAGACCATCTAATGCTTACAGGAAAGATACTTTGAGGAGCTTTTTTTAATTAAAGGGAGTGGGAAAGAGTCATGAGAAGACTTAACCCTGGGGTGCATTCAAGAGAGAGATTTGGGCTACAGGGATGGAAACTGCTTGTTGCAAGGCAAAAAAAAAAGTATATTTAAAGGTCAGGAAACAATTTGTAGTTCAAGAGCAAAAGCTTCTGAAAGCTCTTAATTCCTGATGTAATTACCCTCTGTGAAGCAGGGCAGTAGCACCATGTTGCCCTAATTAGTTTACCAGACCACATATTCCAGGTAAATCGTGCTTGCAATTGGCCTGGTGCTTGTTTGTGATTAACAAGCATTCAGATGAAAAATTGAATGCCATGTGAGCACTACTCCAAGCTCAGTAAATGTCAGGCAGCCGAGATAGTCGGGAAGCAGCAGCAAAACACCAGGAAAAAAAGCATGAGCTGTGCATAAGAGGAGCCTTCCAGAATTCCTGGCCTAAAGTAAGAGGATATGGAAGCAGAGACAGTCTAGTGAGGAGCTGTAACTTAAAATATTAATACTGACAAAGAACAGAAGAACAACTCCACTTACTTTATCTCAAGCCATTAGCTTTGATTTAGTGCAGCCAGGGAAGCCTTTCGGTGCTTTCCTTGCTATCTTCACACTCCAGCTTAATAGCATTTGTTTAAATGAGGAGTGGTCCCTCAAGCAATATTTCTCTTTAAGAGGCAAGTCCCAGCACAGCGTAATAAGTAAACTGGGAACAATATATTTTAAAAGAAGAAATAGATTCTGCCAGCTCAATTTAAGGAAATATTTATTACACATAATTTCTCAACTGTTTTCTGAGTAAGCAATATAAAATGATCCTTATGAACAGCAAAATGGGAGGAAGAAAAGAGTGTGCATCATTATGGGGGGTTTATTCTTCTGTCTGTCTGCCTGTTCTGAATGAAGTCTTCACTTACATGAACTAATGGCATCTACCCTGGACGTCTCAGAAATTTTAGCTCCCAAATGACCTTGTTTTTAACACTACCAGGCACCTACACACTCCCTTTCATGTTTTGCTTTCTAATAAATTACAACAAGCTTGGTGACTTTAAGGGAAGGAAAGGGGTGCTAGTCTAGCCTTGTCTTGTCCATGACCAAATATTTTCCCTCCCACTGAGCTGCAGGTGTGATGACACTTGGCAGAGTGGGAATGGAGCTGCTGTTTTGTGCTTGCATGGCTGCCTTGGTCCCAAGTGAGGGTGTCTGCTGTAGCTTGTTAAAACCCACATCCCCAGCTCCTTGCAGTTCATAGTTTCTTGTGAGTTTTTCTGCTGTTTGCCTCCTCTGAGAAGCAAATAGGCCAAGTGTGAAACATGAGCTTAAAACATGTGCATCATGTAAAAGTAGCATAGTTCAACAGCCTCAGAATAACTGCTTTTTTTTCCTCTTTATATAAACATATTAAATTGGTATTAAGTTTCCAGGGCATCTTTTTAGCTGTAGCTAAAAAATACAATCAGTGCACCACATTTTGGCAGATTTAACTCAGCAAAATTGTTTATATGCAAAATGTTTCCTGCTGAGTGTCACAAATAATAATTTAGTTTAGAATGTGGCACCCCACAGATCCAAAAAGCACTGCTGTGGAAGGAAGATGTTGCTCCCTCCCCTGGCTCTTATCTTGCTTTCCTGTCACTGCGAGCCTGGTAATCCCTTTGCAGACCCAGACACAGATATTTTACTACTGCATTATTAAATTAGTTAAGCACTTCCTTTCTTTTACCTCCATGGAATTATGACAGAGTGCTCTACCTCTTGTTCCTTTTTGTATTACTTTTATTAGTCACAGGAACATCGTTGAACTGATCGACACGGTTTGCTAGAAGTCTATGCAATTTTTAAAAATCCAGTTACATGTGCTTTAAATTCTATTCTTTTTGTTAATGTAATCAGACATCATGTTTGCTGTGCTTGTTGGAGAGTGGGTGCTCATCTCAGAGCTGATGGCTCCAAGTTGTTACAATTGCCATTTTTTATTTCCTGTGACTTGCTCATATTTTTTATTTCTCTTTTATGGGAAGACTTTCCAGTGAGTTTATCTTTCTTAGCCTAGTTCTTTGTCCAAGAACTTGTGCAAACTGGACAAGGATGGGTGGAAACTGGTCCCATACTGGGAGTATGCTGGAGAGTGTTGTGAGAAGTTAATACCTGAACCTGGAAAGCTACAATTCAATATGCAATGGGACATAGTCTCTGTGGCTGGGAGGACAGTGGGGAGGTCACTGGTGATTCACCTTTCACTGTTGACAGGGATGCAGCAGGCAGGAAAGGGTGGATGGTTCTTTTGGTGCCCTTGTAAATCATAAATAGATTTGGACACAGGCCCTGTTCCTCAAGGCCTTGTGGATTCAGTTCCTGCTGATCAATCTGGTGCCTCCAAGGGTGCCAGAGAGAGCAGTAAAGCTGCAGGATGCAGCTCCAGGGAGTGGCTGCTGGAAAGGAGGATTTGTTCACATCACTGCTCCCCACCTGGGGTCCTGACTGCCTGCAGGAGCTCTGCTGAATGGAGAGAGGACAATAAGTGATCTGCAAGGGGCAGGAATTGGTCACACATGGTGATGACAGCAGCCCCATGTTAGTTCATTGTCTTCTTAGGCCACATAGTGTGTTTGTCAGAGAGGCTGGGATGAGGATATTAACAAACACTTGGTAAAGGAGTATGGAATCCCTCTGGAAAGGGGGTCTAAAGGTGGATTATACCTTCCTCCTTTCTCTTACAACAAGTGCTATTCCTAGGAAAAACAGCACTGAGCCATTTAAATAAGGAAATAGCAAGTTGTGCAAATAAGGGAGCATTGTTTTGGGGCTGATTTGAAGCGTTTTATATAAGGCATCTAACAAGCATCAAACCAAAAATGAAAGGGGGAAAACTCAAGAACATTCACATGGATGGCCCCTGGTGCTGCAGAGGAACTGCAGTCATTGTGTTGGTCATGCAACAAATGCAAAACAGAAAACATAGCCTGTGCCTGAAGGCCCCAGGATCCAAGACAAACGGGGATAAAGGGGGTAGCAGGTGCACTGCTGCTGAGCCAGGGTGGCTTCCTGCTTGGATGGAGATTGGGGGTGTGTTGTAGCATGGGAATTTCAGGAAGGATTTGAAAGATGGCAATGACTTGGGTTTGCAAATGCATATGAGTGTATATTTCAAATTAGTCCTTAGAAATCAAGAATTGCATTTTGGTCTCCTTAGCTCACAGCTGCTTCCCTCAATAATATTGAGCTTTCCCAGGTAAAGCAGAGGCTGAATTTGATTGTAATGATGTTGTACACAGCTCATCATTACTCAGGTGACACCATAACGTGGTGAGTGAGTGAGTGGCCAGAGCCTGGGCAGCACTGACATGCTTATGTGAGATGTGGGTTAACCTGTGTTTATCTTTTATCTTCCCAACAACTCATGTTGCAAAATGACTTCATATTCTTTACAAGGTTAGTGTTGGTTGAGACGTCATGATTACCTGCTTCTCTTTTGGTCAAAATACTAAAAACTGAGAATGAAAAATTTGGGACTGAATAGGGCAGTTTTCAGCCAAAAGCTCCTGGTCAGGATCTGAGAATAGCTACTTGCAAGGGCCCTGGTGCTGCTTTGGGATTTCAGTCTGAATCCCTGTGGACCAAGATTCATCACTGTCTTTTCCTACTGAACAACCATGTGAGTTTACAGCTGAGAGTCTGTGACCACGGTGCAGGAAGGAAAATTAAAGCTAGCTCAGAGAAGAGGAGGTGGGCACTAGAGGCTTATTTCTGTATGCAAACTTTTGGCTGTGACCCAAAAGTGTTGCAATGGAAAATGATTGTCAGCTTTTTAATCATGCTGCTTTTCATTTTGAAGGGAACACCAAGTGTACCATATACAAAGTTTTCTGTGATAAAAGATGTCATTTAAAAAGTCAGACTTCATTAATTATGAGGACTTCAGGCTGGATCAGAAATTGATATACCCTGCAAATGAGAGCAAGTTAATAGGAGTGCAGTTATTGCAGGAAGACCCTTGGTATTAGACACTGTTTGGATGTCATCCCATCCTGTTGTTTAGAAGAATGTATTCCAAAAGCATTTTGGCAATGGAAAGGAGTGCAGTTCAGTGAAAAAGTGAGACACATGAGAAAGGAAGAGGTTTCTGAGCATAGTGAATTTAAATAGTATACCATACTGTGCCAGTAGCAGTCAGATTTCAACACTGAATATAATAGCAATATGGCTCTGCTCTGCCAGAGCCATTTTTATATTAAGAGCTTTCAGTTTTTTTGAGAGGTACAGATCACAATTAAAGTGTTCAATTCCCTTTTGAGTCCCCTTGAGCTTTGTTTCTCATCACACACAATAGTGGGAATGAATTTGATGTCATCCCTCATTGTGCCTGTGTGGGCCCACAGAGCTGTGTGGAAAATGCTGCTTAAATTTGTTTGCTGCTGCTGTCCCATGGAACATGATAATTGAAATGTGGGTATGGGAGGTGGGACACAGAAAATCTGATACTGTCACATCCAGGCTTCTTTTGAAATAGCTGTCAGAGCAGGGGATAGAAGGGACATTCAGCTGAAGTTAAATGCTGCAGATCACTTTGTGTGCTTTCTGGAGAAGGAGAAACAGGAGAAATAGTATTTACGGGCCGATTACCTTGACCAGGCTCTTCTTACACTTTGGTCTGTTTCCAGTCTTGCACTTCTTCAAATTCCTGGTGCAAATTATTCCATGACATAAAGAAATTAATCCTCCAAAATGGCCTAATTTTTTGCCAGATGAAAATAAAATCCCAGCACTTTGGAACTTTGACCAAAGCTCAGCACAAATTTTAGAGTGACAAAATATTCACTAGAAAAAAACTAATTGATAGAATCAGTAACTTGGGAACAAGACATGGTTTTGAACCGGAATGTAATGGGATCAGAGGGGAGAAATTAATGTCTTGTGTTTTGAACATCAGGCATCCTTGATCATTGGAAGAATGAATGGATGGAGTGGATGATATCCTAAAATCTATTGCACGAGAGGTGTCTGGAAGCATCTATTGCCCTGCCTCAGTAATGGAAAGAAATGGATTCTTGGACCCCAGGATAGGGACAGGAATTGATTTAGAAGAAAGGACAACACACACAGACCTGCTGTGTTGTCTTTGCCAAAGGGATTTGATCAATAGAGTGATGGTCAATAGCTAACACTTTCTGCAGTTCATGGTTAGGCAGCAGAAGTGGAGCTGGAAAACCCAGCAGAATCTGTGCTTCACTAGAGGAAGTAGTCAGAAGACAAAACCAAGCACATCAAGACACGGGACTGCTCATGTGTTCATTCCTCACTGAAAGAGAGAATATAACCTAAAAACCATCCAAATAGACAGCTTTGAAGGATAGTTTGTGTTTATCTGTGCTAATCTACTTCGCTGGGGGAAAAAAAGAGGTTTAAATGAGAGTTTTGGCAGAAGGAGCTGTTTAAAAATGCATCCTGTGAGAGAGAGTGTAAGAGTTGCCCTGCACGATGTGGATGTAGGAACCATCCTGCTTCATGCTGCTGCTCACTCTGGGCAGAGGGAGACTTGGGGTGGCCTGCACAGGGCATGCTGCAGAGTCCATGGTGCTGGAGAGCAAGGGAGAAGCTGGCTTTGCCCTTCAGCTGTGCCCACCAGTTTGCACTGGCCAGGTAGACTGGTAGGAAGGAAATCTGTGTCCAGCCAGTCAGTCAAACCTCCAGTTTGGACACAAGGCAGCGATGCAAGTCACTGCATCTCCTGAGATAATTAAGTCCCACTGCTCTCAGATATAGTCCCACCCTACTCAGATATTATGTAATGGTCCCACGTGCTGAGAAAACACTCACTGGAATTAACAATGCTGAACATTATTTAATGTGATGAGTGCGGCAGGCAAAAGCTACTCCTCCAAAATAATAAATCATATGACATTTAGCTACCTTTTTCTTGGCAAGAAGCCATCAAGTTTCAGCCTTTCATGGTGTATGAGTTGCTTTTGCATTAGGAGGTGTGGGCCTACAAATGAGGTGCAATGCAATTCTGCATTTAGTGTATCTTGTGATAGGGGGATTAAGTGTATCTAGGCTGCAAAGCAACTGATCCTGGGTTTTATCTGTACTTCATCAATGGTTTTTGCTTTCTTCAGACCCACTTTTGTCTTCCCAGTGTCCTCAGTTTTTTTATCCTCACTGCCCACCTGCAACTCCATTTCTGAAAGATGGGAGATTTTGGTCTACTGGGACATGGTAAGGGAATGGTTGCTTTTCCCCTACACAGTGCTCAGCATGCGATGGCACATTTGTGTTCAGCTTTGGGCTCCACTGGCTTCAGAGAGACACAGATATGAAGTGAAAAAAGTGCAGCCATTGCTGAAACAGGGCAGCACCACTGTGGCACAGTAGAAATGCTGACATATTCCTGCTGTATTTTGTGTTTGGCTAAATATCACATGTGTGATGGGGTTTGTCTTTCTTTTCCAGATGGTCTTACTAAAAGAAAAGGCAATATCTGATACATCAGTAACATTAGGTGGGAGATGAGGAGAGATCTTCCTAAGATCTTTATAAATGTTTGGCTGTTACAAACATGCAGGAGCACACCTTCTGTAAATTTTTGCTGGGAGAAATGAAATGTTAAAAGCATGCAAGCCCCAAGTACTGCTTTAGGGTATGTGCTTGCCAGAGGTGTGGCTGAAAGTCACTGCTGTAATTGTTATTCAGCACAGAAATTGAAAATGTACTTGGGCTGCAAGTAGTCTGACCTGCAAAGGAAACCATATCTCACTGTGATGTGCTGAGTGTTCACTTGGGTGAGAGGCAGGAAGGAGTGGGGCACATCCAGTATTTCACTGGCACTGTCACCTTCCTGGCCTGCTAATGTAACCAAGAATCAGCTGCAGAGTGCCATTAATTCTCAGTTAAAGAATCCCTGACATTGGTCCAAAAACTTTTCTGACCAAACGTCACTGGCTGAACTGTTGACATCAAAGTTTAAAAATCCTGTGTGCTGTTGGACGTGCCTCCAAGTGGCCACTGATGAATTTGGTCCTCTGTTTATTGTTCCTAATGACACAAGCATTTTTTCCCCTGATGGAGAGACCTCAATTGCAGACACATCATCTCCATGGTAATTAGTGATAAATCATCTTCACTGCATTTTTCTGACACACATAATGTTGTATTTTTATTCTCAAATAGTTCTGTTTCAGTCAGCTTGACTGAAATAGCCTTTTAATACTAAAAGCAAAAAAAAAAAAAAAAAAAAAAAAAAAAAACAAAAAAAACCCCCAAACATTTTAAAGAATATTTTATGAGAAGTCCAGCACCCAGATGAGAAAGGCCAGCATTAAGGATGCACATGAACCTTCAGGTCAACTTCTTGTCGTGCTCTCTCTGGTCACTGATAAATTATGACTTCCTGCCTTCTTTGCTTGCTCTCATATCATCCTAGGGGGATTTACACAGTATTTTTTCCACTCCTTACATAGTGTGTGTGGCCTTGAAAACTGCCTTTTAATAACTATCCAAGTGCTGCATTGAATAAAGCTTCACTTACTCGTTGTGTTTCTCTAGGGCTTTCAATATGTTTTCCAAGGCTCTTATAATTATGGATGAACTCACCTCCCCATAACAGTTTCCAGAGTAGCAGGTGACATTCCTGCTTTACACCAGGGAAATGGGAGCCCAGAAAGGTCAAGCCAAAAATTCTCAACTTGTAGGAAATGTCACCCAGTCTGGGGTTTCTAGACCAGAATGTAGAAAGTTTTTTCTTCTTCTTCTTTTTCTTCTTTTTTAAAAAAGACATCTTAGCATTTAAAGCTCAGCTATAATCGATCTCAGCTGCAGCTGATGACATTCAGCAAGTCCTTCCAATCCAACTGCAAGTGCCCAGGCAGCAGGAAACCAGGAGTGTTCCCATGTGAGAGGAGTACTTGCCAAATATTGTGAATGAGTTCTGGGTCAGAGGAGGAGCAGATTTCCATTCTCAGGGGTGGGACTTCAGGGCTGAGCTCTGAGACAGTAATTTTTACTTCTAATGTTTTCTTTCTCACTCAGTTGTGTCCATCAGTTACACACAATGCAGATTTTCCATGTGGGGAAAAGTTATGTAACATTTACTTAAACTTAGAAACTATTAATCTGGGGGGTTGTTTTTAAGGAGGTATGGGTTTTTTCTTTTTTGATCTTCAAATGCTTTGTGTTTTGAATTTCTGGGATTTGTAAATGTAGGTGCAAAACATTTCTGATTTTCTGTCTTCATGGAATGAAGGAAATGACATTTGTTCGTTGTATTATATACTGGAGTAAAAGCATCTTTAGCAGTATCAGTCTATTACTTTTTTCATAAAATTAATCAATGGAAGTTGTTCCAGATAGGCCTGTTTCTCAGTTTCCCCAGAGATTTCCTGTTCTTTCTTCTGTGCTCTCTGTCACCAGTCACACTAAAAATCAAAAGCAGACCCCAAAGCCATAGGGAGGCACAAGCCACAGAGGTGCAGCAACAATTAAACTTCATTTCAGATGGAGAAGGAGACAAACACAGCAATGAAAAAAGCCACCCCTTTCTACAAAATAGAAAAATCACTTAAGGAAAATCTTTAGGATGTGTTTCTCAAAAGTTGTTTTAAAAGGCTGGGATCTATTAGTTTTGAATTTCCAAAATCCTGGATGTGACTTAGCCATGTCCCATAATTTAAATGATAATAGATGTTCTGGGCAAGTCTAGTAAACCAAGTATGCACTGGGCTGTGCACATGCACGGGGGTGGAACATGTGCACATATATTTGCCATTATTGATTTTTTTATTGATTTTTTTTCTCTGATGATTTAGCAATATCTAAATGTGGCAAAGTGTGGGTGAAAATAATTATTGCAAGAAGTAAGTTGTGCTGGAATTTTAAAATCTTTATTAGCAGGCAAAATCCCAGAGCATCGTTCTCCCAGTTGGGAATGGAAAGGCACAAGGGGTAATTAATCACTGAGGGGCAAAACTGTGGTCAGTACTTGCTTGTGCTTCAGCTCAGCATGTGGCATCTTTGCAGCGTGTAGGATTGTTTAGGAATAAAGGAGCTCAGGATTTGTTAGATTTTAAAGCTCAATGATTTTTTTTTTTTTAAATTAGCAGTAAAACAGTAAGGCACTTAAGATGCAAACTCTAACAATAAACGGGATCTTCTCTGTATTTATGGCTAGTAAATAAAGATTGCACAAAGGTGGTTACTTTTAATTTTGCATTAACCCAGCTTGGCTGTGCAGTAGGTGCTGAGCTCGTGTGACGAGAAATGAATCAATTGCTGCCTGTGTCTTGCAGTGGTTGCCCCTGGTGAAATAATCTAAACCTGTCAGATGGTGACAGCTTGCTCTACCTTCACAAATAACACCATTTTTGAGAAATCAAGGACTGCTGATATTGCTGTAATAGATCTAAAAGTGCATACTGATGTGATCTGCCACTTCTGCAAGATGGAATTTGAAGCTGTTGATGCGCAGAATATTTCTGCTGCTTCAGCTTCTCATCTCAGAAATGTGGATCACATCTTTGAAAGAGTTCAGCACTGAACAAATCTCCATCTTGTCTAGTTCTGATACTTGGATCATAATACATGAAAAGCTGATAAAAAAGAAAAGCCTCCCATACTGTAAAAGCTACAACAAGCTTAAGAAACTGCCTGGAGAACATCCCTTGAGTGTCTCAAACATGTGGTACTGAAATGTGGTGTCCACCAACTCTATTACAGCTTGTACAAACAAAAGCAAAGGTACTGGAGCACTTCTCATCTCCCAGAGCTCTAAAGAGGTTTCCAGAGCACTCAGCCATAATCCTTTGTGTTTGAATAGAGCTTGGCAAATGTGGGGCGTTCTCAGTGTTTTGGCCAAAATGTAAACTGAAGGGGGAAAATCTGAATTGCAATCTTAGCAAGATGGCTATTACTGATGGTTTTCAGTTTTGCAGTGGATGGAGAGGTAGTGGTCAGACTTGGAAAGACTTTATTTTGGTTAACCAGAAACCAGTTCAATGCAAATTGAAATACATCAATTTCATGAGAACTAGTTTGGCTTTATCTTAACATAGGCAAAAAGAAGGCATTGAAAAAAGAAAATGCCAGTTAAAAATGAAAAGTTGAAAAGTCTGAGTTTGAAGTATTCTGAAAAAAATCCACTCCTTTCTTACTGATATTTTTTTTATTTTGACCTGATTTTGTAATTAGTTTTAGCTGGCAGTATTGAGTAAACATTTGGGGATGAATTCACTTTTTATCAGGATGTTGTCTGCCCACCTTCACCTTGAAGAGTTCATGCAGAGCCAGTGATAGAAGGGCAAGGGCTGCTGTTACTGTGCTGTTAAAAGAAGGATCACAGAACCTTTAATGTCTTGAGGCTTTTGAGATCTTAATCAAAAACAAGTGAATGAGCTTTGAGCTTCATTTCCAGCCACAACAAAGTAAATATTGGTCAGCTTTAAGAGAGCATCGCTGTCAAATTGAGACTTAAAGATTTGTGAAAATTCTTTCCTAAATTGTTCATGTTATTTGTTCTTTATTTGTGTGTGTGTGTGTGGCTTGAGCACAGCTGTAAATCTAAGTAAACAGCATCTAGCTGTGTGTGGCTCTGTTCTAAATATAATGCAGTGGAAAAAGAAGTGTGATTTCTCCATAAGATCTCTTGAGCCTCAATGTATTTTTGAAATGCCACTGGCTGCCCTGACACTGTGAGAGCAGCCAGTTGTTTTAAAGGAGATTTGCTTGCTGGAAATGGTGCAGGTGGCCTTGGTGCTGTTGTACTTTGAGTAGGAAAAGGTGGTCAGAGGCTAAAGTGATGCCTGACAGCGGAAGCAAAGGCAGTTCATTAGGCTAAAATTTCAGCTTTTCTGATGAAAGTAAAGAAGCAGTGCTTAAGTGAGTGATCTGCAAAGAGCAGGTAAAGAGTGGGGCTGTAGAGGAACACACACCTGGTCATTGCAGTTGGCATTTCTTGCCCTAGCACAGCACCAAGAGGCTCAGCAAGGCTGCACAGTCCACACTGCCCGTGGCAGGTGGGGCAGGATGAGAGGCTTTTTCCTGGAGAGTTTCCAGTCTCCAGTGATTGGCTGACAGGTAGGGCTGGTTCAGTATTTGTCTTTGCATTTGATGAGGAGCTTTACCACAGAGGGTAAAACAACCTGGCCAGAGTAAGGAGGGGGCTGAGTTGGAAAATGTCCAGATTTGTTGAGATTCAGTTCATTGCTTTTTTTGCCATAAGGTAATTTATCTTCCACTTTGACTTCTGCTGTGCATTTAATCAGGTGCTGGGTGAATATCTTATTTTGGAAATCCAAACTAATAATGGACATAAAAATCATGGTAAATGGTAAGATGCAATAAGACAAGTCATATCTTCCCTAACGACACCATAATGAACTGAATTTAAAATGAAATCCTATCATGAACAGTCACGGCCCATTAGACAATGAAATTTCTTGTTAAAGTGACTTTTCAAAAGTACTTTGCAAAAAGTGAAAATGAAACAAAATTACACAATATGGTTGGAAACCACTTGCAGCCAGATCCTGGTAATGTTTTGGGGTAAGCCCCCATGAGCTTCGTGAGTATTTTGCTCATTCAAGGACATAAACACTAAAAGCACTGACTGTGGATTACGTGCCACAGAAATAATTTCAGCAAGATTTAACAGCTAATATCACCAATTTATGGTCTAAAATAGCGTACCCATTGAGAACAGATGGGAAAAGAAGCAAAAAAAGAGGGGGGGTTAATTTCTTTGCTTTTGTTGGCTTTACATGGATCATGCAGAACAGGGACAAAACACAAAGTCCCTTGATTTTTAAACACCACATGCTTTGAAGAAAACATTTTGGAACAGGAAGCAGGGACATTTCCCAAAAACAACCAAAAGGAGGTGCAGGGAATGGAAATGACTGTGGAGGTGCTTGTTTTTGTTGGTAAATGTTCCAGAATAACCTTTTTATAGATGCAAGTACTATTGTCATTGTCATCTCCAGAGCAAATTAAACAAAGCTTTCTCATCAGCAATGATTGCTGTGAACTGGAGTTGGCATGAAAATTTAAATTGTAAAGAAATAACGACAGTAAAGGTCCAGCTCTCATGGAGGAACAGCAGGATGTTCAGGAACATGTTCAGGAACAGCAGATTCCTGTGGCTGTTACAAATCAGGCCTGTTGGCATCCTCCAGCTGAAGATACATTGAAAAATGGGCCATAAACTCCTAAATCAAACACTTTAAGAATTTTTATAATTCATATTTTCTTTATTTACAATCTGGATATTCCACAGTATTTTGATCTCTTCTGTACTAGGTAGTAACCATGAGAGAAATAGATTTCTATATCCTTTTAAAAAGTTTCTTTTTTTTTTTTTTTAGTAAAAGAATCACTGCAAGTGCACATTTATTGTTCTAACAGTATTAACAAAAATATCAGATATACAAATAAAGTGTATGATATTATTGTGGGAATGAGGAGGTTTGGGTTTTTTGTTTGGTTGGGGTTTTTTTGGTCTTTTTATGAGCATCTGTTCTATAGTAATTGCCATGCTTGGGTAATTCATCTAATGATTACAGGGCTGTTTGTAGAGGAAGCTGTAAAGCAGCAAGTAAACACAGGCTTATGTAGCTTTAAAGAAGGCAAAAGAAGAAAATATCCTATTCTGAATGATTCACAATTCTGGATACCATCAGGCTGTGCTTCTGAAAGGGCTGCAGGCTTAGCTGCTGTCATTGTTCCCAGCTGGAGCTCTCATACCAACTTCTTTTGAAATCTGACCATTAGAGCTTGTTTTGCTACATCCTTGAGTGCGAACATAAAAGCTGAAGTAAATTGTTTCATCAATACTGGTTTATAATTGTAGTCCAAAGCTGTCTAGGGTGCTTGCATACAGGGAGCAGCTCTGAACAGAAGGTAACTGTGTCTCTTGTTCAGTGTATCTACCTGGCAATGATATTTAGAATTGATATTTGGGGAAGGAAAAGAGAAATGGAGAGGATGCTGTCTAGAAGACTTACGTGCTTTTAAAAAATTGATTAATTTTAACTCTGTTCATTTGGACTGAGATAAAATGGGGCAGATAGGTTTATTACCATTTTACTGTGATGAAAGTCAACTTTGATTCAGGTGGCACTTTCCATGCTGATCTGCTGCTTTTACTTTCGTTGTTTTTGGTTTACAGCAAAGACAATTGGGGCTTTAGTGTTTGTGTCAACTGCTAATGTAGGCTTGTAGCCAAAAAATCTCTTTGCTGGTCCACCAAAGCATTTGTCAATAAATTCGCAAATGCACAGTTGTTTTGAACCTGAATCCAGTTATTCACCTGCTGTAGGAAGTGTTATGGAGTAGTGAAATAGCAAATTGTTCTTTCATTTTGCTACCCTAGATGGTTAAGCAAAAAAAAAAACAAAACTGGATTCCACTTTGAGCAGATCATAGGAAATAATAAACTGGAACTGAAATAATGCTCCCCAGTAGGGCAAAGGATACAGCACCGACGTGATAATAAAAATGCACTAAGCATACTAAACAAAAGCAAGCTCTGCTTTGGCAGGAGGCCTGGGAAGAGTGAACTAAACTAGATCAGAGTTGGCTAAAAGACCAAATAGAGTCAGCAATATTTAGCATAAATAAAACTCCAGCCTTGGAGCTTTTAAATCTCTGCCCGTCCTTTGAGCATCTTCCTGCTCACAGGTTGAATTTCATCAAGAAACACTGAGCTTTTTAAACAAAGAACAAAAAGACAAATAAAGCCCAGTGCATTAAAAGCATTTCAAACTGGTGAAATTTTAGTAGCAATGTTGTGACTTAAGTGTAGGGAAATGAAGGAGGGAACCACACTGGCATTCTCAAATGGCAGTGTGGTACAGGAAGGGAAAATAAGTCAAAATTAAGAGGCAGTCTCCATTCTATTTCTACAAGTAGTCCCTTGTATAACATCAAGCGTAAGAGGCTGAAGCTCAGACTGGCATCCTCAGAAGAAGCAATTTGGATAGGCTGAGTCCCCGTGCACTTCAGCCACGCTTCATTCATTAAACATAACCCAGAGGTGGCAGCACAGCTCCGTGTGCATGCGAGCATGCTTTGCACTAATGCCTGAATGACTGCAGGCTTCTGCTGGAGGGGGCAGGCAGGAGACATGTCCCTCAATAACAGAGCAGCTGACACACCGGGTGACAGCACGATCGTGTCAGGGCTCTTCCTTGGCAGTTCCCACCCCTCGCACGCAGCCACTGGGGATGGGCACGGAAACGTTCCTGGATGATGCTCATTGTGTTCTCTAACAGCTGTGCCCCTGGCACGGTGCAGAGATAAGGACTGCAGGGGGGAAGGGATGAGTTTTCCTCAGGGGTGTGAGACTCAGTCTCCTGGCTGGCAGGGTATGGAGGGGAGCACTGCACAAGTCTCATTGTGCTTGGTGGAGTGGGAGTGGGAAGTGAAGCTCACAGAAGAGAAACTGGAAATATGCTGAACTGAGCAGAGACTGGATTGAGGAGGAATAACTGCTGGATTTGTGAGAGAGCATTTTGTGTGTGGAGCTAAATAACTGATAATATTTTGTATCTGAAAGCGTGTAGAGTTGGCTTTTGAAAACAGAGAAGAAATGTCAATGAAGTCTAAGCTACTATTTGGGCTGCAGTAGCTGCAGGGGTGAGATGGGTTCCTATAAGTGGGATAAGTGAAGAAGAAATTAGCAGGCCAGCCAGAAATGATTCAGGCTCCCATCTCATCCCTTACTCTGCAGTAAGTAGAACAGGGACTATTGCTTCCCTTATTTAACAGCTGCAGAAAACCCAATAGGCAGCAAAATTTCAGTGAAGAAGTCATGACAGCTCAGGAAACAGAGTTCATAATGGAAACAACAAAGCAACCTTAACTTCAGCACATATTTTTGCTCCCATAATAGATACCTGCTATTTTATTTTAGCTACATTAGTGAAAAATAGGGTCTCAAATTTATTTTTCTTCTACTTTCTAAAAGAAATAATAGATATGTGATTATTGGGTCCTTTTTCTCTCTGGTTACTAGCTGGGAACTTTTGGAATGGAAAGTAAATTATGTTCCCACTATCTAATCTTTGCAAAAAGATTGTGATCAGATTGAGAAGGAGAGACCCAGATTAGCCCCCAGGGAAAAGGCAGGCTGAACTCCAGCACTGCACACTTGTCCTGTGGAGCTTTTTGCTGGGAAGTGTGTTTGCCTCCAGCCTGGCTTCTGCAGAGGTTGCTGCTCACCTGCAGAGTTCAGCCCTGGGGCAAAGGGGGAGTGAGGGGAAGGAGAGGGGAACAGTGGTGCTGCTGAGAGGGAGTGTGGGGTCAGAGGAGAAAAGACCCAAATCTGTAGGGAACCAGATTTATGGGTTCTGCTGCTTGAGGAACATCTTGTTTACTTGAGGAGTAACACCCCAGAGTAAACCTGTGTCTGTCTGTTTCTCCTATGCAGTGGGTGAAAGCAGAGCAACGTCCCTTAGGGCTCACCAGAGCCCAGCACAGTGTTTCAGATCCACCTCTGCGTGTGCACCAAGGTTTTCCAGGTTAGTACACTACAACCAAAATGATCAAAGCTGATGGTCTTGAGTTAGCTTCAATTTAAGCCTTAACTCCTATTTTGGCACATGATGAGCTCACTTTTTTGGCAGGTGAATGTCCAAATTCATAGACTCATAGAACCGTAGAACGGCTTGTGCTAGAAGGGGCCTTAAAGCCCATCTCATTCCAACCCCCCTGCCATGGGCAGGGACACCTTCCACTAGCTCAGGTTGCTCCAAGCCCTGTCCAACCTGGCCCTGAACACTTCCAGAGATGGAAGTGCAACCTGTGCCAGGGCCTCACCGAGTACTGATTCCCCCCATGTCAGTGGAGATGATCAGCACATTTGAGATGTGGGTCCTCTTTGTTTGAAACACAGATCTGATAGGCTGGCGTGGTGACAATGGCATTTAAAATAGAAACTGTGAGCCCTTCTCAGGCCTCCTGCTGGTATTTCTCATTTCCCATAGCTGTGCCCTGCCATGGCACTGCACAGGATGGACACTGGCTCCTCTTTTAGCTTTTGCTCCACAGCAGAGCCTGCAGAACTTCGGGGTGGCGATTGCAGAGCTCCTTTTGCCCTTCGCACTGAGGCATTTGCTGGGTGCTGCTGAAAACCCCAGACCTGCCTTTTGTGCTGGCAGGAGAAGCCTGGGATTCTGTGGGGTCAGGCAGCAGTGCCCAGCACAGATCTGGCTCCCAGCTGAGCTGCTGCCTCTGTCACCAGCCTTTGATGTACCGGGGCAGAGCTGCAGCCTCGTGCTGGGCCCTTGTCAGCGTGAGAGGAGGTGAGGCAGGAGGGAGCAGCTGGGTATGAACATGAGGAAGCAAACAGAAAAGTAGCTCATCACAAGCAGGGTTTCAGCATATTTCCTACTTGTACTGTTTTTCCAACTTTTGTGCTTGCCTTAAGGCTTTTAGCAAATGCAGAATTTCTAAAAGCATGACTGGCAAGTTTTTAATCAAATCCTGGCTAACCTGTGCTTTTGGTCTAGTCTGACATGATTTTCTCTAATATTTATCTTCCAGCATATCTCTCCATCTAGTTTTGAACTGCTATAAATTGAATTTCATGTAGTTTCTTCATGAGATTACTTTACAATCCAATATCTGAGGCAGAAACCATTCCCTTTTCTCCACCTCTATACCTAAATTTGACCAAATATTTTTCTGTTTCCCCTGTAGCTTGGTGTTCATATTGTTATATATTTGATTAATTTTCCCTATGGATAGCTTTAATTTTACTTTCACTTAATGATTCCTTATACGTGTATTTAATTTCCATAAAAGTGCATACAGCTTTTACCAAAAAGGGCTATTTAATTTATTTTTGCTAGAACTTATGGAAGAAGGTGAGTGTCTCACGTCAGTCCTTTCCTGGTAACTCTGGATTTTTAACATCAGGATGGAATCCTAATAAAAATACCTCGCTCCATCCTCAACCAAATGAATAGAGACAAAAATGTTTACATGCCTGCTATTGCCATCATTTATGCAATCTAATTCTACAGTGCTGGGACCACCACTCTATAAATTTCAATTATGCCATTAGCAATAACTCTTCACTGCAGTAATTGGTACACTCACTTTATCTAATGGAGTATTTTCCTTCTAATTGACTTCAAATTTATCATATAAATGTCAAAGCCAAATTTTCATATAATAACCTATTATCTCTGCTGTTCTAGCTCACCACACTCACAAGAAACAGAGCAATAATAATCTTTTGGGATAATGAAGGACAGAAATAATTCACAAAGTGTTGAGAAGAATGACAGCTACCTCTTACCTGTCAAAATCAGAAACTTTTAATATATTCATTTAATTAGACTACTGGTCCCCTTCACCTGATATTTTTGCTCTCACTATAACATAAGAATGAATCCAGATTTTGTTAGAAAATGAGAATATCTAGTGTTTAGATGGCAGACTTCCTATCAACATGTTTTTAGACAAGAGTTCCCATTGGCTTTCAGATTTCTCTCCTCACTCTGTAAGTGTAATCAATTGCAGCACAAGAAATATGCTATTACACCAAGACACAGAAATGGCAAAGGCACAAGGAAAAGACTTTTTAATGTGTAAATTAATTTTTGAGAATAAATAGGAGCGAGGGGTGGGAATGATACAAGTATACTCATCAATCCCATAGATTTTACATAGGATCAGCTAAAACTGCATTACCATACCAAGTTCCAGAATAGAAATTTATAGTTAATTAATTCTGGAAGTTTAGGCTGCTGTATAGAGAGCCATAAGAGAACCTGAGATGAGTAATAGAACGGTAAACTCGGACTTCTGTAATTTTTAATTTATTTCAGTTTGAAGAGTTTTCAGGACATTTTCTGTAAGATGTGAGGGTTTGGTGCTGTTTCTTTTTCCATCCTGAGGCAGAGGAATGTGGTACTGGGGCTGGGTCAGCCTCGTGAGGCCAAAGAGTTGCTGCAGCAGCTGATTTTGGGATTACTGTGTTCTGTCCATCAGTGACCAAGATCACTGGAGAGCAGTCATCAGTGACAAGTTTGCATCCCTACCTCCCTTGCAAGGAGGCACCTGAGGGGGTTGGTTTCCTTCAGGACTCCTTCACATTACCCTCTTGTGCATCTGAACAAAACCTGGATAAAAATCTTTCCAGATTCATTCTTTGAAATGGATAGGTGAGGTGCAAATTCTTTCTCTTAAGAAATCCAATTACACTACAATTATGATATTTTTCATTTCCCATGTGTCACACAACAGAAACTGACTGAAGTTCAGGTAAGAGGCTAAATTTAATGCTGATATTTTAGGTGACACATCAGCCTGTTCCTTAGAAATGTAATAAAGGTTTTTGTTTATGGTTATTGTGGGGTTTTTGGATGGAAGTACCATAAGTGAAGAGAGTAGCAGGATTCAGAATACTTGCAAACATGAGGTAGACATGGAAAGCAGTCATGAAATGTTACTCTGACAAAATTCCCAGCAAAGAAAAGGATACAGTGATGTGACATGAGAAGCTATGGTACTGTCAGGGTTTAACCCACAGGCAGAAAAACACCACAGCCTCTCATTCACCTCCCCCCACTGCAGAGGGAATGGGGAGACAGCTGGGGGATGAAATAAAGTAAAATTTGTGGGTTGAGATAAAGATTTAATGGGTTTAATAGCACACAAAAGGAAGGGAAAATAATAATAAGGATTACAACAATAACAGCAATAATAATGACAAAAGAATGGAATGTACAAAGCAAGTGATGCACAGGGCAATTGCTTGCCACCCACTGACCCATGCCCAGCCCGTTCCTAAGCAGCCACCCCAGCCAGGTTTTCCCCAAGTTTATGTGCTCAGCATGATGCCACGTGGTCTGGGGTATCCCAGCTGTCCTGGCTGTGTCCCCTCCCAATGTCTTGTGCCCCCCTGCCCCCTTGCTGGTGGGGTGAGGGGTAGAAAAGGCCTTGGCTCTGTGTAACCCCTGCTCAGCCATAGCTAAAACACCCCTGAGTTATTAACACCATTTCCAGAACAAATCCAAAACCCAGCCCCATAGCAGCTACTAGGAAGAAAATTGACTATCCCAAAACCAGGACAAGTATTCTTCTGTATATGCCATATGGCCATCCTTTACATGGATTGATCTGAGGAGTAGGAGTTTAACCTATATAAGCTGAATATTTTCTGCTTCTTCAGCTAACAAAAATGTACCAGGTGAGAGCAGTGGGTGTTTAAATACTTATGTGGAACAGTAGAAGGAGATAAAGGTTCCTGAAGTGAGTTGGAAGCATACAAATATTCACCCTGTGGGTGCAATCTTGACTATATAAATGCAGTATCTGAAAAATAAAGGATTGTAACACAAAAAAAAGAAAAGTCCAAGTGTAGCCGTGTTCCTCAGAAGTGTGCTGCTGGCAGATGATGGCATTCCTTCCTAGTGTGAGGAAAATGATTTACCCAGAAAACACAAAGCTAAAACCTATTGTTAGTTTGAGACATAATTGCCTCAGACCCACCTCACTGTTTGCCGCTATCCTTTTTTTAAAAACTGGTCTAAAAAGAAACACTTTGCATAAAAACACATATGAGAGTACATCAAACCAGTAAAGTCCTCCTGACACAGATAGAACATAACCTGCTATACCTTATCCTTCCAGCTGTGGGTAAAACAAGGCACTGACACAGTGCACCAGCAGCCTTTGACAGGGTCACAACCTTCCAGTGACCTTCTTGAGAATGCAGGGCCAAGCACAAGGTCCACACAAGATAACTGCTGAGCCAATGAATGTTGTCTAGAATTTGCAGAGTTGAAGGTATTTACATGATCTGTGGCATTTTACCATTTAAATTTTGCTATAGCAGTTCATTTAGTGGCTTGTATCTTTCAATGTGTGTGGATGCTAGAGGGTTTTTTTTTCCTTTTTTTGGTGGGGGGTTAGCTGTCTCTAATAACTGTCCCCAAACTTTTTTCTCAGCAGAAAATCTCAAGAAGTTGCAGCTATGTTGTACCATAGCTCTGCTGAAGACTTTGATGGGAATGACAGGCCACCAGATAGTTTTCACACTCCTTTGGCACGTGGGTGTCTGAAAATGTATTTCCAGTGTTTCTAACACCCCAGCAGAATTTATACCCTCACCCATGGGGCTGCCCTGAAGTTTAACTGCTCAGGAATATTAGGTATCTCTTGGTGTACTGAGATCTTTATGCATTGATTAATTTGGGCTACCTTGGACCAATAGCTTGTGACCTCTGTAGAGTTTGCATTTATTTTAATCCCATGAAGCCACTGTATCGACTGGAACAAAAAGGACAAAAACAGTCTGAATTCATTTGAAAATGTGTTGACAAGGGACTTTTCTATCTAACAAAGCCTTTTCTCAGTCAAAACTGATGAGAAGCAGATGATATTGCCTTTATTGAGCAGATTGCACTATGTAACATATATCTTAAACAATTTGGGGTATGTCTTTTACGTATTTTAATTCCAAAAGTGAATATTTATATCCTAAAGAGACACAATTAGTTCTTAATATTCTTTTTAAAAGGAAGTCCCAAAAAACTGGCCCAAATGTCTTAGGTAATTACTCACAGAAATAAAGGTAATCTGAACCTCAAGAAATCTATGAATTACTGAGCCAGCTTCAAACATTTTCAGGAGCTAGATTTTCCTATATCCCCATTATTTAACTGGATAATGCAAGTATTGTCACTCCAATGATAGGTAGTTATAATATATCTGCAGACTGTTGGCAGAAGAAACTATTTTAGGCAATTTTAGGGCAAATGCTCATCAACCCAATTTTTTAGTGTTATAAAAACCAAACTGAAGTGAACATTCATTTTCAAAATGGTAAATGTGGCTTATATTTTTTCCTAAAAATACAGAAAGAACACCTTCAGTGCACTCAGTGCATAAGTGGCTAAAAGTTCAGAAGTTTTATTCAGTTTGCCTTGTCCAGATATATTAGATTGTAAATGGAAAGTATGTATAAGCTTTGGAGGCCTCCTTCTTCCCTTGCCCTTTTCAAAGTCTTTGCTCTCTAGAAATTTCATTGTTTCTTTTTCTTTGTACAACTAAAAAGATGGGGGTGGTAGCTGCCCTAGAAGCCTTCTCTACCAATACAAATGATAAGTGGAATTACTAGGGAGTTGTTGGTCAGGAGAAGAACTTTAGACATGAGAAATGAAATAAATAAAATTACAAAAGGAGAGCATGGGTGTAGCAGTTTCATTTTGGATTCCAACCAAAATATGATGATAGTTTGAGTATAACTGCACATAAAGAACATTTCCTTTACAAGAGACAGAAATATTGTTGTTTAGTAGTAGCCCTGCATTTCTCAAGGTCCAAGGATAGCCCCAGAATAATTAAACACCATGCTGGTAGCAAGGTATTTACAACAGAATGAATCAGGGCCTGCTTGATTTTACAAATTCTTACAAATAAATGTGTTTCAGTACAAGGTGTGCTCATAGCTAAGCATGAGCTGAACTGTGCTGCAGTTTGCTGTAGGTTTTTACCTATTCACTTCTGTAGCTTCATGTACATCAAGAGCAAAATGGAGCTTGTATGCCCAAATTCTGCATGCAGCTTTGGAAATATCAGTTGTCTCTTAATCTTAGTTTGTCAGAGGGCCAAGAGACTTTCATCAGAAAAAAAAAATTACTGTTTCTCAATTGGTGTGGGTTGAAAGGACAAATTGAATTGACATTTACTTTCTTTAAAGTTTCAGATGTGTAAAATGTCCCTTTATGGATAAAATCCAGTTTTAAACAAGACAGAAATGGGAACCCAAATTTTGCACATTAAAAAAACGAATAAAAAACACCAAAGAAAACAAACCCAACCAACCTGCCAAAAATCAACCCTCCAGATAGTAAATTAGAACTATTGCAGCTGTGTCATTATGATTTTAGATAAACTTGTTAATGTCATAGTAAGGGGCATCACTGCTCATGAGTATAAAACAAAAGCAGCTTTTTCAGACTGGTTCAGATGACTTCAGCCTGTTATTGTTGAATACCTGCCTGAGCAAGTTTTGCAATGCATATCTAATACGTGATCACCAAATATTATAGATCTATCTTTTTGTGTCAGTGAATTTCTGCAGATTGAAGAGACCATCTTACACTTCACTAAGCTGCATACCCAAACAGGAGAGAATGAAAAATTCTCCATTTCTGTGCTCTGAAGAGGTTAAATTAAACCTGGGCTATGAAAATAATGAATCCATTAACACATTTCCTGTAACTCTAGTTCTGTATGAGTTATTAAATGGAAAATACAGTTTTAGAAAGGATGGCTTACAGGTTATCTCTTTATTGCAGACCTTTATGAAGAGTGAAATAGGGAAGCATTTCTCTGGGAAGCAGTGCCAGAGAGGTGTTTAAAGTGGCTTCTTTTTATAGTGCTGAAATGAAAGAAGATCAGTAAAGAAATTAGTTTCCTATGAAAAAATAGGAAATACACTTGATCAGATGTCCAAAGACTAGCCATTACACACCCGAAATATTTTCTCATCTGTGAAAATGTGCATGAGCTGAGCTTTCTGAAGACCTTCTGATGCTGTGGATTATTTAAAAAATGTTAGCAGATCTTGGGACAGAGGTGAAACTGAGAGGGACACGTGAGTGAGATAGATCCTGCAACTTATGCCACCAAAGGGCATTTACTCCTGCCCATTCCCTTCCGTCTTCATGCCCAGATGTTTAAACAGCCTGGTTTGCTGTCAGCAGTGCTCAGCCACATTCCTGGGTTCACTGGTCCTTTGGCAGTGCTGGGCTGACACCCCCACTGCTGGTACAGAGCATTCCAGAATGGTTTTGGTTCCAGCTGCTGCCAGCTTGACCAATTTACATTCTCTCTATGTTTTGGCAAGAGATTTGACCCACAATGAAGCACCTGGGGTGCACTGGAAAGGCTCTCTCCTCCTTCTCCTCCATTCTCCTTCCTCTCCTGGGTCCTGTACTCTGCAATCTCGTGCCTCTGAATACGTTTATATCTGTAAGTATTTTTCTTTAGCAGTGTGAAGAAAATATACTCCTGTGTGAGTATTTGCCAGATTGAGTCTTAAATCCGCAGTGTAGTGTTTCCCTGCGCTGCTGAATATTTATCACCCTTTATCCCAGAGATGGTTGTATTTCAGGGAAGAGCTGAGTTGATTTATCAAGGCTATGGGTCTTGCCAGCACTTCACCGTGTGTGTGGCACTGCTGAATGAGACAGGGCACCAGTGCAGCTGAACTTCCCTCTGGTAGAAGTATTGACAGGATCACCCCCTGCTCCTACAAACGTTCAAGGAAGCAAAGAGGAATATTGATTTGTAGAAAGAGCTGCTGGAGGAAAAAAACTCCATGAAGTATATTAAAATACTTTTAAAAATTACTTTCTTTCTGAGTGCTACAGCAGTGCCTGAGAACTTTTTGCAACTGATAGTGTTTACTACCAAACACACTGCTCAGGAGATGTGCCAGCACCACGAAAATAACATTGGCAGTGGACCATATCTTCATCTGTGATATTTATCATAGAGCAATATTCAGGATCTTGACTGTGAGTTCATGCTGTGGAATACAATGAATGTAATATCAAGGGAATGGCAGAGCAGGTATAGTTGGGTTCTATAATCCAGTGCAGCATCCATCACAGTGTGAAAAGAGGCAACAATATATGGAGCAGAAATGTTCAATTTTTTTTTTTTTTTGCTGGATTGACAAGTAATGCATAATTTCACAACCAGGGGAAAATCATGATGAAGTAGATCATACTTTTATTTATTCTTAACGGACACAAGAGTGAGTTGCCATGTGCCATAAAACCTGCCCTATGTCTTTCGAGGTGTCTAGTCCTACTGCAGTTGTTTCTTACTGACAAATGATATGAGGTGGAATGAAAGGCTGACAAAAAAATATTTTATTTAAAAATTAATTTTTAATTCCATAATTTGAAGAGAAAAAACAAACTTGAGTGTCTTTTACAAGGGTAAACCGTAAGCCCATTCTGCATGTTATTGTAGTGAATATATGAGAGTTTTCAATAATTTAAATTGGTGTAAAAAATATTCAGATTTTAAACAAAGAAAATTTTATTATGAGAGGTTTAGGTCAGTACCTTTCTTCAGTAAATATGTTAGGTTGTACTCATGTTTCTTACCCCAAGAAATACAAATAGATGTTGCAAAGAAACAGAACTACATCACCTTTTTATAATCGGCTTTATATATAACACTGTATGTCCCAAAGTTTCCTGTGCAGATGAGTGATAATATATGTTCCCAGTCAGTAATGCTTTCAGATGCAAATTCATGAAAAAGCTCTTATTTTAAAACAAATATCATGTGATTGTGCAGGAAAGTTATCGGTTCCATGTGTGTAGAAATATAAACAAACTATGACCTCTGGCTCAAGCAAGAATGTGACATACAGTTTTTGCAGTTCAATCTGTTTTGGGTTTTAGTTCTGCCTTTTGAAGGCAAATAGGTTTGAGAGAGATCCATGATAGTATTTGTACCAGTAGGATATATTTTCCTCAGGGTGGAGGAAAACTGAGCCCTTCGATCTCAGGACGGGTAGAGGAGCTTTGCTTGAACAGGAAGGCTTTCGGCCATCCCTTTGCAGTGTAATTTTGCATTCTGCTAAATGAATTACCATGCAATGAACCCAGGGTGCCATTTCCCAGCCTGACCAGGTGGAATGGTGCCCTGGACCTGCCTGGATCCCCAGGCACCTGCTGCAGGCTGCTCTCAGACCTGAGGGGAGACAGGAACCTTTGCTCTTCATCTCCACTTGAAACCTCCTGGTGTTTTTGTTTTGAGTGTGACCAAACACCATGAGAATGAGGGGATTTTGTCCTCAGTGGTTCCCACCTCCCTACTGAAAACACACTGGGGAGGGAGCTCTTGAACTCATTAGAAATCAGGGACAATCTCCCAGTGATTGTAACTGGTGTCAAATCAAGTCTCAAGTGGACATTGTGATGGTGCAAGAGCAGGAGACTTTGCTGTACCACCTTTCTGGCTGCCCACAGTATGAAAAGTGCTCATTATTCTCCCATTGATTCCCCAAGTTCTTTATGGGCACTTCCAGTTAATGAAAAACAGGATACAGATATATATTTGAAACCTGTATGTTAGTGAGTATTTATTTAAAGTTTTATAGTGATTGCATAAAATCTAGGGAAGAGTCTCCAGATGTTGAATACACTGCACAAATTCAGTGAAGTACTGATATATATTAGCATCATTGTCAATTGTTATGAGCACTAACCAATTCAATCTCTCATTGCCCATTGTGCTTGAGTACTTTGACTTAATGATCCCAATCCTAGAGAGAACTCTATTAGCATTTGCAGATGTCTCTATAAATGTAGGGGTGAGAAAAGCTTTAGGATGTGAAATAATCAGGCTATATACTGCTAGTCTCTTGCTGTTAGTGTAGTATTTGAAATCCTCAAATTGGTTTCTTTTGAATGAATACTGAATTTTAAACTCCTGCTTGCAATTCTTTGTCACTCAGTTAATCGAGCATGCTTGAGGGTGGCTAAATTTCATCTTCAGGAAATTCACATGTTTTAGAGATTCCAATTTACATCCTATAATTAGAGCATCATGAGAGCTCTGAAAAGGTGCTAAACTTGTTACAATGCTTGATCAATAATGTATTGCATCTTAACTGTTGTGTAGAAAAGGCTGCCCTTTACTAGTCCAGGTGTTTTATGAACAGATGCTTCCTTTTAGGATCTGTACAAGTCTCTCTTTTTTTTTCCTATTTGAATACAAAAATCTGTTATACATTTTCACTGACCTCTTAACTATCTATCAGCTCCACAGAATGGGCTGTATTAATGCAACTCTAATGCTCAAGGTCAAACTGCTGTAAATAGTAATTCAGCACTGTGCAGAGTCCCAGATGATGTCTGTGTGTAATAAGGCACAAGAAAGCTCCAACGATGACATTTTCCCCAAACAATCTGCTCAATTCTGTTGCTGTATCAGGGACTTCTGGTGTCTTTGCAATGTCATCTAAACTTTCCCACTGTTTAAAACAATTCCCATTGTTTTAGAGGCTTTTTTTTCCTTTTTTTTTTTTTCTTGTGCATTTCAATTATGGCTTTTATTCAGCACGACCATTTAATTCCTGAAAGTTACTTCAGTTTGACAGTCTCTGATTTAGCTGTTATCTATTTCACAGCAATGTCAAGAGCAGCATGATAAAGTGGGCAACTTTGATTGAATATAAACAGGATCTGGACAGTTCAATAAAGGTTTCTTGCATGTTTAATTCCTACCTGTCAGTGTATCACCAAAAGCACATAAGAAGATTTATGATGATCTTAGTTCACTTCCTTTAAATCACCTAAATGCAGTCCATTAATGGGTTTATGCTTTATGCATATTAATTGTGCTGCATGCTATTTTTGTGTGGCAAGACAAATTAGAATTTGATTGAAAATATTTTTAGCCACATTTGTGCATTATAAGAAAATATCCCCTGCATAAAGGGCCCAGTTGAGCTCTGCATGTAACTGAAATGTTAACTGAGCTTCTCAAAACCATGCCAGTTTGCTGAGGTCCTCATTGTATCAATTGTTTCATGTATGAATAGGATGTAAAATTAACCAGCTCTATTTTATACCACCTATTTAAATCCATGGCCTTATTGTGGAGAACTTGGTGAGTCTAAAGTTCACATTTTCCTTTATTTGATTGAAATTTTCTTTTCACTAATGTAAGTAAAAAGAATATCAAGTCAGTATTCCAAACTGTTTCTCACTGATGGATGTTTTTTCAAGTTGATGTATACAAAATATGCAAAATGGGTATTTTAAACATCTCCATTTGAGAGCTCCAGCTCTAGAGTTTCTTTGAAGGCACAACCTGTTTCTTCACCTTGTATTTTGTTTTAAACATTGTTTGACACTGGTTTTGTGTTACTTCTAAACAATGGCTGACATCTTCTAGATCTTTGCAGGGCTGTTTTTGCTTTATCCTTGCTGGGAGCTGGACTTGTTTTTGTTAAAATTCTCTGATTTTTTTTAACAGTGAGGAATGCTGGGATCAGTCAGACAATTCATAGCCTCTCAAGTAGCAGGGACACTGCAATGATTCAAAACTCAGCCTGTTTGAGGCTGCTGCTTAATGAGAGGTTCCAGCTGCATGGAAAGGGTTGGGTTAAGTGGCCATGTTATTATTTTCATTTCCCCGTGAATGCACAGACCATGCCCTGTGTTTCACTTGTTACCTGGACAGCATGGAATGGTTTGGGCACAAATACTGGTCCAGTGGGCAGCAGTTAGTGACACACTGGCAGGCAGTGTTAGAACACAGCTGGACCCTGAAACCAGAGCAACAAACACCTGTGCACTGTTACCTTCTATTTGTTGCACATCTGTCTCTCCGAGCTGTGTCTCTAAGAGGAGGTTATGGTATCACCAAGGAGGAATGTCCAAGGTACAGTCTTCTAACATTTCTGCATCCACTTCTCATTTGATTTCTCCTTCACTAACAGTGACATTAACAAGCAGAGCGCTTGGAAATCCAGCCCCGTGTTTATAGACTTGGATTTTTCTGATAGGTTGACTCTTTTTAAATGCTACACCATCAGGGCTTAATTATAAAATAATTGCAGTGGGTGCATTTTTCATCTGCCGTGAGTACCATTTTCACTGTTTTATGTCCTTTTGAGAGTCTGAGTACTTGAGTCTGCTGAAAATGAACAAAAGCAATAGGACTTGAAATACATTTCTATTTTTCTTTTAAATTAGCTTTTTCTTTTTTTTTCTTAAATACAACAAACAAAGTTTGCAGCTGATTAGAAGCAAATTTGAAGTCAGTTTAAAGATAAATGGCCTTTTCTTCTTACCTTTAATGTTGCCTGAAACTAGCAGATGAGCTAGCTGGAAAAACACTGTTTTTTGTTTTTTTTTTAACTGACTCCTTATGAACTTGCCCAATCAATTTTTAAACCTGCTGTTACTGTCTGCTTTGATAAGCTTGTGTCAACAAATTATAGCCATGTAAAAAGGACCTGCTTTTATCTGAGTATCTCATGCTAGGGTGTTTCTCATTCTACTGGTGGGAGATTGGTGAGTAAAGATTCTCCACACTGTCAAATGGTGTCCATGACTTTGTACACCTCCACCAAGCTCTTCCCCAGTGCAGTGTGGAGCACATTTTATTTATTTAATTGGTGTTGCAGGCTGTGATATCACGGTTCACTAGATAATAGATGTTGTGCTTTTCAACAGCTCTTACTTTAATGCACTGTTTGGAAGTGAGAATCTGGCAGAGCTGGGCAGCAGGATCAAAAGCTTAAAACTGGTATTGCTAAAAGACTTGTTGGCTAGCAAAGTGTTCCTTCAGGAAGAGCCTCAGCAGGGAAAATTCAGCCTGGGCAGGGAAAACTGGCAGCTTAGTGGCTCCTGAAAATAATGTCAAATTTATATTGTAAAACTTGGTGAGTTGGTGTCTGATTAAGCTGTTAAAGATTTGCTCCTTCATTCATAGCTGAAAGGAGGTTGTAGCCAGGTGGGTGTCAGCCACTTCTCCCAGGACAGCAGCAACAGGACAAGACCATAACCTCCAGCTGCACCAGGGAAGATTCAGGTTGGTCACCAGGAGGAATTTGTTCGCTGCAAGGATGGTCCAGCACTCCAGGGAGCTGCCCGGGGGAGTGGTGGAGTCACCATCCCTGGAGGTGTTCAAGAAATGATGTAACAATGCAATGGTTTAGTTGACAAGGTGGGATCAGTCAAAGGTGGGACTTGATGATCTTGGAGCTCTTTTCCAGCCTTAAAGATTCTGTGATTTTATACCATTTCCCTTCCTTTTCTGCTCTGCCTTGGCACACTACATTTCTCTCTGCAGAAGCCCCTTTGGGGCACTATTTTCTGTACTATTGCCAGCCAGGACCAAATTTCTCTGCAATGGCACAAAGGAGAATAGGAAAGATGGAAATTAATGAAATAAATAGTTTGGTAGCAGTCAGAATAGTGTTGCAAAATAAGAGAGCTTTTTATTCTTCAAAATCTTACTTTAAGCTGAGCACAATTCTGCAGTGCTCAGAAAGGCAGAGAAGTGCTGAGAACCAATAGTAATGAAAGGACAAATAAGGATGGATGGGGGTTTTTTAGCTTTTTTTTTTTCAGAGAAGTTCTCCATCTGCAGCTCACAAACCACCTGTGAAGTGTAGGAGGTTTCTGCTGGGCTGCAGCCAGAAGCTGTTGTGTGCTTATGATGTACAATACGCCTACTCCTAAAATTGTCTCAAAATCAGTGTCACAAGAAATTCTAGGGAAATGGAAAAGCAATGAAACCTCCTGGGTTGCATTTACCCAATGACAAAATGCCATCCAAATGGGATTCCTCTCCCTGCATCCCACAGCACAGGCAGCACAAGGAGTCACCACACTGAATGCAAAGGGACGGGGCAGGGGTTGGGAGCAGAGGGAGATCAGGGGGCTCTGGGCAGGGGTGGGTACAGAGGGGATCTGAGGCCAGAGTGAAGTGAAAGGGAGAAGTGAGGAGCCAACCCTTTGGAGTGGCACTGGGATCAGATGAGAGATTAAGGGGAAAAGAGAGACAAGGAGGGGGAAAAAGTAGAACAGGTATTGATCTGGTAAAGTTTTGGGTACAGGAGAGTGAACCTGGCTGAGCCAAAGATGGAAACAAGGTATTAGGCTGGGGCTGTGGGGAAAAAACCAAGTAACATCCTGGGGTGGTGGTTGGGATGTGAAGACAGAGAGGAGGAATAGATCTAAATAGTGTGTGAGTTTGGGAATTATTGTTATTTGATAATGGCATTTGAAAAAGGCTTTAAAATCCTAAAGAGAGGAACTGAGGACCAGGAAGAGGCAGAGACATGAAAAGTGAGGCACAAAAAGGTCCTTTCAAACCTTTGAGGGAGCTCGAGGGAACCAAGTTCATTGTTTCTTTTTCTGCAAGTATCTGTGAAATCCAAAACCAAAGTTTGTCTCTCTCATCCTCTTTTGAGAGTTACTTCCAAAGAATTAAAAATAGTAAATAACCCTAGTAAGCAGTGATAGATGGCCATTGAAGTTGCAGATGTTATAGAATGCCAAATTAATGTCCATCCTCACATGGATATTAGGATACCATTATGAGCAAAATTATTACTTTATTTTTTACCTTTTTATTTTTTTTTCCTTTTTCTATCACTCTGTAAAATGTCAGGTGACAGGCAATATTTTATCTAAGATTTCATCCCTTAAAACTTGATTTCTATTGAAGTAGAAGATGCTCAACCCATTGCTCTGTCACACATTGAACTGGCTCCCTGTGTGTGGATGGAGCTGAGAGGAGAGTACATCCCATCTGCTGGAGCTCATACAACTGGAGCTGCAGTAGGAAATGATCTTTCACTGGGATTTAACAACCACAGGTACTGAAGAGAAGCTCTTGGTTATGTCTTATGCATGTGTCATGCCTGCTCTAGTCAGCATAGATCTTTCTTGTGCTGCCAGCTCCTACTTATATGCATTTACAAAGTCAAATAACTCTTGACCTCCCATCAGCCTGCTTTGTGCAGAAATAAATGGGTGTGTTGCCTTATGCAAAAAAAAAAAAATAGGTGGAAAAACACATAGAAAGTAACAAGTGACTGAAACGATCAAGTCATTTCAAATGGATGTCATTTGGGGTGGGGTTTTTACAGCCCTAAGATACTTGTAGGGTTTGTGAACTAATGAGGTGTTTGTGGCTGGAGGAGGATGTCACAGGAAAGCAGTCCTCAGGAGTCAGCCTGGGTGATTGATTTATTTTCCACTCTAAGAGCATCACACACACACTAATGAGGGAAAATGTGCATCAAACTCTGCAGTTTCTGTTGGACTTTGGAAGCAAAATGGAGGTAGATAGAGAAAGGGAAAATATCAAGGGTGTTTAGTCATTCTATTTTATATTTTTGTTAACTGTATTAAGCCTCTTTTTAAATTTTATTTTTATTTTTTAATAAATTCTTCTTCTTTGGATTTCGTAGTTTAACCCTGCATGAAATCTAGAAGGAACCTCTCCCTTCCCTTCCCATGATAAAATTTTAAAGTGGAATGTTTTCAGAAACCATGGGGAGCAGTGATGGGTGGAAGTGAAATGAAATTTCTTTTGACAAGAAGATGACAAGAGATGAGACTGGAGAGATTTATGCATACTTTGGGATTAAAAACCTAAACTGATACATCTCATAGCTGTCTTGGGATGAGGCATTCACTCTCTATTTGCAGTGAAAAGTTACTTTAATGATTTTAACATTTACCCACTAAATTTTTCTCCTTGATGTATAATTCAAAATGCTCTATCAACTCCTTGAAGGTTAGACACACTTTCATTTTCATGTGGAAGTGGATCACCAGGTTGTTGCATCACTGTGCTCATCTCAGGGCTGCGTGGAAGGTTTTAGTCAAGACCAAGCTTCTGTGGCAAAAAGATTTGTGCCAAGTCAGTTCTGGTGGAAGATATTTAAAATAACAATTTCTGATGCTGAGTCACAGTGCTGTCACAGCACTATTAATAATAAACTGGGAGAACATTTGTCTTGCCATATGGGATGGAAGTCGTCCAAAGTCTGCCTCTGGTATTGGATGGCATTATATAATGTTGCAGCATGAAGCATATACATTTTCTCTTCCCTCCTATCCCTCCCTAAATGCACAAGACAGATTTCAACTATCTTAAGGAATGAAGTGTTGTTGGAGAGAGTTGTCTTGATTTGTTTTGGGAGCTGTGGCAATTGTCAAGGATTCCTTCCCTGCCTCAGTCACTCCTAAGGAGATTCAGTTAAACTGTGTTAAATTTGGTGCCCACATTCATAGTCAGAAATAAAATGTTCTCAATTTAATTTGATTTAACTTAAATTACTTAGGATGGTAAAGAAAACTTAATCAAGACATTTTAAATTCTTAATACAAATATCTAATACAATTTAGCTAAACCACTTCACAAATTCATTCAAATTAACCCCTTTGCTCCCATGCTGACAGACTTAGTGTGCCATGGACACTTCTTAATATTGGATTAATAACAGGCCAGTAATTGGGAATTCTGAAGAATTTTGGCACTAATCATGAATTCAGAATAGATATTCAGGTGAAATTTTCTCTCTATACCTCTGTGTTAAGATTTCAAACCATACAAGACTTTGCCTGGTAGGCCAGGGAAGAGCATGAATCTGAGCTCCTAGGATGGGCTTTATGAAGGAGCTACACAAAAAATACAAGTCTTGCTGGGCCCCACAAGCCCAGTCTAAGCCACCCCTGCAGTGCTCACTGGCTCTCACTCTAGGACACATCTTACTGGGTTTCATTTAGGTTTCAGTTCCCCCCAAAAGCTCAAATTGGTCATTTGAGGTGTCTCTCCTGATTAATGCCCCTGAGCTCGCTGATCCCAGCAACACCTTTTAATAGGAGAAAACAGAGTTCCTGTGTTGCTTTCTATCTTCAAATGTGTCATCCTCTTCCTCCAATAGGTGATCACACCTTCCCCATCTCCTCCTTCCATGCCTCCATCCTTTGGGCCACCTTTCTTCAGTATGTCACCTTTCCCTGGAGGAATACTTAGTCTTTCTCTTTCCTCCTCAGATTCCTAATATTGTTCTTCTCAGTAATAAATTGGTGCCAAATATATTTCATAGTATTGCCATCCCAAGTCATTTGGCACCTATTTTAAAAACGAGATTGTACAAGGATTAGCAAAGTCAACTATCTGTAAATATTGAAGATGACTTAACTAATGGGGAAGACGTAAGGCAACACAGTGAGTAAAGCAAATATTTAAAATAGAAAAGCAGTAGAATAGAGTTGCTTTCTGTCTGAATAAAATAAAATTCTTAAGCAGCTATCCTGGTAAAATATAAAAAAAAAATCAGTTTATTCTTATGGAGAGATAAGATGTGGGAGATAGATTTTAAGCTGAGGCATTTGCTATCATGCTTTAAACTGTCACCCTCTCCTTTTTGTTAATATTGTAGATATCTTTGCACAGCATAGTTCAGACACTGCCTGTTTAGGTGAGGACTATAGCACCATGTTATTGCCAGACATTGATAAATCTAGCTTCCATGTCTGCTTAAAAACTGTACTGGAAAAGCCATTAAAATAAAGAAAATTGAATTAGGATTTTATGATGTTTGAGAAAGCTGCAAACCTGAGATAAAGAATTCACTTTTTTTTTTTTGAATAGGCACAACATGCATCACAGAATAAGCCTGTGTTTGCTTCACTGAAATGTGGTTTTAAATGAATGTGGATGGGAAATGGAAAACATCTCCATTTCTAATCATGCTGCTGTCTCATTAAGGGTAGACAGCATCCTGATTCTAACTAAGAAATTATTCTTTTTCTGTTGCAGGAACCTCAGGCTGGCTGAGTGAAATGTTCCTTATAAGACTACTTCAGTGCTAATGACAATAACAATAAGGAAACCAGCAATTCAGTGGTGGAGGATGTTGCTGAGAAAACATTGACATGAGGGCAGGTAATTAGTGCTGCTGCTTCTATTAAAATTAGGGGGAGGAAAAAAATCAAAATAGAGTCAGTGGAGCAAAGGCGGTTATTAAATTGAAAAAAAAATCTTATTTACACTCTGAATCCAGCTGAACTAAATAAACTAATCAATATGATGGACAAATTCTATTAACAGTAGAAACAACCTGAATGAATAATTAAAGTATAACAAAGTAGAGTAAATATTGGAGGACAGGGGTAAACCTGACAGAGCCTGATTTGGTCACTGTGGTGGAGTTGTTGCTTTTCTGCTTTTCTTTGGCTCTCTAATTAAAGACATAATTCTGCATATTGCCCCTTTTGGTGGTTTCACTCTTGCCAAAATGAGATGGGGCATATATGTGGGGAGGAAGGAGAGAAAAATGCACCTGTTCGAGCACCAAATAGAATTTGACTCAGCCAAAGTTGGAAGAAAGATTCATGTCAGGCTTTTGCAGATCTTTGATTAATAATTCTAATAGAAAATGAACCTCTGTGGCCTGGGTTTCTTCTTGATGTAGCACCAATGACACTCAGCAGCTTAGAGCAATTATGAGTTGGGCACAGACTCTTCAATGAATACGTATGGAAGAGGCCAACTGATGGTTCAGACTTTCTAGCCACAGAATGGTGTTGCATTTTTTTCCTAGCTTTACAAGCAATAGAATTTTCTCTTCCAACTTTGAATGATGTTATTTGATTTAATGGAAAATTTGGAACCTCTTGCAGGTCAGGGATGGGCTATTTCTCTTTTTATATAGTTCCTAGAATAATGACTTCTCAATCTTGATTGGAGTCTTTCAGGGCTTCAAATAAATGGAACCATTTTTCTCGCTCATGCTTTTGCCCTTGTGTCTGGGGGTTTGGGAGAGGGATTGGCACTGGTTTGGGTGCAGTGACCTGCATGCTGGGCAAAAGAAAAATGCATGATGATTAACAGTTTTGGTAAAAAACAGAGACTTTCCTACAGAATTATCTCTTGCAGAAAAAAAAATAAATCTATTTTGCTCCATCTGCCTTTTTTTTCTTTTTGCTTGCCACTGTCAAATAAAATGCAGGGTTTAGTTTTGTGTCAATATGAAAATTAATTAGCATAAATTGTAAACCCGCTGTCTTTCTGAGACCGCTGTTTCCTTGTTATTTCCTTTTAAATGGAATCCTAAAGGGGGAAAATCAGATACTGTGTTATAAATATTGCATTATATTTAACTGATTTATATTTATAAAGCTAATTCCACTTCTTAATGCAATTCCAACAGGGAAAATGCTTCTCTGCTAAGGCTAGTTTACAGGTTGGATCAAGCATGGTGATGCTGTCAAAATGAACTGGGGATTCTGGCCTGATTGTCTCATTTTTTACATGGCCTCTTCCCATTTTCTCATGTTATTTTCCTCAGTTTAGTAATATACTCAAGTGATTATCTTTGCTAAGAAAATAACTTCGGGCAAAATACACATTTGAAGTGACAGGAGCTTCTGACCTTCAAGCATATTATATTGCAGCAGTGGTCAGCTCAGAGCTCTGGTTCATTGGAAATTTAGGCCTTGACATTGTCCCTGTGTGGAGCTCAGGACACGTGGAAGTTGGAGAGCTTTTCACAGGGTGACAGAATTGGCTGTGACAATGCTGATCCTGCAGAGGTGCTGGGTAATGTCACAGCTGCATTTCCTGATGTTATGTGATGGGCTTCAAGTTACAGCAGGCATTAATGAGGCCGTCCAAGAGCCCCATTTTCAGTGTCCCTTTTATTCAAAAGGGGAGTTGGTTGTTAGCTCCCAGAGATTAAAAGATGAGACTCTTTAATTGAGGTCTCTGCTATGCCCAGCTCTTGCTGAGTATGAGTTACCACTAACAGCATTAAGAGGTTTTGTGAGCCAGAGATTTGAAGCTCTCCCCAGGCAGGAGGGAGGCAGGAGCTGGTTGGACCAACTTCATCTTAACTGCCTCAGAGGCAGGACAGGAAATCGTAAATATGAAATATGAACACAACATAATCTGTAATTGATTGTAATTTGCAGCAGAGCAAGGGAACACAGGTGAGGTCTGATATCTGGAATAGGACCTGTGACTCTGGGCTACTTTTTCCACAGGATGAGTTCAAATTGCATTTCCAGGTACCCAGACAAGTCACTCAGATGATTAATTCTGTAAATGTAGATTTTGCTGTGTGGTGAAGGAGATGGATTAGAGTGAGAACTCTGGAAATTTTCCTTACAAGACCAGCCTAAGGCTGAACAGTGCTCTTCTTGTCTGGCACAGAGAAAGAATGGGTCTTTTTTGTCTCTGGAATCACACTTCCTACACTTAAAATTGTGAAATCACCTGCCTTGAAGGCTGCTGAGGGGACTAACATTTCTAGAGAACTGACATTGATTAGACAGAAAAGTGCACAGTTGTGCAATGCACTGCTATCAAAGGAAAATGGATAAACCTAAATCTTCTGAAACAAAGACAGAATAATCTTTTAAACTGCAGCACCTGGGGTCTTGCTGGAGCCTCTTCCTTCCACTCATAGTTGTACAACTCGAAGAGGACAGGGTTAGATTGGATCTCAGGAAGAAATTCTTCCCTGTGAGGGTGGTGAGGCCCTGACACAGGCTGTCCAGAGAAGCTGTGGCTGCCCCATCCCTGGAAGAGTTCAGGTTGGATGGGGCTTGGAGCAGCCTGGGATAGTGGAAGGTGTCCCTGCCATGGCAGGGGGGTGGAATGAGATGGTCTTGATTCCTTCCACCCAAACCATCCCATGATTCTGTGACACTACTCTGCCCCATCTGCTGCTGCTGCTTTAGTCTGGGATAGAACTTCATCTTGTTCATCCATGATAAGGCAGGACCATGTAGAAGCTGTGAATATGCAAAAAAACCTACATGAGAATTAGTTGCCATTAGTTTTGTCAAATTGTAATATCTTTGAATGAGTGTAAATCAAATGTTTTCACCATGCCAGGATGGGTTCCTGTGTGCTGGCTACAGAAGTGTACCTGGATGTCTGTGTGGATGAACTTTATTCTGTTTGTGTGGTGGTGGTGTAGTTCTCAGGCAGAGAATAAAGGAAAGTTGAGCACAAGTGTGGCTTAGATTAGTGCTGCTAAAGATGTTGGAAGGCAGACAGGGACCATCTGTTACAGAGCAGGTTCTGCTCCCCACAGGCACTAAAATAAAGTTTTCCTTTGGCTCACTGCTTTTAGGCTCCCTAGGGTTTCTGTTTAGGACTGCCCTTTTGCTCATCAGCTAAGGGTGTCTTTGATCCTAGTAAGAGCAATCAAGTTTAAAAAATTTGGTTTTCCCACCCTTTAATTAGCCTCTCTCTTTTCAAAAATACAGTTGGATACCATATCATTTTCCTAGATCAGTTTTTTGAGCCACTTATTTTATTTAATAATTCTGTGATATGGCCTATACAACATCTCATGTTGGATAATTTATTTCCTCTCTGGCATAGAAAGCCATTAGCCTTAACTATTTATTCAGTAACATTTTTGTTCTATTTAATGGTGTCCAATTCATCTCTGGGATTAGCAGTGTGAATACCAAGCAAGCTTCTGCAAGTTTTTCCCACAGGTCCAGCAGAAGTTCATATTTTATGTAAAATATAAACCGTAAAATGTAATATATTTTACAATTCTAATGCAGAGTTATTCATCGCCTATTCAAGAACAGGCATTTATCACAGCCCTGACTACAGTAATTTCCCCATATCCCAGCCTAACTGCCCAAGGTGACAATTGTCACAAAACCATTATTCTGCTTCTCTGTTGTGACTTACAAGCAGTTGAATTGGGATCAGGGCACAGGCAGCAACAGATTGGCAAGGACATCTCACTGCCTCCAACTCAGCAGAATTGTGCGAGCTCCCCGGACTTCACGAGATCCACTCTGCACTAAACCATGGCAGCCAGTCTCTGCAGGCCATGATTTGGGTAAAAACTTGCTCCCTTTTACATGCTGGGTTGAACTGGTGATGTGTGCAAGGATCAGCCTCATTTCCCCTGCTCGGAGGGTGCTGACCTTGCCTCCCTGCTGCCAGCCACTAAAATCCAGGCAGCAGATGTGTGCCTCTGCCTAAGCCCTGAAATGTTGCATCTTCTCCTCATCTCCCCATGCCAGAAACCCCTCCCTAACCTCACAGATCTGCCACTTCCCAGGGGGACCCCTCACCACTCCAATGCCACCACTGCCTGCGACCTCAGGCTGCGTTTCCACTGCCTGAGCATCCTTAGGGAACCAAAGGTGTAAATATCTTTGTTGCCTCTTCTTTTTTTTATAGCTTTAATTTTCCTCCCCTCCCTTCTCTATTATAATCATTGATTTTATAACTGTCATAACTTCTGTGAAGCGTTTTGGTTTCTAGAATGTGTGGATGTACAGTCTTTTAATAGAATTATTTTAAAAATTGGAAAATTTTCTAAAGACCACATCTTATTTTCTTCTGCAAACAATTTCAAAATTCTGAGATATATCAGGTGGAATAAATATACTCTGAAATGGAAGTTCATGCACAAATGATATTTAGGCAACTGGTGATTCTTAAGAAGCATGTAAATTGTAAATATTTTAATCAAAATAAACCTGAAATGAAATTTTGTGTTCTATCAAGATTTCTTGTGGTAAGGAACTGATATGTTGTGCAGGACAATAAAATGGTTCTGAAAAGACTCAAAGAGCATTCTCAAGACACTAATTTATTATTATTTTAATTAATTTTCACTTTAGTAACAGCAGAGCCTCACCAAGGGAGAAGAACACTGTCACCACCACCCTCTCTAGATATCACGACCTGGGTGACTGCCATGGCTGTCTGAGGAGTTATGTCCAGAGTTACTGGCTCCTTTGGTGTCAGCAGTCAGGTGGGCACTGGCAGTGTCTTGGTCACAGCAGCTGCAGTGACAAATCTCATCCCTGCTGTAGCTCCCAGGACTCCACACTCTGGGGATGCTCTGCAAAAGTCTGTCAATTCCTGGCCACGGCAGAGATAAAGAGTTTCTTCTGCCTCTTTCCCTGAGACCTGCAGTGTTGTATCAGCTGCTTGCAACAGTGCAGAGCCAGCTGGAGCAAGATAAGGGCAGGTTAACGTATAAATCTGTGTCCTCAACAGCATTGCTACAGAGGCAGGCTGCTCACAGCTCCACTGCTGCCTTCAAGTATTAACCAACTTCAGCTCAATCAACTCCCTTAATGATCTTAATATCCTCAGCTGACACCCCCCTGGTGACAGCCCTAGAACCATCATTAAGTATGGGAGACTGACAGTTTTGAAATAGCAAGAAATCAGCTTTTCCTGTCATCTGTTTATCTCAACTAGGCCAGTGAGAAGGTGCCAGAAGAGAAATCTGAAACCAGAATGTTACTCTGCATGTAGCAAAATTACCCCAATTCCCTGTTCTTCAGGGAAATGTGTCTCCAGGATGAAGAGGGTCGAGATAGAATTGTGGATGCAACTGATTTTCTAGTTTGGCTAGTGAATTGAGACATGAAAAAATGTTCAGCTTGGGTCACTGTGATTTGTTTGTTTCTTTGAGGTTTTTTCCTGCTGGCTGTCAGGTTTTTTCCTAGGTAAATTAAGGAATTCATCTAGTGGTTTCCAAGTAGAAGGCCACCCAGTGCACTACGTACAAGTCTTTGACTCATCTGCATACACAGAAAGTCTCCATCTCAAATTTGAGATCCTGTCTGTTTTATTGCTGCTGGTTCTTTTTGCCTCTGATTAACTTCTTCCTTCGATTCTCAAAGATGAAAATGTCTTGCAGCATTCTGTCTTCCCTGAATTAAAGTCAATAACCACTTTTTCTGACATCAAAGATCACACTTTCAATCAGGTTATTTCATTCAGATTGCCTCCTATGACCTCCCTAGCTCTTCCCCACTACTTATTGATCGCTATTTAATTCTGTTTTTCTTCCCTGTCTCACGAAGAGATTTCAGTGAGTCAGCCCTAATTCAGCATCCCTACATAAAATATCACCCTGCTTGTGGTGTTTCTTGGGGTACTTGGTCAGCTGACACAGCATTTCAGTCCTGAACACATTTTCTTTTATTACAAGGATGCTACTGGTTGTGAAATTGTCTTTAGAGTTTGCTCTAGAAGACTGATATCTCTAAATGAATCGATGCCATATTGAAAGTCACAAATATTCTGTCTTTAAGACAGAGATTAAAATTAAGCAGCTGTCTAAAATTAAGCTCTTGCATATGTGCCTTTTTGGTTCTCTGGGCAGAATATATAGTGCTTGTGAGGGGATATCCAGTGCCTAGCATGGTGAAAAATTATTTGCATTGCATAAATCCTTTTACAAAGCTGAGAAGAAAGACAGATGCTGAGAAAGACTTCCCTGCATCATCTGTAGAACAGAAAATTATAAAATTTTTGTATGGCAGTATGAGAACCTTACATATCAACTAATGATGAGTAACTAAATCAGAAGCCCCTTGTCCTTAATAAGTGTTTCTTTTTGTCCTAATGTATTATTCAACTAGATTAATGCCAATCCCTCAGCTTAATAACTTGCCAGACAGTCAGTTAATATACTGCTTTTGTTGGTGAGCCATACTATTACTGGCTAATTTTTAAAATAGCAGTTTGTCAGGCTGATCAAACAGGGCTAATTTTGGACACTTACATTTTCATCTTCAGTGGTTCCTATTCCGTGATTGTAAAATTAGCCTCCAAGTAAGGGAGAGCTTCCTGTAGATGGCAATGTTACACTGGGAAAAAAACGAGTGGGAATCCTACATCTCACTAGCTTCACTCTATTAATCAGTGAAGAAAGGCATTAATGGCAATTGGAGATACAGCTGCTAAAACTGCTGCAGAGGTAAATATCTATAAACACATCATTAGCAGTAAAAAGGTTGGATCGCTGTTGTTTGCTCTTACAGGGACTTATTGAGGAATCATACTTGCTAGGGGCTTTTTATACCTACATTATATCTGGTTCAACAACAGCTAATTTGCCCAAATTCCTACCTGGCTTAAACAGATGACATTCCATTTGATGGCTTCATCATCATCATCATCATCTAGGAGAGCTGCTATTGTTTCAGTTAAAAGCCTGGCAATCTGTTGGGCCAGCTCTGAATCTCTCCTGACAACAACAGTAAAATCTATGTCAGCTTTTGCCTGCTTTGTGGGCAAAGCTGATTTTTTTAATCAATTTATTTGCTTTTTCTGAATTTTTTGTTGAGTCTTATTTTGCTTAGCACATATTTTCATCAATCCCTTAGTATACAGGTTTCATTCCCATCAAACGCTTAATATCTCTACATAAATATCTGAATTTTCATAGCTCCAGGTAGACTATTCAAAAATTGAAAGTTGCACATATCTTTAAGAAGTTTTGTTTTAAACTAGACACTTTCTCTCACTTTTTTGAAGATCCTGTGTGGTTTGGGAAAATATTTAGTTATTTGACATGAAAAAAAGTGAGTTGGGAATCCAGCCCATGTGCTATGTGAGTTAAAAATCCAGTCACAGGGCCTGCATAGCAAGTATTCAAAGCACCATCCAGGACAGAGTGTTTATGAGCAATCATTATGCAGAAATATATGTGAACAAACCATCTGTTCTGCAACTTCAAATAATGAACAAAGTGGCCAAAGAAATCAGCACAAAGGGATTCTGTAAACTAGGGATGGCCCTAAATTAATCAAGTAAATTATTCACTGTGAAGTGCTCATCCAGCTCAACAAGCACAGAACTGAAAATAGATTTCCTGAGTCCAGGTCTTAGAAAGCTTCATACCACAGACCACGACAGTTCTGTGCCACCACACTGTAACTTTATTTGCCATCACCAGTAAACCAGCTATGGAACTGAGTGTTCTGTTTGGAGGCCTGACTTACTGCCTGCAAGTCATGTAGCTGGATGTGATTATTTCATTTACTGGGTGTCAAATGACTGTCCATTTACAAATAATTGTGTGCAGAAAATTATAATGATTCATTTTGACTCTGAATTGAAGTTTTTCTCTGAAAAGGTAGCCCACAGAAGATATACACCGTGGTGAAACCTGTACTTCAGCTGGGAATCCATTTTGTCTGAAGTGACCTTTTGCAAGGATCCCGTGGGTCTTCACTGCAATTTTGTTTGACCTTTTGTTAAAAACCAAGCTCTTCTACAACTGATATTTGGCAGAGTGATTACTTGAGCAGAGGTTCATTGGAAAAGACTTCCAAAGGCACTGACAGGAGCAGGACAGTGGATAACCAGCAGCAGGACACAAAGCTGCTCTACATTGTGACTCAACACACCTGCTGTACATTAATTAGGTTTTTCCTTAACAGACCAAAGTAAGTCAGTTTAATGGTCAGGTTAGTGGATGGATTAGAGAATCTCACACTCCTGGTTGCCCCAGTCAATCTGCAGTGAGGAACTTCAAAAGTCTTCATGAAGCAGTGGGGCACACTGTGTATGTGAAACAGCTCAGGTCTGGTAAGGCTGGTTTTAGACACTCGTATTTTATATAATTTTTTTTTTTTTTTAACCCTTCTAATGGTAACAACACAAATCCCTCTAAGACATCTGGCCAAACTTGTGCTTTTGTTACTACACATCACATATCTGACACAATCACACTTTTGTTTAGGTACTGTGCATTTATTGCAACATGGACCAAACATTCAGGGTTCTCTTCCATTTGCCAGGTTCCAGATCAATTCTCCTACAATGGTGTCAAGTTTTAATTTTTCTTTATCTCCAGTATATCAATGAATTTGCATTAACAACAACATGAAGAAAATCAGTACCTTCCTTCATTTTTGTCTGAATGCTTTCTTGGGTTCATGGAAATATGCTGGAGTATCACTGGAAATATGGGATAACTATAAAGTGATATTTCTGCTCAGCATAATTTGAATTTATTTCTCGTTCTTGACTGTATTCTGTAGTTTCCTTACCTGCAGTGGACTGACTGGCTAAGATGTGAAGCTCCCTACCAAACCCTATTTTTTTCTAAAACTGTTTCCCAGCTATGGTCTGGCTGTGGGCAGGAGCTGGAGGCAGAACCCACCACGTGATGTGTGGAAGTTGAACACAGCTAGTGGGAACAGGGGATATTTTCTAGTTAAAGGGCTAGAATGTTTTTATTTTACATGCATGTTTTCATTCCAAGCTCAAGTAACCTTGAGGTTGCAGTTTACTACATTCTGATAAAACATTAAAAAATCGAGCTTTTTGCAAAATTGTTATTCCATTTTGTCTATGTACTTAAACCTTGAAATTTTTGATGGATGTCATAGCACTAGCAAGTCATTAAATTCATTTTTGGCCTAATCAGCAAATGTGTGTCCTCCCTTCAGCATTAGGGGCTGGGTTAGAACTGAGCCCCCCACACCAGCACAGCAAAGGTGTTTTTGTCCAACACTTTTTTGGACCACTCTAATACCCTTAGTGCCAGTGATGTACAAAGATATGAAGGAAATTAGAAGATAACTGGTCATAAGATTAGATATTATGTGTTTATAATATGTCTCAAGGCTAATTTAAATAAGAGAGAGGATTTCCTTTGTCATCAGTGAGTTTTAACTTGGGAAATTACTATGAAATCAGGTAAAGATGAGAAATCCATAACTAACAACCTCTTGATCCTTTGTCTGAAATTTGAAATCAGTCTCCTTATTTCTTTCTAGAATAATGTGATTAATTTATCTCTTGGAGCTGAGCCACTAATTCAGGGAACAAGCGATGAATTTAGCTTTCTGTTTATGGATGGTCCTTTGAGATGAGATAATGCTTTCACACAGCTTATCACTTGTTCTTTTGAGTGTTGTTTTACTTTTTTTCCCCAGTTATTTTGCTCTTTTCCCAGTGAATGGCTTGTTGTGATTATTTGGTAGTCAATATTTAACATGCAAGTCTTGTGGGTTCATTGTGATAAGTCACACAATGCTGCAACTGTCTCCACGTTGAGTAAACATAGCACAGGAGAAGAGTCTGAGGCTGTCCCCAGCACTGTGAAAGTCTCAAGGAGAAACAGCAGCTTAGAGAAGAGGAAGGGACAGACAGAAAATGTTGAAACTATTGCCTTGGCTTCACCAGACAGGCCTTGCCTATAATTCCTTGAAAACTTCCTACCACAAGGTCCATTGGAAAGGTGCAGACCTCATCCATCACATTTACTGACATGTTCTGTGCAGAAACTGCTTTGGGACTGAGATCCTCGTGGATGTACAGCAGTCAGGTGGAGACCTGGATCATTTCTGGGGTGAGCTTTCAGGAGCAGTGTGCCCACAACCCTTTCCTGAAGCTGCACGTGCATGTGTTGGGTGTGTCCAACCACCCCTGAAGAAGAAGGGAAGCTGGGAATGGGTGCTGTGTTGTGGTGTGATCTTGTCCATATAACCCTTAGGAGTGAGAAAGGAATGCATTTAGATTTTTATGAAGACACCTTTGACACTTAGCACAACTGATAGAAATCACATTCCTAAATGATTCTGGAAAATCATCCCTTTCCCCTGTGCATGAGCACTGCTGCAATGGGCATTGTGCCAAATGGCAGCCACTGGACTCTTTTATCATTTGTGAAGCCAGCATGGCTTGGATGTTGTTATCATCTATTCAATGAGAACAATACTTCAGCATAAAAATTAAACATAATATCGTTCCTTATTTGCTAGAAATGATTGAAGGATCCCTGTTCTGAAAGCATAAGTGTATTGCCTTCTTATTCTCCCCAGAAATTAAGAAATTACTCTGAATCACTGGAAGTATTTTCAACAATGGGCAAATTTGTTGATGTTGTGTTTGTAAAAACTCCCTGCCAAGCCACAAAAACTATTTCAAAACACAGGGTGGCTTAGAAGTAGCAAACTGACATGATAAAATTAAAAAATACTCAGTTTTATTGTGTGTCCTTTGTGACTAGTTGAAAAATACCAAATCCCTGCTTGTAATCACAGGCAGTATACCAGAATATTTAAAAAGGAGTGGATGTTGGAATCCAGGTTTAATTACAGCTTTGTTTAAGAAAAAACCTCTATCCTAATTGCAGTGTCATTGTTAGATTGTGGGAAGACTTCCACTGCAGTACAACAGGTACGTCCATGAAGTCCAGGATACTTTTCCCCCCACTTCAGGAGTGTTAAATGTTCCCTGTAATACAGGGAAAATAGGTGAGGAAATATCTTCAGTGAATCATCTACTCATTTCCAATCTTCCTGAATTATCATTTCTGTTCAAACACAGCAGCACCCTACAGGGACAGACTTCTTTATATGAATACTAAATAGAACTAAGAAAAAACCAGTAATATTTTAAGACACATTGCCAGGCTACCCACAATGTGATGTGATTTTTGGCACTGGAATAGAGGAATTCTAATGATGACAGTTTTTTTATTTGGTCAATAAACAATAATCTTGGTTTTGCCCCACTTTTTTTTAATGGAGCAAAAATGGGATTCCTGTAAGCCAGATCTCTGGGTTTACATAGTACATAAAAGTACAGTGACAAATGTGATAACAATAATAATAATGTAGAAAACTCCATTTGTATTGTGTGATAAAATTGACTGAATACTCATTATATAAAACACACTCATCTGGCCTGATGTTAAGCATTAGCATTGTGTAAGAGAAGTATGATTTTTGTTAAAAGAAAACATGAGTTTTCTTGTACTGCCATAAAAACCCCTATTCCTTAAACTTTTAAATGCTGGTGATCTTTGTATGTCTCACTGCTCTGTGGTTTGGATGCATCTTCTTCCCTTTGTCTATTCAGATTATAATGTCTCTAAGGGCTTATTTTTGTCTTCTGTGTGTAAACAAAACCCAAACATTCCCCTCCTCCACTTATCACAGTACAGAAATATAAATAATAACGGTGCTCTTCTTTAGAAGATACCTCAGATAAACAACTCCATGCCAAAATTTCTCCTCCTACTTGGTCTCATAGTTTTAGGGCACAGAGGCTGCCCTTTTGCAAATTGGAGCCGAGGTCTGAGATACAAGGACATGGGTAGATCTATATTAGTATGTGCATGCTTGTATCTACAAATGTGTATTTATAGATATGTATATAAATATATATAATTTTAGAAATTACAAGGGAACAACAGCATCAGGAATGTCACCTCAACAGTGCATGGGATTAACACTTCTTGGGTGACCTTGGCTTAATTCGTGTTTTTTCTTTTGAATGCCTAATTTCACAGCTTTGACTGAATTTCTCTGTCCCAAACTTAACTGCCTGTTTATTAAAGAATATGCCTAGTTTCATTTTTAGATGTAGGTTTTTGTCTTTTCAAAGGGATGGGGGTAGAGAATTCAAAGACAGTGAATATTGATCATGGTCTCTAAAGGACATGCACGCATGTGTCAGATTAATTTTAGCAAATTTTGTTAAATCATATATTTTAGGGCTGAATTTCATCTCTCAGCTTTCTTCCTATACTTTTGAACACACCGAGTTTCTTTTGAACATTTGACTTTTTGATCAAGTTTTTAGCTCTGTGTAAGTTCTTAATTTTACCTAAACCTTTCAAAAGTCATTTCTGTCCAAATCCACACTTTCATTGACAACTAATTGAATTTTCAGGATAAGATTACAGTCATTTGAGATGTAAAGATCTGAAGAGCCACAGATGGTTCTATTTCTGTAGTGTGGTAGGCTTGATGTGAAACATTTGAGGGTTTTGCTGCTTCTCTGATCTGCATTTCTGCCTGCTAGTATACCAGTAGGCCTTTTCAGTTAAAAAATGCTAATTAATAGTTTTTATGGACATGTGAATTTCCATAATACTCCTGGATTTGTTTTACCAGCTCCAGCATGGACTAGAAAAGTTGAAGAGCACCAACCCATTCAGTCACTTGGGGCACATGTACAAGGAGATTTGGGCAACTCTGAAATAGTTTCTGTGGATCTGAGCCTTCACAGACAAAACCAGTGCATGTTTTAAGAAGGATATTCAAGTAATTAGAATAGCCCCTATATTAAAGGTGAATTTTGTCTCAAATAGTAAGACAAATGTGTTTAATATTCTCCCAGTAATCCTGGAGAAGCTGTGATTGCAGGCAGAGCCCACTTTGTGTGAGGCTGCTGAGGATTCAGAATCCCTCCTCACACGCTCCAGCCTTTTCATTCTGAGCAAGTTGTGTGCATATTCAATATGCTGTAGACTCGAGGTCACCATAAATGGTCAACAAATTATTCATGCAACAAACTCAGACTCTTCTGCTTCCTGAATCTCTGTGAAGGGGTGGCCATTTACAAATGTAGAAATCAACTGAATCTTTTACACTTCTTTTTTTTTGGTTGTTGTTAATATTGGTGGCACAGTGTATCTCACAGGGCAAAGTGGGCCAATTCTGTTGCTAAAACTCCCTAAATTCTCTTATTGAATTTGACACAGACAGAATCATTAACAGCAGTCAACTTGATTTCAGCAGTTTACTGAAAGTAGTTTTTATGGATTGCATGTGATGTATGACATTTGAATAATATAATCACTTGGCATTCTTAATAATAATATTGCAATACATTTTTGTAATGGCTGTTGCTAAAATATGTGCATTGGCAACTCTCACTGGTACCTACTCTAATCTCATCTCCCTGAAATAAAGTGTTTTATTTATTTGCAACACCTGGAGAGCTGTGAAAAGGATATTGCAAAAGTCCATCTGGACAAGTGAGCCCTGGTAACATAAATTATAGTACTCAAAGGCCATATGCACAAAGTGAAAGTGGAGGAGCTTTTGGGTATCTGGTCATATATTTTCTAAATTTGCCTGCCTTGAAACAATAATGTTGCCAGGTTGGTTATAAATGATACACTGCTCAGAAATGTAGTTCTGGAAATTTTTCTTCTGTTGTTTCACTCAAACATTTTTTTTCTACAGGTGCTTTGAGTCTGCTGTTAACAAAAGATAAGCACTGACTTAAATTTTTGTTGGTGACTTTAGGTAGGTGGAAATTTACCTACACCATAAACATTCAGATAACATCTTGTCAGTCTCTTGATCCTCATGTTGTAAGGTCAGATCCATGCAGGTGTGCTGACTGGCAGCTGCCTTCCACAGGTTTTGGTGCTGGCACTGTATTCCCCTGCCTCTCCTCCTTGGCCTCTCATTCCTCAAGGTCTTCTCATTTCCTGCTTCTCTCTCAGCAGGAATAACTGGGATGTTTGCTCCTCAACTCAATGATAACACATTTTTCCTCTGAGAATTCTGGTTTCAATTCAAGTTAACTAGTTGGGTTTTATCCCCTACATCCACATGGTTCCATCAAACCACTTTTTTTTTACATTTTTGCCTGGATTTTAGGATTTTTCCTGGGATTTGAGGATGCTCTCTGGGTAATACCGGCAAATCTTTTTTATTAAGTGTTTGTTTTTTTCAATCCATTTCTACTCCTGCCTTTTCCTGTTTTCCAGCTGGCAAACTTTCTAAATCCTGGGTGAATACTGAAGGCAGGCAGGATGATCGTGTTTATGTGATTTTTCAAACATGGAACAATCTCAGAAATTACATTGTCAAGCTCCCCTCTCCTGTGTAGAAAGTTGCACTTCCATGAAGGTCTGCGAGGAGAAATCAGTAAAAGAAATGGAGGGTACTTCAAAACAGTCAAAGCTTTATCAATATTTAAATCCAAGTAGCAACAGCAGTAATTATCCATATACCCAGCACAGCACTTGAAAGCATGGTAACCTCGGGAATTGTAAACTCTAGAAGAATGAAATTGGCAAAGAAACCTACTGTCAGAAGGAAAGAAAACTCTTTGAATGCCAAAAAAATAAAACAATTCCTATCTGAACCCTGAGATATTCTTAAGTTTCTGCTTTTAACTACAGCTGTATCTTCCTGCTACACAGAAGAGAGGGTATTTTCTTTTTCCTCTGGAAGAAAAAAATACTTTAAAAACATCTCCCGCATGAGCTTTTTAATTTTATAATCTGCCTAAGAATATCTTGCTTCCTGCTGTAATTTTTCAGCTGATTAGAAGCTAAGCCATGTGTTCTTACCAGCATCCAGGATTTGTATTAATGGAAATAGCAGCAGATCCTCTTGTAATGAAGGAACACAGAAGTGCAGAAATTTTTTTGGGATCATTTAACTGCTTTAAGAGTCAGATGGATAAAAGTGGCAGCCAAGGCCAACCATCACAAAACTACCACAGCCCATAAAATGTCACATCAACACATTGGGTTCCTTTAACTACATAACATCCCAAATTTCTGTGCCAGAAGTAACATTGTCTCCATGTTTCTGTCCCCCCCACGGTTTCATCTCCAGTTCTCCATTCTTGTGACAGGATGTTGAAGGTAGATCTGCTGCTTTGGGAATGTTTAAATGAGAATGTGTCAGACTTCCTGAAGAAACTCTAAGTTCATTTTTCATTTGTGTGCTTTTCTCTTGCACTGTTCATTTTGCAGTTGCCCATTCTTTGGTGTACATTGTGTCAAGGTTGTTTCCTTCAGTTCCTTCAGCACCTGCATCTTAACAAATGATGGTGTTAGGAATCCGAAGCAGCTTGGTTTCTTACACTCCGTGTTTCAGAGGTCTTTTGAGCCAAATGTCTGCTGAAAGCTGAGTAGTGCTTTTAGGAGCTGTATTCATGAAGTCATTGTCCTAAACTAAGGACTTTGTACATTACCTGGACAGTAATTCTTCCTTTTGTTCTACTTTGTGTATCACCCAGGGTCCCATATGTCTGTCTTTTACTCAACAGCTCACCCAAAATCTCAGGTCATTGCTGAACATTCAAACAGGTCATCACTAAAAAAAGTAGATAAATGATTTGTGAAATGTGTCACTTGCAAGAACCTACTTTAAGGTTTGCTGAATTTAACAAAAGATTTAGATAGTAATTTTGGTTAGTGTGGAGCCTTTTTTTTAAGTCACTAACTGCTTGGTTAGATTTCTAAGAGCTTTAACAGAAAATAAAAGTCCTTTTTTACTATCTCAGTGTTTGGTGCCATTAAAGGGGTAAGGTTCTATGGTTCCCAGGCTATGCTGACTGCATACATTTTCACTCAGCAAATTGGAATAGATTTCTTTACCTTTTTTACTTCCCTCTCCCTGTCCCAATTGAGTGAGCTCTGCAGTCACTACGTTTGCAGGTCTATCAAGACCAATAGAATGTGAATACTGTATTGCTAAGAGCATTCAGTGTGTAATCACATTGCCTTGGCTTGGCACTCTCAGCCATGGCAGCACTGATTTCAGTGCCAGCCAGCAACCTAAATATTTGCTCTGCTTTTCTGAAGGGTTTTGCAGTCCAGACTGAGCTTGGTTTTTTTTCCTGCAGTTATTCTGCTCTCAGCTACTCAGCTGAAGGCTGAGGCAGGTACACTGAGCCAGGCTTTGGTCTCAGCAGAGATTGCAGTGTAAGCAAGACAGAGCTTCAACTTACAAAATGATGTTGGTGAATCTGCAGTTGTGCTGTTTGACCAGCACCAGGATTAAGTCCAAAATCAGTTCCTTCCTCAGTTCACTGAAGTCCAAAAGCAGCAGCCTCTAAACACACATTACTTAGAAGAAGATGATGTCAAAAAATTCTCATTGCCTTTTCCACTCAATTTCTAATACTGCTTTTGAAAGTTCTTTTTGGTGGTCCTAGAACAATGATAACAACCAAGATGACATTCCTGATTTTTCCTCCTTCTTCACTGCAATCCCTTAGAGCTCCTGCCTTGCTCTGCTGCTCTCTGCAAGCCAGGGGAAGTGTCAGTGTGGATGCCCAGCCTCAGAGCACACCATGGCAAGGTGTGTGCCATCCACAAAGTGGGGAAATGAGCAGAGATGGCCACGTTTGTGAACACTTTGCCAAAAAGAGGAGGAGGAGAGGAGGGGATGTTGAAAAAACACAGATCTTCACTCTTTTTGTTAGCTTCTGGGTATGCCTGAAGTAATCAGAAGGAAATGAAATTTCAAGTTGGCAGTTTTCTCTTTAAAATGCTCTGTGCATTAGTGCTGAATGTGAATAGCATTACCTTTTTTTCTTTTCTTTTCTTTCTTTTAAAAGAGAAATATCTATTAATAGATCTCTGTAACAACAATTGCTTACCAGTTTATGCTTATGGCTTATCACAAAACTATTCAGGAGGACTTGTGGTAAAAACTGTGAAGTTTATATAATTGCAACCAAAGGCAAAGCTTTGCTTCAGGGTGTGCTACACTATCAAACTCTGCAAGAGCTGAAAATAATGATGTAATTCCAATGACTTCTTCTATGGGGCCGTGTGAGCTTATTTGACCCAACAAGACACTCAATTTGGCAAGCAGAATACCTTTGATTCAGAGCTCCTTCTGATTAAAAAAGAGCTCTCACTGGTCTATATTGTAATTATCTTTTGATCTTAGTCATGTATTTTCAGTGGGACGTGATAATTACATTAAAATTAAATATTTTACCTCCTTTTTTTTTGATATGTGTATTATCTGCAGTTATATTTGTGCAAGTATTTCAGTGTAATATCATGGAAAATTACCACAGTGACAGAACTGCAAACATCCCATATTATTACCTTGTGCCATGGGACTTCAAGTAAACTAGAACTCTTTACAGTCTAGGAGAGCTGCCAGTCCCCCTGAAATTACCATTTTAATTGAATTGATCATAAACACTTTGCTCTGGCTGTAATACTAGACTGAGAAGATTAAATCTATTTAGCCATAGTTTGGGGAAAGGGTGACCTTTCAGCCAGTTTTGTTTTAATTGAAAGGTTACTAATATTTCTGACTGGAGCTTGATGCAAGGAATGTGATATCAAATTGTAATATTATAAATACTACTTCTGTTCAAATATGTAGATGTAGCCAGTAAATATATATTTATCTATTTTTTGCATTTTTAAAATTGTTATCTTAATCTGAAATTATTATAATTCATTTTAAATCTACCAATTTGAAATTTTTATTAGGAATATTGAGGAAAATACAAATGGCTGATGGACTCATACACAAAATAAACTTATTTCTAAAGGAATAAAGTGCCACACCTTAAAATACCAAGTGTCTTCTGGCCTCAAAATTTCCAAGGCCAATTCTTTTTTTTTTTTTTCTGAATTTTTTTGTCTTAAAATTGCCAGCAGCCTAAACATGATGTTGGACCTTTTTGTCCTGCTGGTGAGCCCCTGTACTTTAGCTGTGCTCTTTGCTGCCTGGGGGCTCTGTCAGCCCCAGCTCACTGGAGAGCCCAGGCTGCTCCCTTCAATCCAATTAACCCCTGACCATTACAGCCATGTTTGGTGTCACACCTGCAACTTTTTATTCCTTCATTATTTAAATGAGCAACTTGATTCCAGCATCTCCCTCATATTGGTTCTCTCAGATAATTGGTCATTATAACAACTTGCTTTCAAATCTTTTCCCTTTTGAGGCTGACCTATTGCAGAAAGGTAAAGAATTTCTGTACCTTTTACCTGCCATTTTAATAATTTAATCTAATAGTCTTTTGCCTGGGTGGAAAGACAGCCAAAATTGAATTGCAGGATGCGATCCTAATATCTCTTTTCAGCATCCTTCTAGGTACAAAAATACTAGAAGCTTAAGCAATTGTAAATAGGGAAAAAATAATGCTTTGCTACCTCAACAGCTTTCTTAGGTGGGTTGATTTTGCAGGTATGCCTGCAAACAGAAGATGCAGTGATTTGACTGTTCCAGACTAATTTTGTCATTGCTACTTTAAATGGCAATCTTGTACTGTGTGCCTTTTCCTTCAGGTGAAAAGATTTGTGATGGAAAATACAGCTCTTCAAAGATTTCTAGTATTGACTGAGGTGTTTGAGAGGAATAAAGCATGCACAGATTATCTGGGTTCTTCAAATTCAAGTACTGTGCTCCCCTTTCTAAATCTCTTTTCTTTCTTTTGAGATACGATGCAAGTCAGCAATTCTTCATTGGCATTGAAGCTCAGACCATAACTTGGACTGTGTGGGCATCATAATTGTGATTGACCTTGTGCTGCAGCCAGCTCTCTACTCAGACTGGAATTCGGACACACAAAGAGAAAACACAACCTTCTTTACTCAACAAAACCTGGTGCAGAGATCTGGGAAGGAGAGGAGAGTATCAGAAATGCCAATCTCTTTACTCCTCAGGTATTTCTTCTGCTCTTCTGTATTACCAGCAAGAGGTTTCAGAACTGTGTGGTGACTTTATGTGAGGGAAATGCTCCTTCTGGGAAACAGTCCTGGGTGCACAGCTGCCAAAATAGGCTGCCATCAAGGCTTCAAAAAGTAATTAAATATTGTGTCTGAAATGAGAAAATTGGAGCAGAGAGGGTTAAAGATATCTTCCAAAAAGTTATATAATATCTGGAAAAAAATTATTGGGTGAGTTCCCTCTGGTTGCTAATTGCATACAGTATTAAGACATCATTTTCTTTCCTTTCTCATTTGCTCTGTGCTTCAAGGTGAAAGATGGAACATGGGATTATGACAAATTCTCCTCTGGGATCTATGTAGTGGGGCTTGTCTTTGATCTTCCTTTTCTCCTGCCCTTGGAGACCAAATGCATTTTTGCACATGGCAAATGCACAGAACTGTGGGGCTGTGCTGATCAGAGAGAATTTCCCCAAAAGGTCTGTGCTCTGCATTATTGAAACATTAAAAAGTGTAGTGCCAGTTGTTTGGAGCTTGAATTGGATGTGGCTTTGTGTCCTGTCCTGGAAGCTGTGGTCTGGCATGTGATGAAGGGTCAGATGGCCCCAGGTTTGGATGTGACCTGTGCAGAGTGATGAGACAGTTAGATTTTTGTTTTCCTTTTTATTTCGTATTTGCTGCCATGAACTGGTGGTTAATATGGGAGTTCCCTGTAATTTTTGTGAGCTGTGCTCTCCTGATAACAGTTAAAATGTATGCCAAGGGATTATGGCTACAGTGGGCATATATTTCAGATATATTTATATTAGAGAAGCCAATCCTGTCAATCAAGTAGTTGATAGCTAAAACTGGATATTGAGGACCTCAGCTTACAGATATGGGGGCTCCCTAAAGCTAAGTCTGTACCAGGCTGTGCTGGGTCAACAGCACAAAAAAGCAGCACTGAGCTGTGTGCAGTGGAGATAAAATGAAAATAGGGCTCTTCTGCAGTACCAGTAGTTTACTGACACTGCTCTGTGCTGGGTGTCTTGGAGCTGCTAAATTTAGCATATTTTGTGCAAGGTGTGTAGCACCCTTGGAGAGCTCTGCCATCGTGGAAGACCTTGGCATGATGGTGCTGAGTGAAGTACAGAAACAGTAGTGGGAAATGTGGGAGGTAACTGGAGATGGACATAATCCATGTGTGGTCATCAACAACACAGGGCTTGTTCCACCACAGAGACCTGAAAGTTGTACTCATTGCTTATCTTAAAGGCTTCTTGCACAATTCATTGAATACGTGTATATTTGGGAAAGACAGGACTTTACTTTCAGCTGAAAACTTGTTCTGTGGGATTTCCTTAATTTCTCTGAGCCAGTGTACTTTCTTTTGACTAGGGTAAAGGAAGGAAAAGATGACCCAAGGTTTTATTAGATTTTCATTAAATGTATTACATCTAACAAGGAGACTTTGTATTCACTGAAATTTGTGGTGATATCATGATGGAAATAAACCCTATAGTATCATTTGTAATAACCAACAAATAGATGGTCCTTTAAGTTTTTTCAGTTTGCTTCTGAAAAAGGACCAGTAATTAAATAGGCTTTGTTGCAGAGAAAGCAACTACTGATGCCTCTTCTAGTCGATTTCTTTTTCATTTTTCATCTTTTTTTCTCCAGAATTTACTTACTTTTTGCCCTTCTTTTGCCTTCATTTGGAGGCTTGGAGTGGTAGTGTGTTTTTCCAAGAGGAATGGCTCTTACAATCATGAATATCACCTTTCAATACATTCAGATAGGCCCTCAAATGTAAACATTTTTTCTTATGAGGGAGTGGAAAAGCAAGTTGTTTAAAATAGCCTGTATTTTGTCTAAAAAAAGGACATGAACACATGAACTATTCTGCCTTTCTTCCCAAACCTCCAATATCGATATATTAAAAAACTTAGGCAAAACAGGTTCATAGGGATACATTTGCTTTTCAATGCACATGTCACTCCTTGATCCAATTATTACTGCATTTTTCAGAGGAAAAATTAATTAGCAGTTTGTTGCTGTCCTTCTGACTCCTGGAGTTTTAGTAATGACTTGATTTTTATTGAACTGAGCTTATTACATGCAATAGACAAGTCTGGACAAAACAACTTACTTGGTGCAGCTTCTGAAATCTTACTGCTATTATCAGCATCCTCACTGTGACTGCAGAGCTGACAGATTTTAGGCCTTAGAACAGGATGCAGAATTCAGATTATACCTTATTATTTGAAAAAAGGTCTTACATTTTTATCATACCAAAAGCCATGACAGACATATTTCCAGTTAAGGAAAAATTAGCGATGAGAAGTCCACACTTGAAGGACAGGTAGTGTTAAAATTTAATTTTCAAATCTGACAGCTTAGTTCTGTAGGGGAGCTTTCAGCTCTTCATATGTTAAGAGAAGTACCACGAGGATTTTTTTTTTCCTCTGTAGTTACACAATAACCTCATGTATGGGTTTAACAGTGCTTTCTCTAGCTAAATAATGGAGATTTTTCTCCTTTTCAGTATGTATCAGTATCTGATATTTTCCCTGAGGTCAAAAAAAGTACGATTTGCCTGTACTTCTATTTTCCAGTCTTTTTGCTGCCTCTGCAGCAAAGCTAAAATTTCCACATCTGCAGACTTCTGCCCCCTTCCAACCCTCTTCACCTTTGAAGAGGTTCACACCTCTTCAAAATATTATGTTTCCCAGGACGTGAGGACTTTTGGAAGGCCCATGACGTGTGAGCCATCAGTAGCTGCTTGTCTTACCCTGCATATTGCAACAGTGGAGACAGACTTCATCTGAGGTGGAGCAGGGAGCAAACCTCTGAGCAGGAGAAATTGAGAGCAGAAGACCAACAAGTCTCCAGCAAGAAGCAAATGTTCTTCACCAGCCTCCCATCCTTGGGGGTTCCCTGTTCAAATTCCTCCCACCACAGCTTCCTAGGCATCTAATATCCTCAAACACCTTTGGGAATTGAATGCCTTTAATGTTCAGATGGGAATGGAATCCTTTGTATAAATGATACATAGAGAATAATTTATACAAGACGTTTAATTTCCTGGTTTTGTGACTTTGACCTTGTTTTTCTAGGTATTCAGTCAAAATTAAGAGTTTTCTCTTTCCAGACTGTCAATGGTTATTTGCAAAGTTTTGAAGTTTGGTAAATTGTGTGTAAACATTTCCAAAAGGAAAGACAAAAGTGTGACAGCATGAGAATGATTTTGCCACCAAGGTAAGAACTGTTTCTCACACATCTATTTGCAACTTCTAGTAGAAAGTATCGCTTGAAAAACAAGGAAATTACTCTGATTAGTCATCCTAATACCAGATATAGGCTGCTTTGGACATTTTGTACCAGAGATGCAGATCCCATTGTACTGCCTATAAAAAAACTGATCCACATTTGCTGAGGTTTCTAATTCATCTTCCTGAATGGGCATTGTGCTTTAAAAAGGCCTTTTCCCAAAGAATATTCACTTGGGCTTCTCTGAGGAGTCTGTGTTCTGCTTTTGGCCATGCTGAGCCCTGACACTGGTCCACTCTCCAGGAATTGGACATTTATTTCAAAGAATTCTCTTTAGTCTTTGGTAGCATAAGGTATGGGCTCCATAAAACCATTGCAAAATGTTTGTAGCCCCACGAAACATCCAGACACATTCAGTGTGTGCAAATAAATGAAAAAAATGCAAGAAAATAAAAATAATAACAACTTTAACTTTGGCTAAAGCTTTAGAGTCTAGATACAGTATTTTGTTAAGTATTTTGTTTGTCTAGATACAGTATTTTGTTTTGTGCTTATGTGAAGTAGTATTTTTATGGCTCCATGCAATAATCCAGGACAACAATATGTTATTTTTGTCAGTTGCTGGGTGAAAAATAGCAATAAACCTCAGAAGAATGATGACAAGTATACATTATTCCTTCTTTCATTTTATTAACTTCTGTTGATGAATACAATTATCTGTGAGTTCATCGCATGATACAATTAGCAGCATGAATTCAGAATAGTAAATAGATCTTTGGGTTACAAATTGATTCAGTATGGGTATATCTAAGAAAACCCACTCTGTTATGCCTCATTTAATGCAAAATGTTGTGTACTTTCTGCTCATCATGAACGCAGAGTTCACTTACCTGGCACACAGCATTTCATTTTCATGTCACCCTGGCAGTGCATGGCTGTGTTTCAACTAGAGCAGGACAACAGATGGTTTGGAGGTGTGAGATTGCAATTTTCTCCGTGGTAATACTTTGAACTTTTACTGCCCTAGTACTTTCTCAGTACTAAATAAAGTGACACTCACATGTGATTTAGTCACTTAAAGGTAATCATGTGTCTTTTTTTTCTGTGCTGCACTGTATCTCATATCTCACTGTCTCTCAGGATCTGCTGCTGCTGATCCAGAAGGGCAGAGGTCTGCCTGCAGACATCACTGCTGGCTATGTGCAGGTGTCTCAGGTGCTCCACAGCTCCTAAAATCACCCTGGGTCCCTACCTTCAGACAATTCAGATCCTGTCCTGGAAGCACGCACACGCACAGGCACATAGGACCTTGCTCTCACATCCTGCAGGCTGAGTCCACACAGTTAATCTTGGAAATGCAGATCCAAATATTTTGTTATGATTTACTCATGTCTGGAATTTATTAACTATTTTTATTAGAATTGTTAATTGTTAGAAATCACCTTTCTTGCATAAAAATTTAACATTGGTTTCTAGTTTCTTGACACCAGTGTGCTGCTCTTGTGAGTGAGAGCTTTGCATACAACAGGTCCTGGGGAAGGATAAGGGAAACCTTAAAATCTCTTTTGGCTGTTAACAAGCTTGTCAGAAACTCCTTGCAACCATAAAATCTACTTGTACATGCCCTGACACTTTTTAGGGATTGTTTTTTTTCAGCATCTTGTCCTGAAACTAATTTTCCAGCTCAGCTACCTTGACCTAAATTATTTTGGAGGTGCTGATAAAATATAGAGAAGGGATATCCTCAAACTCACAGTTAGGAAATTAGGTATCCTTCATGTTTTGTTTCTGTGACAAAGTTAAAATTCTCTAGGATTCTTTGGGCCCTGGCCTGTCAGAGTATTGCTGCTTTAATAGGTGGCTTGAACTCAAAGCCTTTCCAGCACCCAAGCGTGGTGGGGCAAATACTACTTTTGGTCTTTACAGTAGTAACCAGTTTTCAATTTTCACATCCTCCTGTGATATTTCTCACTCATTTTCTCACTGCATTTTTTACTCCAGTGGTGGCAATATTCCTAATAATTACAATTAAAAAAATATAACTAGGCCTACTTGGCTTTGTGCTCTGATTTCTAATTCTTGCAGAATAATTTCTGTTTTCTGGCTTTCTTTTCTACTGAGGAACGCAGAGGTGGATATATATACAATGTTTTGTAATGTGCTTTGGACAGAAGTTTTTGCAAATGTATTATTTAATCTTAAAGCAGGTATTAATGCATGTTTTGTATGTGTTTGCAAGGCAAACCTACAGACAGCTTGGCAGTGCCAAATTTGGAGTGGGAAAGGACTCTTACACTGTCCTTTAGAGACAGTGACTGATACAAATATCAGCTCCCACTGATGACACTTCCACATCTCCAGTGATGCTAATCCTTAGTGTTTGCTTTGCCATACCTCATGCTTTTACTTATTTTGTCTTTTATGCTTGACAGAAATTTACATTAGCTATACACTCACTCCTCATTCATTCTCATCTTTTACAGGAATGTTTGGGTTTGGGGTTTTTGTCAGGGAGAACTTGGCTAACTGAATTTTTTGGTATTGAAATAAAAAATAGCTCACTAGGATGATCAGATGTATGCAATTTAGAACTTTTTTGAAAAAAACTGGGAAGGCTGACATGAAAAAAAGGTAAACTTTCTTGATGATAACTTGAAGTCATTAGGCAGTGACTACCTAATCATTTTTTGGAGTGCTGTTAGAGTCAAAGCAAATTATCATAGCTGTGGAGGACAGATAGCAGTAACAGTGATTCTTGTTTACATGTTGGAATCTGGCATTCCACACGTCGAGTTATATCTAACCCCCTTCAGCACCTGTCAAAAGTAATATTCATCACTCTTCCATAAAGGCCTAAAGTGACTTGATCAGCTGAAGTTTCTCCCTGTTTCAGCTGCCTGCTCCTGTTTGAGGCAAGGAGAGCCTGTCTGGCTGCACAGAGGCGTTGCACGTCTTCGTTGAATAAATACACAGCCTTTCTGTTCAGTTCCTCTCCTTTTCCACCCCATCATCTTCCTGCTCCCTCCTGACTCTCGATGAATAAAACAAGCTCAGACCAGACAAAGCTGATAAGCTGCAGCCAGGCAGGGAGGGAGGGAAGCTGTCTTTGGAGTCATGAACTGGGCTTCTGCTGGTGTGACAGCACTGAAGGCAGTCAGACAGAGGAGGAGATCAAATACTGAGCTTTTGAGCCCTCTTGCTTCCCAAATGCACAAAACAAAAGTGCTGCTGTGTTACCTGGAGTAAAAGACAAGTCAACAATAAAGAGTTTAAGTAAGTAATAAGGAGAGGAGGGATTGATGGACCTTGCAGTAACTCATCTTGCATGTATATTTAATGCTGGTGGAAAGTGTGGATGGGAAGTAATGAATTGCAGGCGTGTGTGTGTTGTGTGCCCAGTAAGAGGAACTGCTTAAATTATGCAGGACATGTCATCCTGTTGCCAAATATTTAACACCATTCCTACACAAAAGAGACAGCTCAGGGGATCCTTATTTAAACCTTAGTAATCAAATCCTTCTCTTATCATGGCAAACTCTTTTGCATAATTTGTGCCTACCACATCTAGAACTCACACACAAACTAATTCACAAAGAGGTGGCCTGGTGTTGGTTGACAAAACTTAGTGCTTCAGTGACAATTTGTGCTGTTCCATAACTGTGTAAGTAAGTAAAAATAACCCTGTCTGGATCCCCATTTGCTGATTATAATTGTTGTCTGTGTCCACATATTTTACAGTGACTTATGATCATTTTCTGTCCTGGAATTGAGAAAGAATGTCTTTACCTCAAAAAATTGCCCATTCTGACTCAAAAAGAAAAATGTTGGAAATGCAAATATTTTCCACAAATTGAAAGTCACCTCGAGCTCCCCATATCTCTTCTGAAAGTAATGCTTTCAGCAGAAACTGGCTGATCTGCCTAATGGGTACAAATTGTTCCTGCCTGAAATGAGTTTTATTTAAAATTCAGTATCTTTCAAAATTTATGGTTACCAGTCTGTGGGGGTTTCTTTGCTTCTGTAAAATGCACAGAGAGAACTAACCCAGTGCAATGTGTCCTCATAAGAGTTATTACATTATTTTTTCATGGATTCATGGAATAGTTTGTGTTGAAAGGGGCCTTAAAGATCATGTAGTTCCAACACCCTGCCATGGGCAGATATAACTTCCTCTATCCCAGGTTGCTCCAGGCTCAGTCCAGCCTGGCCTTGGACACTTCCAGGGATGGGGCAGCCACAGCTTCTCTGGGCAACCCGTTCCTCAACACAGAGTAAAACATTTCTTCCTCATATCCCATCTAACCCTGCCCTCTGTCAGTTTAAAGCTATTCCCCTTGTCCCATCTCTCCATACCCTTTCCCAAAGTCCCTCTCTATCTCTCTTGGAGCCCCTTTAGGTACTGGAAGGTGATATAAGCTCTCTCCAAAACCTTCTCCAGGCTGAACAGCCCCAGCTCTCCCAGCCTCTCTCCATGGCTGAGGTGCTCCAGCCCTCTCAGCATCTCTGAGGCCTCCTCTGGACTCCCTCTGATGGGTCCATATCCTTCTTTTGTTGGGGATCCTGGAGCTGGACTCCAGGTGGGGCCTATCAAGAGCAAAATAGAGAGGGAGAATCACTTGCCTCAACCTGCTGGTCACGTTTCTTATGGTGCATCCCAGGACAGGGTTGGCTCTCTGGGCTGTGAACACACATTACTGGGTCGTGTTGAGCTTCTTGTCAATCAACACCCCCAAATTCTTCTCCTCGGGGTGCTCTCAGTTGTTCTCCACCCAGCCTGTACTTAAGTTTATTAGTCCTCTCTTAGTCCCATTTTGATTTCCTGGGAGGCTGTACTGTGCTGACCCCTCTGTGTTTTGCCCAGTTGAGTGCATTTGGGCGCTGCTAATTTAATAAGCATGGGAAAAGAAAAAAAAAAAATAAAAAGGAACAGCAGTGAAAACCTTAGGCAGCCAGTAGCTTTGATAGTAGCAGATGAAGTTTCAGTGGGAATTACAAATGAGGAGATAGAGCAGAATTTGTAATAAAGAAGCATGATGCCGTGCAAGTAACTGAACTTCCACCGACATATTTCAAACTTATTTCCTCAGTGCTTGAAATTCCATAATGTTAATGCTGACCTTTAGTATGCAGGAACATTAGGGAAAGGAAGATGTGTCTTGCTATATGGTGAAAGCACAAAATTTAAAAAAGATTTTGAGAGTATGATTAGGAACTAATTAGTATCCTCCATGAAGTCTACTGTGTGTTTGATATATGAGTTATAAGATTGGATTCCAAATTTAAACCACTACAAAATTTTAATGTGCTGTTACACCATTTTGTTAAAGCCTGGAATAGAAATAACTGAGATTACACTGTGAATTTATAGGTAAAGAGTCTTGGAGTAGCTCCATGTGTCTTGAAGATTTTTAAAGTTATAAGTTCTGGAGAGGAAATATGTAGCATAGACAAAAAAAATAAAAGTCCAAAAAATAAAGTCCAAAAACATTATTGGAGGCAAATCTGCCTGTGAAGTAGTAAAATCCAAATACTCACATCTGATTGTTTTAGTAGAGAGTTTCTGGTAACTCCAAAAGCACAAGCTCTCAGTGGACTTCATGTTGGTTGCTGATACAGAGCAGTATGGAGAACACATTGCTGTGTATCTTACTGAGCATTATATAATGTTTAGAAAATACATGCTATTAAGATAAATGCATAAATATAGAGCAGTCTCCTCCCAGAATGTAACCTTCTGGCTTCTGACCACTCTGCTTCAAGGATTGCCTGAGCCAGTGGCAGCAACAGCAACTTGATGACTCTGTTTGTCTTCCATTAATCTGAATCAATTTTTTTTTTGTTCTTTTCAAGATTTTCATCTTCTAGCCATTTGTAAATCCCTGGCATTTTAAAATTTAAAAGTTATTCCAATTTTCTTTTCCATTTTGAATTTCAGGCCTCATGTCACTTTACTTTCCTTCCTCAGTATTTCTGCCCTTGTCTAGACACCTCACTTGTTTTGTTTTCTGGAGGGCATATATATATATATATATATATATAAATGTAATGCTCTTTTTCAGCTTTGAAACAATTGGCTTTGGGTCAGTGAGTAGACCTCTTTTCTCCCTTTCTGTCACTGCTCCTACCTTCTCCTTCCCACACTGTGCCTGACATATTACCCCTTCTGGTCTGCTTTCTGCACCTCGTTCTTCATAGCTGTTTTTTCCTTGCTCTCATATTTTCCACTCTTTGCTTTGGTCTTTTATTTTCTTCCTTTTCATTCTGTTCATTTTGACAACTGTACTCTTGCCATAGTACTCTTACCATACTCTTACTCAACTGTACTCTTACTCAACTGTACTCTTACCATAGTTCCGCACTTAGTTTGTTTCCTGTTTGATAAAGAAAAATCAAACTTGTTAAGTCTCATTTGCCAATACATTACCTCTAATTTGTTTCAGAGGCAGCGACTGCTGCTGTTTCCTCCGGAAATTTCCTCTTTTATCCATCTCCTTTGCCATTCTTCCAGCCCTGCATGTTAAGGCTGGTGCTTGCACGAAAGAATGAGGTGGATGTTTGGCACCTTGACTCTTGGTGCCTTGGTGATGAAGCACCAAATAATCAATTTACTGCACTTCCAGCTGTAAAAACTGCGGTTTGAGGGGTAGCCTTTCCTGCCATTACAAATTTCAGTTTTACTTGATATTTATCCAAATTCTAGCAGTAAGGCACTGTCTATGGCAAAGCTGCATGGAAAGCAAGCCAGGTAAATGAGAGAAGCTGTCTGAGACCCAGCAGAAGGGCTTTGAAACCAAGAAATCTGCTTTTCCAAGGACTTTTTCTTGTCCTGCATTCAGTTAAAAATTTGATCCAGTCAAACAGGACTAATTTGGATCTGCAGCTTGCAATGACAATACAGCACCAGTGGCTGTCCTCCAGTGGCAAAAACAGAGATAAATCTCCCAATGATTTGCACATTATTTCTTACTCTAACCTGAAGTACAAACAGTGATCTCTGGAATGCTTTATCATTCTTTCTTCAGGGACAAAAAGTATTACAGGATGAAGCCTGAGCTCCAACTGTGCAATAAAATAGCTTTGACTTACTGGTAATGAAAGCAGAATTAAGTCCATTCTATCTAGTGGGTGTGAAATTAAGTCATTTGGTGTGACAATATTGCATTTTCTAGAGAGCATAACAAAAGACCTTGTTGAGAGGGACTATGAAGATAGAAATGATCAACAGATGGTTTCTTGAAACCAAATAAACTAGATTTCTATGAGAACAATGAGCAGCACATCACAATACCAACTGAAGCACAGCTTTTATTGGTCCTTGGCTTGAAAGTAAACTTTTAATTAATGCAATGTGATGTTGATAGAGGTTTGCAGAGTAGAGGTGAATGGAGCGCTCTCATTTTAATCACCACACATTTTTCTTCTGCTCTTACCTTCAACAGTGAACCTTAAATACTTCCTAGCACCTCTCCTTTTACTTTTTTTTTGTTTAAGTATTTCTATGTGGAATTAGATAAAATAATTTCAGCAGCTCTACACTGGCTACTTAATTTATATGGCAAGTGAATTGGTGAGATTGAACTCACCTGAAACTAACAAAAAGCCAGATTGTAACAAATCTCTACTTTTAGAAAGAGATTAAGCCATACTGAGATATGAATATAAGGATGTTTCCAGTCTATTTTCCCCCTAAAATATTGCATTTTTTCTATATCTATGCCCCGCTTCAGTGGCAAACATCATGTTAAGAACGAGCAGAATATTGTCTTCATACCAGTTTTTCCTGTAAACTCAGGAACAATTGATATCAAATAGGAGAAAAGTCTTTGAGAGAGCCTTGACCAGAGTGTAAATTAACCTATATAAAAATACAAAGCTCTGGGAATGAGCTGCTGATGTTGTCTGGGCTGCCTAACTACAAGCTGATATTCCTATCAGAAGGGGAGCAGATAAAGCATTTATATTTGCAGAACTCTTGCATGCCCAAACAGTGCTTTACTCAAATGGTATAAGAACTTCTTCCTCTGTTATCAGCTCTCCATATGATAAAATTATGCAGTTGGCTTTCAGAATCATTATGTGTGTGTTCAAATCTGTGTTATTTTCATTTATCTCCTGAATTCCTTCTGTATTCTAAGTTTTTGAGTTACAGTGGGGTAATTTTCAAGCTTTCCCTCTCCTTTGCAGAATGTAGAAATACTTTTTTCTCTAATGGAAGTTGAGATTCTCTATTGTGAATTTACTCAGTAGATAAGCCCTTACAAGAAATTAATGAGCTGATGATGAAGATTTCAGCTCTTTGTAGCTTTTCTTACCCCATAAAATCATCTCCCTTTTAGATTCAGTTGAGGATCAGTTTACATGTGGATTTACATGTAAGGTAAATTTGGGATTTTCTCCTCACATACCCTGTGGAGGAATGAAGTACCTGTGGGGGAAAAAACCCCAAAACAAATATATGCACCTAGAAAGACTGCTTTCCTGTATTCTCTTTGTTCTGCCATCAGACACTGCCATAACCAATGATGAGAAATAAGAATAACCTCAGGACTGCAGTGCATTGCTAACATAAAGGGGAGATTTGAGGGTGGCCCTCCTTCTGTTCTTAGCTGGGGTCTCTGGCGAGGCACACACACGCTCTGATCTTCACCTGTGCTTTCAGTGCTGGGCTCACCCACAGCTGTTCACCTGCAACAGACCATCAACAGCTCCCCTTAAAATGTAGTGCATCAGGACACAGTGGATTTGCAAAGTAAGAGGGAACAGGGAAATCCCTCATTTTTCTCAAAATTCCATATTTCTTCATGACTGACAAGTGCTCTGCTGTCCTCCCAAATGCTGTAGTGTTTTCAAACAAGACATTGGGACTTGCTTTAATAGATAATAATCTCACAGTCTTCTATGTGAGAGCAGGGAAGTTATCTGCACTTGAAGAGAAGCTGTGAGCCATTAGAGCAAGTAAGATTGGTCATCACTGTGCCCCAACAACCCTGTTTGAAGAAAAAGATAAAATGTGCATGTGGATTGGTATCCATGGGATATTTTTGTTGTGTTCTGACAGTCAGTCGTGACTCAAATAATTTTCTGCACAGGTATTTCTACCATTTGGACCAATAAGTATCTATTCCTCAACCTGTCATATTTAGTGTTGAAATTATATATTATTGCTGACATGCCTGGGAGTATGAGCAGCATAATACAATTATGTGCATACATACGTGTTGCACATTTCACCCCAAACCTGGGCATGTATCAGCCATCAGGAAAGGCAAGAATATTTGTTTATCAAAGACAGCACTGAGGCAAAAGTGCCTGTTAAATTTAATGAGTCACTGACTTCAGAGTCTGCTGTGGCTGTGCCTTTCTTTAAACTTGGGTATTTTTTAATCATGGATATATTACTTCATTATGCAGGTGGTCTGAATTACCTTGGCTTTCTGAAGAGTGCTTAATGCAGAGAGATTTCTGGGACCTGTGACCATAACTTGCACTCTGCAATCATTTTTGCCAGAAAGATGACAGAAATCTGAAATTTTGTGCTGAATTTCTTTTGAGCACATATTGCTCATTTAGCTAATAAACCAATATTTTTTTTTATTTAGGAAACAACCCCAAAACCTCCAACTCCTAAGGTACTGCTACACAGAAGGGACACAGGTGTTTGATGGTCCCTGCATTTCCATGTGACCAAGATGCTCTGCTAAGGACATGGAGTGAAGGACTCCTGATGTTTTGGGGCATGTTGCTAAGGAAAGCTGTGTTTCTGATGAAATGTGCTGGAAACAGCTGGCTTTAGAGAGGTTGTCTCTCCACTGTCAGCACTGCCAAAAGGGAAGCAGAAGCCCTAGATAGCTGTTTTGGAATCTTTACATATGTGTGTGTCTGGTGCCCATGTTTGTGAGGGTTTGTGCTCTTTTGTTGGCCAAGCCCACAGCTCACATCCTCACTGGATTTCTGCAAAACCCATTCTGAGTTTACAAAGAGCAAAAAGACATGTTGAATTTTGAGATTAAAATGTTTGTAGGATTTAATTTGACCCTTCCGCTTAACTCCAGATTAAATAATGGAATGACAGAATGATCTGGATTGAAAGGGAACCTAAAGATCATTTCATTCCAACTCCTGTGCTGTGGGCAGGGACGTCTTCCACTGGACCATGATTCCAGGGATGAGGCATTCAAACTTCTCTGGGCAGCCTGTTCCAGTGCCTCACAGCCCTCAGTGTTTGCCTCAGACTCAAGTATTTGCCTCAGAATTAATTTGTTGAGAATGTTTCCCTCTGCTCTTGTTTTCTCATGCTGAGAGTGCTGCTCACAGTGTGTAGTGTGAAGAGCACTGTTGAAGCTCAGTGAATTCCAAGACAGTTTTCTCTGTGAGGATTAGAAGTATAAAGAATGTACTAAAAGTTCTGTCAGGTCTCCAAAGGCCACAAATGCATGTGCAAAATGGGTGTTCTAAGGCAAAATGCCTTCAATCACACAGGGCCTCCTAGTGCTTATCATCATATTATGGCTGAAGTCTTGGGGTTGAAATTCTTCCTCTCGAGTTACGTAGGTAGGTAAGGTGCAAAAATAAGTCAAGGCTAAGGTGTGTGTGTAGCAATAGAATTCTTTCTCTAAAGCAAAAACTGTATTTTGAGGCAGCATAACTTCAAATCACAGCAAAAACATTTTGTTATTGCACATCTGTGAACAGGACGTTAAATGTTTATTAAAAAACTTGAGCAAGGCACATTATCCATCTGCTGTGATTACTGTACAGGTAGGCAGCTGGGACTGTGAATGTAAAAATCTATGGGCTTCTGTGCAGCCCATCACTGCTGCTGCCAAAAGCCCTCAATAATGTATCTTCATGGTGAGGCTTCTACTGTACTTCAAGGTGCAGTTGGCATTTCCCTCCTTCCTAATTAAAAGAAACCATTTGACATCTTGGCTGAACCTGTTTGGTGAAGTTACTTGTGTCTATCAGATTTGGTGGGAGTTTGGAATATAAATTGGAATATAATACTTGGTTCAACCAAGTATTTTTTCTTTGGTGGACTTCAAGATTGAGTTCTCCTAATTTCTAGAAATATTAAATTTCAGAATAAAAATGCTCACTAGAAGTACTGGTTGCCTTGGCCTGCCCAATGTTGATTCCACAAAATGTGGATAAAAGCTGAATTCCACCATTCACCCTGACCTGTTTCCTGCTTTATTCTGTCATGCCAGATGATTTTGGTTGGTTCATTGACTTCAGAATTTTCAGTAAAGCTCAACCCAGAACTGGAAGTGTTCCATCTCAAAGGTTTTTTCTATAGTTTAGGTTTTATTTGCATTAAGTACTGTGTTGTTATCCTCTTACTGTGCACTAAAAGTGTTTGTTGAAGTAACAAACTAACATTGCACAGATCCTTTGCAATTGTCTTAACACCTATTGCATCCAACTGCTGTTATTCATTATCAAAAATTCAAGGAAAAAACATCCAAAGATTCTCAGGTTTTATGTAGCTACCGCTGCAGAAGTAAAAGGTAAAAGCTGCAAGAAGATTAATGAGATTACTTATTTAGTAGTCCAGAATGCAAAAAATATTCCTCAGACTATCATCCATCATTTCTGTTGCCTCAGGCAAAGAGGATGCTTCAAGCTTGCTTCTAATTTTACTGAGTATATTCAGTTTCCTGTGTAGCTTAAGATCATTACTTGTTTCATTAATTCAAAATGACTAAATGTGACTAAAAAGTAAAAATCATAAAAAATTAAAACTTTGTTTTCAGCTATGGGACTGCCTCTCATAGCAGTTGAACTGTCATTCAAATTTTCTGGGCTTTTTTTGTCTTGTTCATATGCAGCTATGAAGAAAGTTAATATTCTCTTCTAATTTATATCTGAAACTTTTTTATTACCTTCAAATATTGTTACTTGTTCTTTGATCTTTCCCAGACAAAAATGTTCTCCTATGATTTTTTTAAATCAATATTTATCTTCATTCTTTTTTTCCCCTATAATTACATCCTGTAAAAAGTGAAAATATTGAAAGCAAAGTTAGATTAAATCATAATATCCCCATTCTGGTGGTCCATAGGAGTCTCAGCTTCACCTTTCTATTGGTTACACAGCAGTAAATTAGATAGATGCTCTTTGTCACACCCAAATTTGCAGGTGAGATCCCAAGACAGTCATGGCAGTGTTAACTGCAGTCAGCATCGTGGGAAAATGCACTGGGAGAGTGAAGTGGAGAGCAGGGTGTGAATCACACGAGTTTTCCACCTCAAACCTAACCCACAGCCCTGTTACAGCAGAGTTACAGAACCAGAGTGAAATGTTTGCTCTGGCTTGTTTTTATTTGTTGTCGTTGGGTTTTTGTTTTTTCACTCTTACACAAAAGTTCTGCATCCCAACAGAGTCATGGCTTAATGATTTTCTCCCTTAGCTGTCACAATACTACTCTTTATTAAAATACTACATCAAACTTCAAAGTCCTCTGTTAAAGCAGAATCTTCATTTTCAGGGATCCTTATAAAGTTGTCTGTCTTCCCTCTAAAAACATCAGATTAAGTTCATGACATTACTCGAATCCAATAACAGTTATTATGTGCTCAAATAGAAAAAAAGTGTTTTTACAAGTTAAGGAACATAAAGCATTTGTAGATTCTGCAAGTCAATTTGAGCTGAAAATTATATTGGTAAGGACTCAGGAAATATGAAGGAATGAAACTACAGTCCTGTCTGCTGAGCTGCCTAAATATTTACTCACTGTACTTCAAAGAAATTTTTTTTAGAAATTGTGATGGAATGCTTTTCACTGCAATCTCCCAAAGGGTCTTAACATTAAAAGTAGAGCCTTCATCTCTTTGATGAATTACAGAAAGTGGTCCATTTTATCTGTGGAATTCTAATGCCTGTTTCTGTAAAAGTAGATGAAAATAGGGATCTGATGAAAATAAGCTGGATGACACTATTAAAGAGGGAAAAGCTGGACTGGGAAACTTCCTTTTAGATATTCACCCAGACCATATTTCATTTGCTGGTTCTAACATGGTTGTTCAGAATTTATTTCTCTCTGCATAAGGTTTAAGAATTCTACCTACTGCTCTGGATAGCTGTTCATAACAATAGTAGTACAATGAATTCCTAGTAGAATTAAAAGATCAGTTTGATAGATACTTATCTTCCTATAAACCTTCCTTTCTGCTCCTTCAGCATGTGGAAGGAAACATTTTATACTATTTAATATCAGTGGCTCCAAGGTGAGGACTTAGACTTTATTTAAAATTCATTCACACTTCACACAGATAACAAGCTGCCTAGAATAATTGGGAAATTGCTTTTGTGGCATGTGTACAATGATTTAGTGGATTAGCATGTCACAAAAGGGTCTGGCTTCAGAAAGCACCCACTGTTATTGGTGCATACACAAATAATTTACATCTCTTGGATTTATACTTGGAAAATTCTCATGTTATGGTGCATAAATTAGTGTATAAATTAGTTTATATAGGCTTGTACAAAGACTGTTGCATTTTTATAGGCTGTTGCAGTTTGTGATTTGTCCTCTCACTGTCTTTTGGGGACATTCTGTGGAATTGGTAGACTCTTTCAAAATGGTCCCTGTATTTAATTCTACACCTCAATATAATTTGCTATGTTGTCTCTCCTCATATCCCAGTCTCTTTAAATGTTTTGAGAATGAGGTCTCATTCTTTGGGCAGTGCAGGTACTGTGCAGGTGTGGTGAGAGATCACAGAATGGGTGGGTGGCACACAGGGCTGGCATCTGTCACGCCCATGCTACACTTTACTCTGTGTTCACCCATTAGGTGTGATCTTTTTAAAAATGCACCATGCCCACAGGAAAGAAGTAGCATTATATCACAAAATGTTAATGCCTTAGGTGGAGGAGGATGCTTTTATAACTAAAATAATGTAGACACTGAATATGTGATATGTTATTAATAGTCTTAGGTACAATTTAACTTCTCCTTTAGCAACGACAACCTTCTTCAGCTTTTCACTAGTTCTGTATAACCATAACTCTGAGGCTATGATGTGCAGCTGAGATTATTTTAAAAGATATATCAATGTGAGACCAAGGTCTGACTGGAAGTTAACTGATATGACACAGTCTATCTTCACACTGCTCTAGATGATCTTGTCTGTTCTGATATTCTCTTCAGGAGTAAGATTGTCGTAGAATCACAGAATCATAGAAAGGCTTGAATTGGAAGGGACCTTAAAGATAATCTCATTCCAATGCCCATGCCCCCACCCAGCCTGTTCTTAAACACCAGGGATTATCTGTTGTATTTACCATTCCTTGTCCTTCCAACTTCAGCGTTGCAACTTTCTCTTTTTTTTTCTTTTATTTTCGAAGCTGATGGATAGGCAACTAGTGACTAATGAGAATAGTTTAAACCAGCCTTCAACTATTTCCAGCAAGCATCTCTCCTTTTCTGTTTAGATGAACACTGAATAAAAACCTGTGTATGGGGAGCATTAAAGTGGGCTTCCTATATCGAATTTACCAAATATGTGAGAAAAGCATATGAAAAAGCTTTCAAGTGTTGCTGTGCTGACAGCTGCTTGTGGGGGAGGTCAGAGCCTTTCGGCAACCTGCCACTCTCCAGTAACTGTTCAAAGCACTGCCAAGGCTGCCCCGAGAACATCCATTTAGCAAGAAGTGTTTGTCCTCCCTTTGCTCCACTGAACTCAGTAAAAAAAACATCCTTTAATGGAATAGGAGCAGGCTGTGATGTCAATACCCAAATCAAAAATTTATCTTTTGGTGCACTTTTTTGCACTCTGTTGCTTTAGATTATATCTATATATATATACCTTAATAAAATCTCTCTCTTAGTGTACAGTTCAGACCTGACTGAAGAGCTGAATAAGAATTGGAACTCGGCGTGCTTTAAGATTCTGGTGGTTTGGAATACTTGTTACTTGTATGTGCAGGCTTCCACAGTGTGTTTCTGTGAGAAAATCCGAGTGCATTATTCCTTTTATGTAGCTGGCCCTCTGCTCTGAGTTGTGTCATGCAGCAAGGCAGAGGGTGACACAGCCCGTGCAGTGTAGAAACATCAAGCAATCTCATTCTGCAATTCAGGCCAAGAAGTCCTGAGGTATTTACAGCAGATGTTAACCCCCTGCCCTCCCAGCCTCTCTCTGCATGAAATGGGTTGTGCTCCCTGGAGCTCTTCACGCCAGCTGAGGGAGCTGACTCCTCAGACAAAGGGATGGGACAAAAGGAGCAGTGTTCAGGCAGGCTGAGCTCTGTGCTCTGCAGGTCCTCACTATGTGGGGCATTGAGTTAAATTTCCTCACCGCATTCAGATGGAAAGGTGGAAAAGCAGAAAGTGATACCAGGCATTTGAGCGAGAGCAATACAAAGGATTAACTATCAGAAACCTTTTGGGGCTGTTTTTGACTCCTTCATCTTGGCTTTTGTGATTTGGCTTTTAAATCTTAATTGTGCAGGGGTGGTAAGTCCAGATAAGTCTAGGTGATAATCATAGTTTTAAAAAAACCTGCTCTGACATAGCTTGCATGACAGCCTAATCCAAAATACATCAGTGCTCTCTGTAATCTTAATGGTAAATGTTGACTTTATCCAAGCTTACAATTACAAATCCTCATTTAGACTTAACAGAAGATTGCTACAAAGGAAAAGCTAGTGACCTTAAACTTTTGTACTCTGAGCATGTATAGATGGCTCCCTCTATTCCAGTGTGATTTCTGTATATGAAAAAAGCAACACCCAATATCTCTTTTGTTGCATTTAGTAAATGATGACTGATAGCCCTTACATCCGTTATTTGGCATTTCTCAGTATTGTTACATAAATTGCCGAAACTTTTTTTTGTGCTATCATTGATTTCTGACTGCTTCCTTGTTAAACACTGCTGAGGGCAATCTGTCAAGGGCTTCCATGATAGTGATGGGACTTTACAGTGGTGAACTGACATAATTCTTTTAAATTTCCACCAGCTAAATATCTATTTAGTCATTTTTAGTGCAGCAAGATCATTTTTAGAGCACTGTTTTTCAGCTGAGTGTGGAATTTCAACTATTTAAGGAGGACTAAACTCAAAGCATAATCAAGTTCAGTAATTACTGGTTCTTTGCATTATTGCCTGTCCTTAAGTCTCCCCAGAGAAGGGTAAAATCAAGCTATTTGGGCTCTTGGAGAGTGAGGGCAGTTAGCACTGAGTGTTTTGAAAGACTCCACATAGAGAATAAAGTGGCCTTTAATTCAATTAGAACGTGGATATTCTGACCTAAATTTAAGGCCCATTTCTGGTTAAAAAAAAGACTAACATTTGTGCACATGAGCCTCAAGTCCTGCTCCATAAGGTTTTGGGAGCTGTTCCATGGAACTGTAGTCAGTTTTATGCTGTCCTGTTACCTCTGAGCACATGCACATCACATTCATGTTTTGTTCTGTTCTTACAGCAACTGGGCTTTTTGGATGTCTGTAAAATATAACCTGGAATTCTGCTGGTTTCACTGCAGAATACATTGAAAGATTTCAACTTTAGAAACAGAAATGCTTCCACTGTCGGAGTTGCTGACATCTTGAAATTAGTTTTCCTAGAACGCAAAAGGAAAGTTTTTAAATATTAAAAAGACATACGAAAAAATTGTTGGTAATATCAGAACCAAATTTCAGTGGGAGATAACCTGCTATTTAAAACTAGTGTGTCTACTTTGAATTTGCATTTTGAAACAATGGCTTTCATTTCAAATGTTCTTATTGAAAAAATTAACATCATTTACAGTGTGGCTCACAGATATTTTTGTGCAGAAGATTTTTAAACAAAGCATTTCAAGTTGCTTTATTGGAGACTGAAAAGCAACAGGATATGAGCCCTGGTTCCATTTAAGCCTGGAGCCTAAAGTGTCTGAGTATTACAATTTTAAGCATATAAATGGATAAGTGCAGGTAGGCACTTCCTTCATCTCCAAGTGTGAGGGATATATGGCTTTGCAATTTTATTCCATAAATATGCATTCACTTAAAAGAAACTCATTTGAGCCCTTTCCTTTAGATTAAATTCTAATGAGCAGGACTGAGGCATAAGAGATTTGTCTTTCCCACACAAGCCACACTGAACCTAGGAAAAAGAATCATTAAAATAGTTTATTATACTAAGTTATTATCTTAATCTATTAACAGATTGTGTTATAAAGGGAAGAACATGACATTTCATAATTCTCTGACAATTTATATCTGTAGAAAAGAGTTTAATGAAGACAGACATTGACACAAATATACCATATTCTTATGACAGTGTTTATATTGGGGTTACATTTTTCCCCTTGACTTCTAACCCAAACAGTTTCTGCTTTATTCCAGTGAGTTTTTATGAGAATTATCTTCTGTAAGAAAAGTACAAGAGAGCCTATAGCTCATTGATTTTATTTCAAAATCTTTAACAGCCTTCTAGTTCAGAGCTTTTGTTTTGGACAATATTAAAAAGAAAAAAAATAATTCAAATATTACTTGCGTTTCATTTTTTTTGTAACTGAAGGAAACCAGGCAACAAATTCCCATTTAAAATTGGTTATGACAAGTAGAGAAGCAGTAATTATTTTTCATGACTTCTTGACCTATTTAATCAAGTCTCTACTGCTGGAAAAAAGATCTCATTTTTGACTTGCACTATTCTTTATCTATCTCTTATATATTTATCAGGTGATTAATGTTCAATATGCAGCTTATTCCTCCTTAGAGAAAAGCAATATTGATTTTATTCACAGGATAATTTAATTTCAATCAGTATTTTAACTTCAATGGGTTCAGAACTTTTCCTGAGGAATAGAAAGAAATGCTACTTTAAGGAAATGAAGTTTTGCTGTTGATGAATCAGGAAGTACCACACATTAATTCATGGCAAAATTAACTGAAGTGTCATAATTACTATGGATCAGACTTTAAATTCATGCCAGAATTTAGAACAAGCTATGGTAATTAATATATTAAAACTAAATATCTTTTAAAAATTGTAATTTTTTTCTGGCTGAATGGGAAAATGCTTCAGCTAATCTTAAAATATAAGAAATACGTTGTAGAGAAATAATGTTTTAAGTTCCAGTTTGTTATAAAGAAACTTGAAATTTTTAAATTTCTAACCTTTTTACAGGAACTATTTCATTTTGAAGATGATTTTTTGCATGGATTCTTGTAGATGCTGAATTCACAGGCTGTTACAAGGACAGGAGAGCACAACACAGATGGGGCAATGGACAATGTTAAATGTTGGCGCTGATGCAGTTTTCCCTCACATGAGATATTGCACCGTGGTCAATGCAGCCTAATAAATTTGACCATCTGGTGGTATTAGAAATGGACTTCCCTGCCATAGAAGAGGAGGCACATGGTGTGGGAGACTTCATTTGCCTGACCACAGCTCTGGAATTAAAATTCTTCCTAACTAATTAATTTCTACAGGTGAAGTCCACATAGTTTTGCTACGTTCCACATAGTTTTGGGGGTTTTCTTCCTTACCTTTTGTAGTACAAAAAGCATTCCTACTACCCCAACAGTCTTATCTTAGAAGGAATATTCCCTACTGATCCAACCTCTCTACATTTTAAATGCCTGGGTTGGAATTTCTATATATGTTTTTTATGAGAACCATAGAATCTGGATAGAAAATTGTAAAAAATACTAAACAAAACTGGAGCTATGCTGCCAGGTAACTCATCATGCTGTCTCAGTCTGTGGAGCCACACAGTTTTGAAAGAGGTAAAACTCCGGGGAAATCTGACTTGGAAAAGTTACATAATTTTGAGAAAAGGGAAAAAACCTATTGTTTTTTTTAAAAACACCTTCTCAAAATATGAGTTTTATTTTTATACCCCAAAGATCCTGTGCCTGTAGATTAAAATGTGATTTCTTTATATGTCGTTTGCCAGGAAGTTTGACAGACATGCCCCAATTCACGTCTCCTTATGTCTTACTGCATGAGCACTTGCCAGCAATTGCTCTCAGTAAAATGTTTTAGGTATGCCTTTTAATACTCTGACAGTTAATAAATTCTCAGTTGATTCAGGGACTAGAAGCGTTTGTTCATGTTTGAAGATTAATAATTGAGGTTAAAATCTGTCATTTAAAGAAAAATTCCTCCCCTCCCCAGTTTACTCCAGCCCCTAAACATAATTCACTCCTTGGTGCGTGATAGTTTTGAAGTTTTGCTTGAAAGCATCATTATGAAGAGTGTTTAGATAGCAATTCTGGGCTTTGGAAATTGCTGCAAAGGTTTAATGACTGAAACAATTTAACCCAAATTCAGCAGCTGGTTGTGATTCAGACCATAGCTGCAGGACAGTGTTTGGAGGGGCAGCATGGCTCTGAGTGCCCCCGAAAGTGGCCCGAAGCTTTACGCTGAGCGAATTATCTCTGCACCAGCCTTGCTGTTGAAAACCTGCTGCCACCTGAGCAAGGCTGCAGGGCCATGTTGAGACTGCTTGGTTCAGGAAGGGCTTTGTGGCAGCCCCAGCCCCAGCCCAGCCCATAAGCAGGGTGGGTGACCCTCTGTTGGCTGCCCCGTGTCACTCGTGGGCTGGGGCTGTGGCACAGGGGAACACGGGCACTGCTCCAGCCTGGAATGGTGTGTGATTCCTGAAATGCTTCACAGGCACATTCCTGCTTGCCTTGTGGCACAGACCTGGAGATCTGTGACATTGTTTTAATTCATTATGGATTGTTAAAGGAGACTCATGGCCTGTGAACATCAATATTAAAGGCTACTTGTGAAACTAGGTACTGTCTTGAGGAAGAGGGGATTGCCTCTGTTCAGGCATGTTACATGAGGAAAAGCCATTGCTAGACTTTTGTTTATCTCTTGCCAAAAATGCCCAGGATTTGTGCAACTCAATGAGTTTTTACCAAGGGTTATGAAGAAGAGAGCTGGGGAAGAGTGACCTTCCAAAGCAGAAATAGTTTCTAGCCTGTTAGCAGGAGATCTAGAGGTTTAGGTCTTCTTCCTCCTCACAGTGGTTTGTACCACTTTCCATCACCCTATTGGTGTCAGGGAATATCAGCACACAGCTTGCAAAAGTTAACCTACCTATTTATGTATTTAATTCATCTTTCAACTTCACTCTGCAAATATATAGATGAATAGAAAAGAAATAACAGCTTGACCCAACACCTGTGCCTGTGACCTCCTTGCCACATCAGCCCTGTCTGAGGTAAGGTGGGGGTCCTCTTCCCTGTTCAAAGGTGGCTTCACACTCTACACTCCACAGCTCTTTCCAGAATTACACTGAACCTGGTGGATGAAAATTTGTAATTCCAACAACAGTAGCATGAAAGAGAGGATCTGAGAGAAGCCAGATTTGAAACTGCAGTTTCTGGTCTTTCCTCTCTCAGTTTTTGTTAATTTGGTGCCCTTTCCCTTATATACCTCTAGGGGAACAAAATATGGATCTGGTTGTATCCAATAGTATCTCAGTTGCTTAATTGTTATGTCATTTATTGTACATGACACAGCTTACTGGAATCAAAATGGCCACCAGTAAACTTTAAAATAGATTGGGTTCTCCAGGTGAGCTGCTGTCCTGAATGAATTATAGTGGGTGTTTATAATAGTCATGGAACTTAAACTGTGGGAGAAAAAGGGAATGAGTAAGGCTCCTAATTTGAGCAGTGATACGAGAGATAGCAGTGGCCTTTTGTGACTCATGATAAAAAGAGTTATGACTTCAGAAATCAGCTGAAAGCTGTGGCTCAGTCCCAGAGGAATAAGTTTTCCCATTGCTGCATATCCTCACACCAAGCCATCTTTAATCTCTTGGTATAACTGACAAAAGAGTAAACTGTGCAATTCTGTTGTTTCAGGATGAAATGGGCTTAATGATACCTTGACCCGTGATCTCCAAGATGAAAGAAAATTAGGTAACTTGTTACATTATGTAGGTTTTCTTTTTTTTGCTTGAGAAGTGACAAAAAACCCCTCTTAAAGTTGTATGAATTATTTACTGTCTTCATACAGTCAGTGCTAAATGAAAGAAATAATTTGACCAATTGGTTTTCAATTTGTCATTTAAAGTAAATGAAAGTGTGGATTGATTCTGATTTAAATAGGGAAAGGGCAGCATTCAGATTTTTACTTGGCTTTTTTGATTTCTTTTTTTCATGCAGGACTGAATACTAAAATGTACTTTTATACTAAACATAGAATTTTACATATAAATTTTTATTCTCAACTTTACAACTATATTTTGCAGCTTTGTTTTTCTATTCACAGTCTGAAAGAGAATCAGACAAAATATAGTTTTCATACTGGCAAAGCAGGCCTACCTACAGCTTTTCATTGAGAAATTATAGAAGTCTATCAAAGCATGAACTCTGCATCCTTTTACAAATATATTATTTACTCCCTGTAAGCAAAATATGCAAAGCAAAATAAAAAAATTCTCATCAAAATGAAATGTATATTAATGAGTCATAACTGTCAAACAAGCAGTTCTCCCCTTTTGATGATTGAAATAATTGACTTTGCTAAAATGAACATTCCCACAAAAGTGGTGGTTGCTACAGGATGTTCATTTCAATTATGTCCCTAAAGCAGGACACCAAGAGATAAAGTGACCTGGGTTTAATAGGTTTTCATCCCTCCCTCTGCTCATCATAAGCACAAGATGTCAAAGAACTGGGAAACTATCTAATACATGTTTTTTCATTTAAAGTTTGTGTTTGGAAATTTTGAGCAGCTTCTTTCTTCAAGGCCAGAGCTCCAATCCGTATAGTGAGCTCAGAGCAAAACTGAAACCTGTGCCAATACTTGCTGCAGATCTGTCCAGTGTGTGACTTTTATAGGATTTGATTCCTTTCTCAGAGCCAGGTTTCACCTGTGATAATGTTTGTCTCCTACTTATAGGAGGCAGGAAAAAGTGTAGCCTTGTGCTAGCAGTTATTTTCTGAGGCCACAGTGGAGAGGCAGGTATCCTCCAGAGCTCAGGGCTGTTTGGGTTGGGTTCTTGGCAGAACCCAGCAGAATTATCTGAGCTGAGCACATCAAAGGGTAGAAACTGAGCAAGGAGGTTCTGCTCCTGGGCCACTGATGGATGGCTTTGTTCACCTATAAAAAAGCAGCCCTTTGGAGAGCAGGGCAGGAAAATCATCCAGTGCAGTGTGAAAATCTGATAGCCTTGGGGAATGAATGGCCCTTTTACAGTCGGGGGAGCTGAAATAAAACCTGCAGCTGTGCAGCCAGCAAGGATCACAGGACAGTTCAGGGCCTCAGTCCCGTCTAACTGGGGGCTCTCACACGTAGATCTCCCCTCCAAATAAATTACTTTCTCTTGGGATCAGTGAGTCATACTCCAGAAACAGAGGGAATGACTAAATCTAATGTGAGGAAAGGGTAAGGAACACGTCAGTGGAGTTAAGAGGGAAAAGGAGACAGAATTAAACCATCACTTTTGGCAGCAACGCAGTTTGATGAAATTAGGCACAACATGAAACTGTGCCTCCAGAGAGCTTGGGTGAATTGGAGATCTTTTAGAAAAAAAAAAAAAAAAAATGAAGCCTCTTGCTGTGAGGAGTAAGTAGTTGTACAGTGTAGTTTTGAGGCATTTCTACTGAAAGGAGAAAAATCATAAAATCTTTTTAGTGAAGAATTACATCTACGGGGAAAAAAAGAGAATTTACCTGTATCAGGCTCAAAATTTTATTTTTCCAGTGGGATTTTTACCAACACCTGACCTGATCAAGCAGTTTAGCTCTCATTTCCTATCACTTAAGGCTGACATACATCTGCAACAGCTGTTTCTGAATTTTATCAAACTGAGTTTAGTAATAGTGAATGTTAACTCGTAGTTTTAAGTAGGCTGAAGCACCAGCTCATAAAAGATTTGATGTCCTGTTTGCATTCCTTTTCTTCATCTTCCCTATCCGTTACTTTTTGCTGCAATTCCTGCTCTCTGAAAGACCTTCACTGATTAATTTTTGTGCCGTTTTATTTTTTTGTTCATGGCACTGTGGGGTAGCAAGGTTTTTTATAACTCAGACCTTTTTCCTGCAGAGGGACAGCGCGATCCATCCGAGGCCCCCATCCATCTGGTGAGGCACAGACAGCAGCTGACATTGGGGCAGGTTTGTAAGTAGAGCACTGAGAGCAATTAGCATTTGAATTAAAGCTACCTGTGGATAACAACAGGTGATTACCCTATTTAACAGCTGTTAAGTGGTGTTATTTGCCAGCTATAGACCACAGACTGAGTGAATTGTATGCATACAAATGGGAGTTACTGTGAATACAAACGAAGGACGTTAATTAAATAATATTTTTTAAATTGCAATTGTGAAACATAGAGGTCGACTCAAAACGGGTAACCGGTAGCAAAAGAAAGGGTTTTGGAAGTGTTTTAGAATGCAGGACAGCAACTTCATAAAGGCTAAACCCCTATGTTCTGGCAGTCAGCGTTTTGTTCCAGACACAGAAAAGCAAAGCCTGCTACTACACTGATTCAGCTTCTGGCAAAAAGAGAAAATAGTAAGAAATTAAAGCACATAAGATTATTTTCTCCTTCTGTTTTATCTCTGCTTTTCCAATAAGGCTTAATCAACCTGAGTGTTCTTTGGAAAGTGCAGCACTGTTCCCTCGGTACGTGCCCACTTGCCTCCGTGCGTATGTGGGAGAAGCCGCTCGGCCGCCCCGCTCCCTTCTGTGCTGGGGGCGGCTGAACGCCTTTTTGGACCATTTGTGTAGCATATGGCTGAGCCACATCCTCTGAAATCCACGTGGGGTCTGTACCATGGCTCTGCTTCGTGTATTGCTGCAGAATATCTCACTGGCTCTGGCTGCACCTTTTCTGCACGCATCCTCCTTTTCTCAAAAGTTTTTCCTGTGAACCCCTTCCCCAAGGGCATGGATCCTCAATGACCTTGTTTTAGGACTTCCCAAGACATGAGAATGGGATGCATCTACCGAGAAAGGCTGATTGGATTTCTGCTTTGAGTATTTGCTTGCACTCTACAAGCAGAATTATTTTATCAGTTGCTACTCCAGAGCTGCCGGAGTTTGGTGTAAGTGCAACTGTCACAAATTACAAGATGAACTTCTTCCCTGTGGCACAATTATCCATTCAGTTAAAAAGCTCTCGCGCCTGGTGTGTGCATATTTTCATTGCATTAGTATGAATAGAGGAGTCCAATTAATACACATAAAGATGTGGGCATTCAGTGCTTCCAGAGCACAGGAATGCAGGATAAATACTACAGCCTAGAAGGGATCACTGTTTTTTATTAATGAGAGCTGCCTGGTTAAAGCATTTGCTGTTTTAGGTATTTAAACTAAACTGCCCGTTAACTGTCTGATTCTGGCCAATTGCATGCTACATCCAGCTAGAAAATAATTACACTGACAACCTTATTTAACTGGAATTTGATGTGGTTCAGAACAGAATCCATCTGCTATTAAGAGGCTCATAATGACTTACAGAATTTTAAGTTAAAGTGCCATAACCCCTCAGTTACAGCTGCAATGCAGAAGGCTTGGACTGTTTACAAATAAGCCCTGTGCCATCACAGCAGTTATTTGAATAAGGTTCAGTAAGGGTTGGTTATATGAACACCTTCAAGTATGTCCTTTTTGTAGGGTTGCTCAGGGATCATAATCTCAGTAATGGTGATGCTCACCCATTCTTCCCCTGACTTTAGGCCAGAGAGAAGCTCCGTATTTGAGGGCAGATTCTCTTCATACATAAAATATACATTGCTCATCTTTTCTTTATTCTTTTGATATCAGACAGGAAATTATATATTTTTTCCAGATAGCTTCTTGTCACAAGAATATTGAAAAGTTGCAGAAATCTTCTGCCAACCAACCAGTATTTTCCAAAACCATGACTCCTAAAATAGTGACGAATTCTGCATTAGTACAGGCACTTTTCAGCACATACAGGGCTCTTGTGCTGGCCAGGCTATTTAACTTGCTTTATTTTACAGCTGCAGGACACTTCCCCATCCTTGCTCTCAGCACGTGGCCATCTTGGCTTGTTTCAAGATGATCAGCACCATTTCTCTTTTTCCGTTTGCCTCCCGTGTGGGGTGATGGGTACCCTGGGTGAACTGGAGCTCTCCTGCCAGAGGAAGAGCAGGAACATAACGAAAAGAGGTGGGCGCTCAGCGCGGACAGGCCAGCTGAGGGTCAGAAGCAGCTGCTGGTGGCGGAGCTGGGAGAGGAGGGCGCTGCTGGAGCCCCAGGGGAGCGCGGCTGGAGCAGCTCCCCACGGGCAGCGCGCGGCTCTTGGCAGGAGGCATCGGCTGCAGCCATCCTGCCTTTCTGGGGCCCCTCCTTCTAATCGGTATCTGACAGGATTATTCCACACAATGCAAACCCAACTCTGTCTATTTAGAGATAACCAGATAAAGTAAAAATACCTCAAGACACAGCTTGAGATTTTTTTTTTTTTTTTTTATTAAAAAGNGACAGCTTGAGATTTTTTTTTTATTTTTTTATTAAAAAGGGATTGTTTAAAGTGCAGAGAGAATAACAGCGTGTTCTCGATCAGGGACAGGCTTTAGCTGCAATATCTGATGAATCAGTGTGTGTGAAGTGAGAATTTAGTTGTTTGGTATAGACTTAAAGCTGTTGTCAACTCAGGACAAAAAGTAATTTGTCTCTAAAACGTCAAGAGACAAAGGAACCTTCAAAATAACCTTGTTGCATTGCAAAAATATATGAATTTTTTTTTGGGGGGGGGAGTATAGTATTTCAACACTGTTACTGATAAAGCTCTTAAAAGGATTGTCATTTCTGTCAGCCACACATCCACATGACTTGCAAATGTGCAAAGCTGATTCATAAACTTAGTTGTTTCTTAATTATGACATTAGGCTGCAAAGGAAATTATAGTATGTTGTAAATATTTTGATTTGCTCTCTGTTGCTGTGTTTGGCACATCTATCATAAGCAAAATATAGAAAATGCAGGTTCATATTAACTAACAAATTACTAATATATGAAAGAAATATGGCAATGGTGGTACTTTATTAGAGCCGCAAATCTTTTTTTATTATTATTTTGGCTCGAAAACCTAATAAATAAAGGATGAAAAAGACATCACCTAATTAAGGTCCTGCATTGTGATGCTAGAACTACTGATAGAATAGCCGTTTAACAAGATTGTAATGAATGTTCAATTGTCACAGCTTTGGAAGGTGTTACACAGTGGTTTAACATATTACTTCTTTTGTTCATAATTTCTTTAAACAATGCTTAATATCAGTCATGTTTGTGTTCAGTTGTTTCCAATATTTTACAGGAAAAAAGAGGGCTCCAACACAGGTTTTCATTATTTAAAATTTAACATCCCAATGAGTTTGAAAAGTGAGAAAACTAAACCTTATTAAGTTACTGCTTTTTTTTTCCCCACAATGCTTATAATAAATAATTCAAGCAATAAATAAATAAACTTTATTAGTAAATAATACAGGGAATGCATGAGGCTGAGGAGGATTAAGTGTTCCTTTCAGAATAGAGACACATTCTTCAATGTTCAGATGCCCAGGGGTAATGTTTAATTAACCCACTCAGTTATAAATTTGTGCAGACAATTCTTCATCATTATAAAACCTGTAGAAGAAAATGCTTCAGAAATTATCCTCTCTCAGACACCAGCTAACATTAACTTGCCAGTTGTTTCATCAAAAAACCATTGCAAATAAGGATGGTTAAGGGCTCAGGAGGTCCTTGGAATATTTTTATTTTAATTTGCTGCTGGTCTGTGTTATCAGAGACTTTTCAAGCAAGCCATCATCTTGTCCAGACTCACAGATTGGATATAGGTAATCCTTCCCCCCCTTCCTTGCTCATGCTGCACATGATGTCCTGCCCAAGTCCCCAAAAGTGAGATATTTGCTAATGATACACCAGACATGGCCAACAGGGCAGAGCTGTCCCACAAGAGCACAAACTGGGGACATAAACCAACTTATAAACCAGACATGTCTTGGCCATTTGGTTGATTTCTGATATGCAGAACTACACCAAAGTTGTTACCATGATTTATAATTACCCTTTGGATAGTGTGAGCTGGTCATGTTCACATGACAGGTGCCTGTTGACTCTTATTAAAGCAGGTGTGATATGGGAAGGAGATAAACAAAAAGAGAGGAACTCTCCTGTGTCCACTTACTGCTTTCCTGACCTACCCAGAGCCCACTGTTTAAATAAAATCTAATCCAAACTGGGCAAAGTGCATTTGGTGTTCCCTGCTGAAACCTTCCAGAATCCTTAAACCATCAACTCTTGTGGTTCACTGAATACCTGAATGAATTATTTTCAACAGATTTGGCACCTCTTCAAAGGAACAGATGGTTCCGTCTTTACTGCAAAAACAATAACTGCAGCAACAACAAAATAATCTGTGATTCTGCCTGGAACCTATTTAAATATAAGGGACAGCTCTTTGGCCATCTTACATTCCTGACAATTACCTCAGGAAAGAAATCTATTTCCCAAGAAAATCACATTATAATTTTCTAAGCAAAGTGTCACATCCATGGAGCAGTTGTCTGAGACTGAGAGAGGCTGAACTGTTATGGGTGAGTTTCTCACAGTGCCTCCCCTGCAATACAGCAGCTGCAAGGAGAGAGATTGTGAAAATATGGTGTTGAGGGACTTTACCAAAGCCAAAAATAAATTAATATATGTTACAAAGGAAATGGTAGAAGAAGGAAATGGGGACTAAGCTCACAGAAGCACAAATGATGTGATTAGGAATGTGCAGCAAAAGCAGAACAGATTTCAAATAGCCAAAAATTGTCCAGAATTTCTTTTAGAGAATGTTTTTACTGGTCATGGTCTAGAAGTACTTGTTATAAACCAGTGTGCAATTTATCTTTGGAATAGTATTCTCTTGAATTTGCCTTTTAGTCTCTAATATTTCAGCATAGGAAAAGCAATATAATTGACAAAGTAATTTTCTGCTATTATTGAAGAAGAAATAATCAGATATACAAGATTAACATTAGGGATAAAGCAATAAATAGTGCTCATTGTATTTAATACATATTGTTTTGCAAGTTTTAGGGGAATATATATATATATATATAAAGTGGCATTCATTAAAAAGGAAACTTGTCCCTGTACAGACTGTTAAACATTAATATGAAATCTCATTTTTTTCTATACATTTATATTTTTAAATCCCAAGTAAATTCTGCAGAATACTAGTGTATATTACAGAAGAGATAATCTTCTGCATACAAGATCTATGCCAGTGTCAGTTTTCTGACTTTTCTGGGCAACTCTAATTATTGGGAGTGCGCTACAAGAAAAAAATATTTGGAGAGCTACTTTAGCTGAGGCAGTACTTAAACATTGCGTTGCTTGGCTTTTCAGCTGCTTTTAGCCTGTGCTGTCCCTTCTGTTCAGATGGTGAACAGGGTGGGGAGAGGATCCTGCTTAAATTCAGCATGCTGAGGATTTGTCTTCTGGTCATTTTTCAGCTAGATTTGATTCCTGATCTAATCCATTGCGTGGACCTGGCGGTGAGAGTGGGGGGAGAAAGCCCTAATGAGCACAGAGCCTGGAATTTAGCTCTGCTGGAGAGTAAACGCATGTCAGGCTGCGGCTGGCATGGATAAATGGGTTCCCGTGCTCCTGGGGCAGGGAGGGCCAGGCTCCGGGGAGGAGTCTCGGCTGGACACCAGGGGATGTGCCCTGCACTGACGGGAAGGCGAGCGGGAAGTGGTCTGGATGTCGGGGGGCTTCTCTGAGGCACGCTGCTCCGGCAAGCAGGCTGACAGGGCAGGCAGCTCCTGCAGCCTGGCAATAAACGTGGTCTGCTCCCTGGCTGAGGTGCAGCTGCTGTTAACTGAGGGGTTCGAGAGCCCTGAACATCTGTCAGAGAGGCAAACAGGTGGAACCCAGCTGTGGCCGCAGTTGCTCTCACAATTCTTGGATTATGTTAAAACCTACGAGGTGCTCCCTAGATTCCCTGTGGAAAGCACATTCCTGGTATGTTAACATATTGCCCTCAGCCTGTAGCCTGGTCCCTTCTCAGGGAGGGCTTCATTTCCTGCTTACACAATAGAAGCAATAGCTAGGGGCCGTGGAAGCACCCCTAGGTTCTAAATTATTATATTTGCTAAGTGTACACAAGAAGCTTGCCTGCACTCTCAGCACTGATCTGACTGGTTTCTGGCAGCTGCCTTACCCTGATGCACTGAGATCATCCTTGCAGTGCTCACAGGACACTGACAGGGGTATTTTGTTATTGTATGTGATAAATAGGATGGCAACGATTAGCAATCAGCAAACAGCCAGTGGCATGATTACAGACACAGGTAGTTTTTTGGAATATTTTGTGTGTTGAACAGAGCAATTTTATTTTGCTTAAATACTACTTCAATATTCCTTACATTCAAGTATTCTTGAGGGGAAAAAGGCATTATATAAGAAAAAGGTTCAGGCTTCTCTTAGTGAGATCAATACAGCTCATCTGTTTATATGATTCTAAGGAGGATATGTCGGGTAAAATACTCTGAGGAAAAGTTCTCTCAGTGAATATCAAATGATAGAACTTCTATTTCATAATTAGTCATATTTAATTGCTATGAGGCCTACATTTAAGGTTACTTTAAGAATCTGTTTTTCTATGGATTACTGAAGAAAGACCAAAGATGTTTAACACATGTGACTTGAGAAAAAAGGTTTTTCCAGGACAAAGAAAAGGTGATGCAAAATAAAATGTCATTTTTGTCTTCCTTATATATTCAGTGGTTGACAGTTCTTAGGTTTTTTTATTTGATACTTCCTATTTTTTGTCATTTTTCTCATGTTTCTAAATTAGTTGTAACTTTCAACCATTTTGTTGTCCATCAAAATCAGAAAACAAATCTTACCAAGTGAAAACTTTTGTTTTTCAGTGCTGCCTGTTCTGTCATTCTTAGTTCAGCCTCAAATTTAGGATCTCTCAGTGGGAGAAGATGGATCTTTGGTGAAGACTGACTTTATCACAGCTTGACAGCACTTTATTATCTGCCTTAGTTTTAGTGGCTTTCATGTTTTGTGTTTATTTAGCTGAAAATTGAAAATAAGTTGAAAATACAAACTAAGTTGCAAGCAGAGCTGTAGGACAGCTTTGTTGTGGAGTGCTGCACATGTTAAATCCTTTTTGCCACATGAATTTCTTTTTTTAAAAAAACCAAACCAACTAAACTTTCAACATTTGACCTCACTGCTAATGATGGTGATGGACTTGGGGCTCTAAGTGCTTTGCTGAGAACACTGGAAAATGCACATGGACAGCCAAATTGAAGGGGAAAATAGCTCTGAAGTCAGTCTGTCTATGGGACTGCCAAAGCTGCTGGGAATCAGCTGTGTAGGCACAAGGGTTTTCCATATTCATAGGACCATGGAATGGTTTGGGTTAGAAGGGACCTTAGGGATCATTCTGTTCCAACCCATGGGCAGGGACACCTCTCTCTGTCCCAGGCTGCTCCAAGCACTGTCCAGCCTGGCCTTGGACACTTGCAGGGGCAGACACAGCTTCTCTGGGCACCCAGTGCCAGGGGCTCACCTGTACTGCTTTGTAAATAATCATCTCCCTAAAAACCTGCTAAGTTGAGAAGTACAATTCACAGCAAAAGAGTGTTGAAGGAATGATTTGTATTTAAAAAGCCTTTGTGTCAGTGCTGGTTTATTTCCTGGGCTCAGGAAGGCTCATCTGCACAGCTGTGAGAGGTCCTGTTGTGTCTTGGGGTGATGCTGATACTCCCATGGGCTCTGCCTTTCGGGACAGCTCTTCACTCACCCTCAGTCTAGAGGGTTCCCAAAGCTTAGGTTAAACTGCATTTTCAGGCCACTCTAGCCAGGGTCTGTGGGGCTGTTTAATGGAAATGAGCATCAGTCCCTTGCTGAGGGTGAAGCAATCCAAGAGAGAAAGGTTCAAGAAGAGAAACAGACATGTAGAGCTCTGAAATCACATAAAAGTATCATTTTAAAAAAGTAATCTTAAGAAGTATTCTTTTTTTTCTGTTAGATAATAACAAGATTAGGTAATAACAAGAACTTGCTCTTGTTTTGATCAGCGATATCTCAGCTTTAAAAGAAAGGTCTAACAATTTTCTTCCTGTTTCTCTTACCTATTCCACAACTCAAGCTGTACAGACCTTTAAGGTCGAGTGTGCTTTCCTGCCTTCAGCATGTTTCTGTTGGAGTGCTGTGATGTAGGATCGTGTTTAGCTGACAGCCTTGGACAACTCAATTTGTTGTTTGGTATTTTACAGAGATACAAAATGGGACAATGACATGGCAGGTACATGGCAGGTGTGTTCTCAAGATTTGTCGTTAATTATCTGCAGGAAACCATGGGAAAATCATAAGAAGTTTATGTTTACCTTTTAATGTGTTGCAGATTGTTGAAGGAAATAAAGGGGACCAGACAGAAGGGCAGGGAGGTGGGAGTTTCTGTGATGGGTACTGCTGCTTTCACTTTTCTCTGCCTGCTTTGTGTCTTGCCTAATTAGCTTGTATTTAATCTCTTGGAGCAAAGAGTTCCCAGCTCCATGTTTGTCCATGACAATCACAGTGAGATCCTGCTAGAGGACTGTTCCAGCAGAGACAACTGTTTTCAGTGTCTCATGTCCCTTTCTTTTTTTTTTTTCCTAGTGAAAATGAGCAAATTAAAGACCATAACTGGGATGTTTACAGCAGCAACATGGTGAACAAACAGATAAGGTAATTTTACCCCTTCTGTTAGTTACCAAAGCAATACTATAAAGATCCTTTTAATTTAGTTTAGTGCTGTGAAGATTAAAGCTTAATTAAAATGGTGATATTAAAAAAATTAAAACTTGAAGCAGCATAGGAAAAATAGAAAGATGTAATTATGGTCCAGTGAATGCTTACCACTCATTATGAAGTTTTAGAGAAGAGGCATTTTTTTCTCTCTATTGAGAGTAATTTTATTCTGATCATAAATTTGAATGACCCGAACAACCTAGGATCATAGCCGTTTACAAATTAATAAGGACAGTTGGAAGGAATGCATTATTCTACTCATAAAATAGGGGATAGTTAGCTTTTCTTTGCTGGCCCGTTTCCTAAAAAATTCTCTTTCATACCCATGAGGGATAAAGACTCTACGAAGACAAAAAAAATTTCCTGTATTCCAGTATGCATAGAAATTCAGCTGTTTAGTATTAAAAGATCTCTTACTTTCAAATTGTTTAATAGACATGCCCTATTGTGAATTTGAAAGGTTAGATTTTCAAGTGGTTCTAACTGGCACCATTTCCTTTTATCAACAGAGCTACACTAATTTGTACTGGGTGAAAAGATATGTGAAGGACTCAGTGTGATATAATTATTATAAATTCCTCCAGGAATATGACTTTTGTTGGCTAGTTAAACATCTGTTGCTTTGCCAGATTCTTCCTAATGAGTTTAAAATCGTTGTGGGGAAGCCATATGTTTGCCCAGAAGAAGGCAAACCAGGACACGATACAATATTCTTTCACTGCAAAATTCCAAGTAGGAATCTCTGCCCATGACAAAGCAGGAGCACTGGAGAAAGAGCAGTTCCAGCTTGTCAGTTTTGTTGAGAGGTATCTTTCCAAATTCCTCCAGAAGTGAGCTGGTGAGATGCCATAGCTGATACCCTGGAGAAGAAGCTCCAAACACCCCAGGACTAAAAATGCCTTTTTTCTAACTCCCTCTGTTCATCTTGCTCAAGCATTTTAAAGCTATCTTTAACCATATATCACACATTACTTCTGGGCACAGAATCATTAGCAAAATTAGGCATTTAGGCTTGCATCAAAGCAGCATTATATTTGTAAAATACAGTGATGACTGCTGCAGGTACAACTCAGCCTGGCAGCTTAACTCTGACTTTTTGCCCCAGGATGCTGTGGAACGCAAAAGGTCACTGGACTTCAAGGGCAAACTCATGGAAAATGAATCCACTGAGATTGCTGGAGCTGCCTGGCCCTGGATGTCTGGGAACTGCAAAGGACTGGAGGAGGAGGGGCACACAGGTGATGTATCTCATCAGTCTGCCCTGTTCTTGGAGTCTTTCCTGACTGCATGTTCCACCCATGCTGGAGGAAAGATGTGGCATTGCCTGTAGTTTTGGTCAGGTCTTCTACAACAGTATTGCTACCAAACAACTCTGGCAGACAAAAATTTTAGTTTTAAAAATATTGCCTTTCTTTTCCTAAACAAGGTATAAATTAATTTCCTGGCTTCCAGGCTGGCATATACACATATAGATATACAGGTATATAGATATATAAATGAGTTCTCCACAGGTCTGCAACTCAATTAGTTATTCCAGGATACATTTTTGATTTTGCTGGCAAATATAGATCTCTCTGATGGTGTGATATAAATCTCTCTGATGGTGCTCCTGCAAAACTTAAAACCCTTTACACCAGGTAGCACTCCAGGAAACTCTCCCACCAGCTTGGATCACTGTCTTTGAGGAACCATAGATAATGGGCAGATGAAGGGCTATAGAATTTAGTATCATCCTGGAGCAGGTACAGTTAAAAATTATAATCAAATATAATTGCAGTCTCAAGAAAAGTGAAGTATTTTTCCTCACAAAGAATTATAAGTCTAATATATGCTTTCAGAAACAAACAAACAAACAAAAAAAAAGCCATGTAAATTTATTCTAGAATGCCATTGTACAATTTACCCTGCCAGGGGCTCAGGCTATTTATGCTTTTGACTGCACCATCTTCACTAAACTTAAAAAAAAAATATATAAATTACCATGGTAACCACTGCATCACACAACAAAGACTTGTATACACCACTTAGATCTTTAAAGAGGCAGAGTCTGGAATGAAATTATAGTCTGCATTTTTTAACAATAATATTTTTCTTAGTAAATGCTTCTTTTGTTGTTTTATCAATAAATTCTAATTTTGCATTTAAAAGCAGCATATAAAATAGAGCATCTAAAATAATTCTGGTTTAAGAATGTTAACTTTAGGAGAGCTGCTCATGCAGCTGAGATCAGTGAGCTGGAAGGGATGATAGGGTACAGGTGTGAGATGCTGACACTCTTTAGTTCTGTCTTTCTGTTAATTTTCCTACACATTATTTTTCCATTTTACAATTTTTATTGCAGTACAGTGTGGATGTCACAGGAAGGTCACACTGGTCACATATAGATTTATATATGCTTGCCATATATATATATATATGGCTACATTTTCTAACTGATTTTCAGAGGTATCATCCTGTGGGGGGAAAAAAAAGTGGAGGCCATTCCATCTGTGTCCAGCTCTCTAACAATGCTTGGTACTTTCAGATGGGAGCCCTTTGCTGAGGCTGCTCATTTCTCACCTCTGGGTTCACGTGGAGCACCCACACCCCAGAGCTGCTCTGCGTGCAGGTAGGAGGCCTCACAGGGAGCTGGCACAGGAAAGATCAGAGGCAGAGCCCTCCTGGTTTTCCTGGCTGCTTCTCTGGGCTCTGCCAGGGCTGGGACTGAGCATCAAGATTCCAGAGCTGAATATTCCTGTCCAGCAGCATCAAACAGCTGGGGGTCTGCTCCAGGCAGCACCAGTGAGCTATGCAGTTATTTTTGTACTTCAGAATAGATCTGAGGCAGAGAGCAAGGATCTTGTCTGATGTCTGGGGAGAAGTCTGGTATTTTGAATTAGTCCCATGGATTCCACAGAAGTGCCATGCACTGAGCCTGTGGCTCTAGAGTGCAGCCACGGCCTTCTGCCGTATCATACAAGGTTTCTGGCAAAAGCTCCCTGTTGGTATAGCCCTGCTCATGCTGGAATCACTTTCCCACTGGAATAAGAAGAATCTGAGACTCCCTCTCTCCCTGCACTCTGGAAATTCTTCATTTTTTAGTAAGCAGAGATGCTTGCTAGTATTTAGCTCTCAGCAATTTTTTTAATGACTGAATTATAAAACCGGGAAATATGAGTTTATGGTGAAAACGACAGCATCACATTAAAAATAGCAGGAGCAGTGGGCAGTGTAACGTTGTCCTTGCTTTGGTTTTAATCCCTTCTCCAAACCAGCTCTGCTCCCTGCAGCACTGGAGGTAACGAATCTTAGCACCTGGTACTCTGACCATGCCACGTGTGGGTGTGTGCCTGCTCCCCGACGTGCTGGCTCAGCACACAGCTGAATTTTGAGCTGTGCTGCACCACTCCAAGTGGGAGAGCAGAGGCAAGAAACAAAGGGATGGGATGTAGTTATCATGGGATTAAATGCTTTCTTTTTAAAATTAACTTTACACTTTACACTTTTCTAGTTATATAATTAATTTTTAAAATTAATTATATAACTAGAAAATTCCGATAATTTGACTTCTCATTTACACATATATAACCAACTAAGTAAGGAAAGACCAGACTCCTGTTTTTTGGAAAAAGGAAAGATCTTTCCCTTTGCTCCTGGTGCCCGCAGCCTTTGGATTATTCCACATTTTTCTGCAGTGCTGTTTGGCTTTTTTGGGTAATCTGAGTATGTCTCAGCTTCCATCTATTGAATAACCATCTCAGACCTAATGTACGTAGGATAATCTCCCACAATGTGAAATACTTCTGGCTAACTAAAATTTTTGGGGCTGCAATAGTGATGTCTGGGTAAAATTTAACTGCCTGGGACAGTGTGGAGGGCAGAGCAGCCAGCAGCAATTATGCCTTAGAGGGAGGACACTTTGGAAGTAGTGAAAGGTTCACTTTACACTTCATTCTGCCCTTGCAGTCCCCATTTCCCTCATCCTTTCATCTGCATGTGCCTGCCTTCTGTCAGGAGCTTATCTGACTCAGTGCTGGACTGGAAGATTAGGAAATTAGTAAATTAATGTTATTTAAATATCTGTTAGAGTGTCACATATCTAAACACAGGGTTGAGATTTCATTGCACCAGCCACTGATTCTGGATGTGCAGAGGAGATGACAGGTTTCAGATGGACATCAAGGCAATCCTTTACAATTAGTCATTCTTGACTGAAAGTTATTATTATGAGAGCTGCTAATGAGTTACTTTCTGAAAGTCATTCTGATGTCAGAGTGCAGGGGGCTGTGAAAGTAAAGGCAAAGTTCACCTCATGAAACTGAAAGAGAATGATGGAGTTGAGGGAGTAAAATATCCATGGGTTAAACTGGAGGACAAGAGGTTGTAGAAGTAAAATGGAGGAGGACTAAAAAGTGAAAGGAATGCAGAAAACTTGAGACATAAACAGAGACGAGCTGTGGGCTGAATAAAAAGAGGTGGTTACGTTTCTTCAGCAAACTTCCTAAAAATTTCAAAGAGCAGTGAGCAAGGAAGGACCTCTTTGACCAATACACTGCTGCTTAGAGCCTTGGCTATGCAATTTATCCCAGCATTAGAAATACTTTTATATTTAGGTATTTTAAGTAACAGTTTACATTACTATGGCAACCATGTAAACTAGCCACTTTCTTTCTCTGCTCCAAAACAAAAAGACATAAATTCCCCAAACACTTTTCTGCATCTTACATAGCCCTATAACCCCCCCTGTGAATTAGTTCATGGTGGTTACAATTAAGAGTTTGTCTCATTGGCCCTTGCCACTTGTCTATTCTACTTTTGTTTCTTTTCACCTGCAATATCTCCCTCAGAGGCAGGATCTCATTAATCACTGTCTTTCCCAGTAGTACAACTCCACTGATTTTCAGAGATTACCTGTAACATGTAAGCAACACATTGACAAATGAGCCCTTGAAATACCATGTTTAATCACTGTGGTAAAATGCCATTTCTGTTAATATTGCAGTTTCTTCACTTTAGATAATTGCACCTTTCTTGATTGTCAGATATTCAGTGAAATAAGTGGGGAGAGAAGAATGACTGTAAATGAATCATTTGTGAAATGACATCCCTTTTTTTCTCCTCCTCCCCAATTACACCATCTTTATGACATAACAAGGAGAAAAGGATGTTCTCCTATCCAAGAGAGAGGAATAAGTTGGTTGACATAAGGTTGACATTCACAGCCCTGGTATCTGAATGCTTTCCACACCAGCCAGAACAAGTCTCAGTCCATACACAGGATGGTTTCTCAAAATAAATAACAAAATATTGAATGACTCCCTTAAATGCCACTGCTTGTATTAACAAGCAGTAGTTTTGGATCCAGTCTGTTTTCTTTTGCTCAGGACAATGCTTCCTCTGGCCAGCTCAGGCCCACAGCAGTGACTGGTGAAGCTGAAACAGTCTTTTTGTTGTTGATATTACAATTTCAGGACAGTGTTACATCTCCATACTTCTAAAGGACGTCCCACTTTCCAAAAATTATGTATTTACACAGCTGCTGAATCTTTTATATGCAATTTCTGTGAAAACAGTGTCTCCCTGAACTGCTTGCCTGTCAGCTCCTGTTGTGAGCAATTAGAAAAGGGCAGTGCAAGCAAGTAAAAGTGCTCTGGGTTCTTGAGATCTAATCTTTGTAAGAGAAGGACTTTGAGCTGGGAGCAGTAATGCATTGAGGTAGAGCAGTAATGCATTGTGGTACAGCAGTGCACAAGCTGTACCTTTTTTTCCTTGTCCTGATTAATTGGCTCAGTGTTAAGTGAGGTAACAGTTTAAAGAACTAGCTCATTATGTGAAATTACTCTGTCTGCTGTGATACTTAAAGTCATCTTGCAACACTCTGGAGCTCAATGCATAAAATATTACATTGGTAAGTAACTCTCCCACTGGATAGAGCCTTTTCCTTCAGAAGTTAACCTACGGATATGAGAAATCTGTCCTTGCACATAGTGTCTGATCCAGTGCCAGTGCCTAAGGATGTTCTTGGAAGGATTCCCATCTTAAAACACTGGACTGGGGTCTGTGGTGCAGTAGCTAAAGTGCTGAGGGTTATACTTGCAGCAATAAAATATGGCATTACTGTTAATGTAGGAAAAAGGCTACAAGAACATAGGTTGACAGTGAAATACTGACAAGAAAAAGCAAGAGCTGTGTGAAGGCAGAAAAGGGGACTTTATAGAGGAAAAACTTGGAAATCCTGAAGATTAAAGTAATAGGTGTTTTTCCCAGCTGGTTCTCATCTGTTGCAACATACATGCAAGGGAAGAGCAAAGTGTTTTTCTCCACCCAGACAGGCAGGTATGATACCAGTTTCAGAGGTGTGAAGGATGGGGCACAGACATCCCACAATGAAGTCAAGGGGTAATATTATGGAATAGCCAAGGTACAAATGTTGAGATACTGTGCACTTGCTCCCCAGGCTGGCATAATTAGATGGCTGCAAGATAAGATATTTTTGCCCAGAATTACAGAATATAGTGGGAACTGGCAAAACAGCACATAATCTTGGAGGCACACTCAGCAGGGAAGGAGACAATTCCTGCAGGGAGTTGTAGTAGGTTTTCTAAGGTTTTGTCCTCATTTTTACCAGCCTGAAGACAACAGACTCATCTCTAACTTACACCAGGAGTGCAGTAATCAAAACACAGTGCAGAAGTTTAGGTGATAAGCTCAAGATCATGTATATTATTTTGGTAATCCATTAGGAAAGAAGGCCTTTTGCTCATGTATTTGCACATTTTGTGCCATGAGCTTTTGATCCATGTATCCTTGTCTCTCTGTAATTGCAACGGTGTTATTAAAGCTGACATCAGAATTTATGAGTTCCTGGTGCCCAGTCATGTGCTTTGAAGAATAAAAGCATGCATAAGCAAATTAACCATACCAGTAACCTCTCTGGACATGCAAGAACTGTGGTATTTTGCATTGTAGCAAAGCTAGAAGCCAACAAAGTGACTGGTTTCTCTCCCAGAGCTACAGTGAATTTGATGGCATTGCACAGACTTGGACATATATTAAACAGAGCCATGTTTACTTGTGCTGCATAAGAATCACAGGGGGAAGCAAAATCAATGTTTTCCAAATGGAATAGAAAGGAGCCGTGAGGAAAAGAAATGGTATTTTCAAGCTTCTTTGAAAGGTAACACAAACAATGCACAGAGTAAAAAAGTCTTTGAAGAAAAAGCACTTGCCAACGTCTTCTTCATTCTGTGTTTAACTTGTTTTGGAGGATTAAGGGATGGTAGGTACTTAGTATTATTTTAAAAGATGGGGAGTGTCTGTGTGGGAATAAGACTTTGAAATTGATGTTTTGAATTGGAAGCTGCACAATGCATCTGTACATCTTGACAGCAACAGAAGACAGCTGGATTTTAGAGGAGCACTGAGATGACACTGAGAGTGCATGATGCAGTGGTGTAATGAAAGAGAGATCAATGCTAAAATGAATGTAACACCACTGAGGAGTACACACAGATCAATACTCTTGTAAGCCATGGAGCATAATCCTGCTATATAGGTCCTGTTAGATAGTACACTCAATTCTAGGAAGACAAATTTTTCTGCATTTCTCGAATGTACCTCTGACTTATCCATCCTAAAAGTAGCTCTTCTTTTGGAATGTAAAAGCTTGACTCTTTGTCTTCCCACCCATGCATGCTAAGGAAAAGATGCAGTGCTATTTGTAAACTCCCAATCCTCAAAAATGTGGCATATGAAGATAAGATGGACAGTCAGCAATGAGCTGTGTTTCATCAAGTCTTTGAAATATTCTTTTGTTCCTGTCCTCTCCTACTGCCCCCTCTTTTTCTTTAAGGAAAATATTTTAAGCACAATTACTGAAAATGCAGTCTCAAGAGAAAGGGGGAGGTCAGTGTAGCAGCCTTCACTTATGTTGTGCAAAAAACTTGGCTACAATTTTTTTCCATCTCCCGATACTGAGAGCTTAAAACCATTGCAAAAAGATCTTAGAGTTTCTCTCATTTCTTGATGCCTTGGAGTCATTGAACCTTCATGGTTTGTGTCCTAAGTTTGCCAACCCATGCCTAGGATATTAGGGTCTGATTGATATTGTGAAATAATTTTTCTTAGAAAGGAGTGGATTGAGAAATGAATGGGAAGATCCTGCACTCTGACTTGCTGCTTTGGATCCTGCAGGGTCATGGGAGGCATCAGAAGGAGTCTGCCATGAGTCTTGTGGAAACCTGGTACCTGATATGGAGAGAGCAAGGGGAATGGCATTCCTCTCTCATTTTTGTTCTATCTTGTTTTAAGGCCAGATTTCCTTGAACAGACACAAGCTCTTAGAATGAACAGGTCCTTGATTTCATTTCAGCTGCAGACCTGACTGCCACTCTCTGTGGAAAGGGAAATGTATCTCAGCTTCTGATTTTCATCTGTCTTCTACTTTCCCCTAATGAAGGTGTTTTTTTTTTTCTTGTAAATTCCAAAGGAAGTGATGAATTCTTGAGTTCTACTCCTCTGGTTTTAGAGTTCAGCTGTTTTTACCCGGTTCCTCAATGGGATGACTTTGTTTTGAATTTCTTTGCAATGGAAAGTATGCATATTTTTAAAGAATGGAGAAGCTAAAGCAAATAAAGATAAATTAATAAATACATAATTACAGCATTGCTTCAGGGAAAAGTTTCAAGGCATAATCTAATAACAATGACTGGAGATGCTATTAGTATTGTGTGTTGATTCTGGATCCCTTGAGATAGTCAAATAATTAAGCCTGTGTTTTCCAGTCCCTTCTGGCTTTAATAGCTATTATGATCATTAAGTGTAACCTGCCATAGACTCTGGTTTCTAAATGCCTTTGTGAGTCCAAGACCAGCTCCGTGTCCCCTCATGAGAGAAATGGTTTGATGAGAAATAAAAGTCCCTCAAGACACTGTTTTCACTTTTGTTCCAAAGCTCTTTTCCTTCCAAGTATCCACAGCCAGCAACTTTTCACAGCTCTTGCTGAGCTGCAGTTAATCTTTACTCCTTCTGACACTATGGCAGCTCTAAAATGCCACTGCACTTGCCTGCATTTATCCTCCTTTTTCCCAGTGCTTGTGACTGACCCCAGCACCGCAGTCCTGGCTGGGGGGGTGCTGAGCTGGAAGTTTCAAACTGAATTGTCACCACTGCAAAGGCTGCTCTTAAGTAGATGCCCTTTATGATGCAGCTCTGGCTTCAGAAAGTGTAATCAGAAAGCCTTCAGCCCTAGTTTCTTCCAGAATATTGTAAACATTTCTTTTGCTTGCATGGCAAAAAGCAAACACTTGTTGCAGGGGTTGCTCCCTGTCACATTAATTGGCAATGCTGGCAGCCAGCACAGCTCCAAGTGAGGGAATTCACTTTCCCTGATGCAGAAAGAAGCATTGCAAAAGCAATACACAGAGCCAGGCACAGCCTTTTGACTGATCTGTCACTCCTTGCTGAACTTGCCTGAAATTTATTGCCAGTTAGACAGCATTTCCCTCTGTTTACTGATTTGATTGAAAGGATGATTTATCAAGGCTCAGCACCACACTGAGCGCTGCTCTCTGCTCCGAAGGGCAATGAGTTGTAGACACATCTCATTCTCCTTGCCCACGTGGCTGCGAGGGTGATGGAGAAGGCGAGGGTCGGCTGGCTTGGGTGTGGCACAGACAGCTCTGCTGGGAGGGGCTGCTCCTGCCGGCCCCAGGACCAGCCTGCTCCCTCCCCCTGCCCGCAGGACAGGGTGTGCCCTGCTTGTCAGGAGGCTCCGGGGACCTGCACAGACGTACAAGGGGCAGCTGTGGCAGAGAGGGAGTGGAATGGGAAATGACAGCAGGAAGGACAATGGCAGTGGTAAGGAAATAAAAGGATTAGAAATAGCAGAAAGTGAAATGACAGCTTGCTGTTGTCACTGCTGTTGTCCCCACTGTCTCTGGGTGCCGTGGCTTGGTGCTGTTGAACATTGCTTTGGTTAGCTGCTGTGGCACAGTCCCATCACAGCACACTGGGAACCAACACCTTCTCTCTGAGTGGGCATTTGTTTTGGTTATGGGGAGTTTTCCTTAAGCAGCTCTGCTATTTGTTTCAATCACAACAAAACCCATTGTCTCACCTTAATTTACAGAGTCATAACTAGCAGTATTTCTTTTCAGCATAAACACTGCATTGGAACAAATACCACTATTTATCAACTGTAATGCAGTTCTTTATGAAGGTCTTACGTGAGCAAAGAATAAAAATGCAAAGATAGTCTCACAATAAATACCCTAAATCCTTTATTGCCTATTCATGGTGTAATCTCTCTACAGTTGTACAATATATGACTGTTAAGAAAAAGATCTAGAATACAGTTATATGGTTTATTTACCAGGAGATGGCAATGGTGATCTACTGCAGTATTAACTTGTATACAAGGCCCCCATAAGTCTTCCACAACATCACAAACTTTAGTATGAATGAAACCAAAGTATTCCAATACTGCTTTTGCCTTCCTTATTTCTAACTTATTTCAGTTGCTGTTATTCATTGTATTTTTTTCTTCTCATTTTTTGATTGAAATTGCTGTCACTACATTTTTTAAAGATGTCTAAATACAATCCTCCTGGTATTCTAGAAAACAGAATATTATTTAAAAATAGAGCAGCCAATACTATTGAATAAGATATGCTACGTGTCAGAAAAAAATCAAATGATTGATGAAAGTAAAAGCTTAAAAAATGCATTTCACGTTACAGTATCAAAATTGAACTTGAGCAGTTAATGAAAAATAAATTATAGGTTATGCTACTAAAAAGCAGGCTATAATTTTCTATTAAGCTGCTTGAAGTATGGTTTTAAAGTATGCAGATGACAAAATTTTTATATGATATGAAATTAACTGAGGTCAGCAATGTTGCCTGAGTTGTCACATCACCTTTACCTGTAGTAAGGAGCTCATCATTCTTGTGAATTAGTGCAGCACTGATCTTCACGTGAAGACACAAAGTAAACACAAAGTAAAAGTTTGGCTTCTAATGGGATTGCTTTATGTTCCTTTATATCCTTCTCCACATGATTTCTGCTCTTCTCCCCAGCACAAGCTGAACAGTAGGTTTTTGTGTGTTTATTAGGTATTTGACAGATTTCAAACTGAAGCAATAGCAGGTGAGCCTCACTGCTCTCCTCAGCTACATCCCTGTGTGTTTGGAGTGATCCAGGGACACTGCTGGATACCCAAACCTGCTCTGAAGCAGATCTGGACCAATCATAGCAGTGACCATCTTTTAGCAGGGAGTGCTCCCATGGCTGGTTTTACCTCTGGTATTCTGAAATACACCGGCCACGTCTTAAACAATCACTATGGGGCTCTCAGTTGGGAGGGTTAGCCACCCTCAAGTTAAATAAATGCTTTAACTGAATTTGCTGTTTGCAACATCAAATACCAGCATTATTGCCTTTTCATTTCTCCTATTTTAGTGTTACTAGAAAGCCAGCCAGGACCTTAGACGTGTGAGGCTGTGAGAGGAGCATGGAGTAGGTAAAGAGTACTTACCAGTAACAACAGATGATGGGGGAAAAAAAACAATTTTTTACTCATATGAAAATCTTGATTTTCTACTGTTTTTACTGTTTCAATTGCACTTAATTTTCTAAAGTTCTTCTTCACCACAGTGTCTACCTTTCTACCATATCTTTCCTTCCTCTGCTCTGCATTAAGTGGTGCTCAATCAAACCTTATCTCTAAAAGGGAGAAGAAGCAAATTTAGAGCATACAGAAAGTATTTCACTTAAGTCTGCCCTCTCCACAGCTTCATATCAGGCAGCTTTTGTGTTGGGATCTGCCTGCTCAGCACTCATGATGTCGGGGAAGTGCTGGCTCCACCTAATCAGCAACAGGAGACACCTATGTCCACAAAAGCCATCGCACATTTCACATCCGCAATGTCTTTCCACTCCACAGACCCTACAGGGTACAACAGGAAGACAGAGGTAAGGAAGACCTTTGTCAGCCTTTTTTCCAATAAGGAAATTGATCTGTGGAACAAAATGAACTGACTGAGTGAGAGCAGCAGAAGAAATAGGGAGTAGGGTTTAGAGTCTGTTGGCTGCTGGCACCTTGCTGTGTCAACCAACCAAACTTTCTGTTTCCCTCTCACATTTTTGTACGTCTTTACATTCCTCTACACAAGAGCACAAAGCCAATCAATACACTCAGTGCTGGAGTCCTCCCTGGGCACCAGGGCAGCCACAGGATTCTCCTTATGGAGAGGTTCTCCAGCAGCTCTGATCTAACAGGGCTGGGAGTCGTCCCAGTGGTGTTCATGCCTCTTCAAAGGACAACTTTTGAGAAAGGGCAAAACCATGTTCCAGCTGACAGCTGCTCACACAAAATCCCTTGTCTCCTCTGCTGGGTCTCTTGCTGTGAATTCCCATGTTCATGTCAGCTGTGTGTAGGGAGGAATTATGAGTTTCCCTTTTCCTATCACTTATTTAGCTCCCTTGTCTCACCAACTTAGATCGTGCTTACGTTCTAGTACAGACTAGAGATAGCAATGTTAGCTTGAAAGGAATTAGCTCAGCCATCTCTTTACTTTGCTAAAATCTGTCCTGTAAACATGCCAGGCTGCAGGCTCTTGAGAGTGGGACTGTTTACAGCCGTGTTTTTACATTCTTTAGTACAACAGGGCTAAAGAAGAGAGGTTCTGGGTGCCCCTGGAGCTCCAATCATTTTCACAGTGACCCAAAGGGAGAAGAAAAGCCATACTCAGGGGTGAGTGGTTCATAATGGGTCAAGAGAAGTTTAAATTTCTGAATTATAAAGTTGTAAAAAAGATTCAAAGGGAAGTAAGGGCATACTCAGCCCACTCTTTGATAGTACAATACATAAAAATCAGATTTTGTAGGAGTATAATAAAAGATTGTATAGGAGTATAATAAAACCCAGACACAAGTCTGAAAAATTCATTAGTTTCTGCCATGACTAAAATAAGCACTGTCTAGGAAAACTACTTTGCAATGGTAATGAAAAGCAAGTGGAAAAGCAAGTGTTAGCACCAGTGCTGCAATGTGAAATAATTTCTGTATATTCAGATCTGTCATTGTAAACAATGTTGTTGATTATAAACCACATCAAATTCCCAGTCCCCCTAGACATGTGTTTTATTTTGCAGTTTTTCTAGTAATTATGGAATCAACCGAATACTATCAAGTTTTACCACAATTAAGCTAAATATATACTTAAATGATATAACATAGTTGGTAATTGCAATATCTCTGTGACTTCCTTCCAAGGAACAGTCAGCATCGTTTCTGGAGCATTTTCAGGGGTGGTTGCTAATGATAATGATGATGTTGAGCTCTCTCATAATTTTATACTTTCAAAGGTACTTGAATCCAATTTAGAATTAAGATTTGACCTGCAGAGCTTCAATTTTTGTGAGCTGATAAGACAAGTCTCCTAGACTGAATGGATTTCATGGCCTCCTCAGTGTGCGGGGGTTTGATGGAAGAGAGGGTGACACAGACTTACAGCCCTGTGAGCAGCTCTCTGAGAACAGGTCTGGATCCTGTCACTTGTGAGATAGTGCTCACCTGTAAAGCCATCTCCATGCCATCATGCTGAAGACCTTTGGGCTCCAGGAAATAAAAATGCTTGTCTTAGGTCCTCAGTGAGGGAACAGCTGTGTGCTACAGCCCTTTGAGCAATTGCTGCTTGCTCGGGGCCTGGCCAGGGTGTTGTGTCCATGATGGGCCTGGCACGCAGGAGGTTTGTTCCAGCACTTTTCTCAAGTTTGTCAGATGCATAAATAGCTCAAGAGACTGCTCAGTATTCCCCACCAAACTGGGGCTCTTGCTACTTTGGCAGTTTTGTGTTCCTGTAGCTGATCACTGCTGCCATTCTGGCCACCAGAACTGAGCACGTGCTCCAAATCTGTGTGTGCAGATACTGGAATCCACTTTGTAAGAAAAGACAAGGCAAGTTTGTTTGTACTTCTACCATTAAATTAACATTTCTATATTTGTTCAGAAACATAAAAACTCAATGAGCTTGACTATCTAGGAGGTCTTTTCTGACCTTATTGATTCTAAAATGATTCTTATTACCTAGTTTAAACATCCTTTCTCCATCTAACCTTGCTTACTATGATACCATGCTTGTATGCTACCATGCTTATAACCATGCTAATATAACCATGCTTATATGATGCCATTTGTCCGAGAGGTAGTTTTCTGTCTAACTGAATACTACCTTTTTTAATAATTTGGTTTAATAATTGACATTTTTTTCAGGTCACTGAAAGGCAAAGGTCAGACAAAGCAAAGACAGATCACATCTACTTCAAATGCTGTTTGCCCAACTATAAGTAGAAATTGTGATTGGTATGGCATAAAGAAACTATCATGACCATATATTAAACGGTGTTTCTTTACTGAATTTGATAGATTGGACATGTAAATGAGTTTATATAAAAGAATGCAGAGTTTTTAAAGTTTCTTTGTTTATGAGTGTAATGAGCCGGATTTTATTGAATGTTAAGTAATATGCAAGTTGATGTATTTTGGAACACATGATAACATGTTCAGATTACTCCTAGAATATGAAATTGTCACCACAGTTTTAAAAGTAGCTCACATGGGTCCAAAACCATTGGAAAAAGAAAACTCGGTAAAAGTGCACTAAAAGAAAAAGAAGTGTTTCCTCTACATCTTTTAAACAACAGTAAAAAAGAGAAAAAGCATTTAATCTTTTCCTCTTTTTTAATGCCCTCTGAAAACCCAGCATCCTCCTATCTATTTCCCAGTTTGTGGATATAGAGAGTTTATTTGCCTTTTGCTTTTTCCTGCTAAAATCAGCCAGTTCAGTTACGTTGTGGGTGTAATCACCTGGGGATCTAGTATGGTAAATATAGCACTTAGAAGCCTTCTGTTTTCTCTTTTCTTTAGAAAACAGTGAGATCTCTGTTCTTAAGGTTGTCTTCATGAAACTGTCCACTGAATGACTATGTTAAAGAAACGAAGAATGAACAGGGAGAAAAGGTAATTACAAGAAAAAGTGAATTTCTAGCCATATGCAGAACTACATCTATCACAGTGGATGTGTATTTTTCATTACCTACATGAGATAAAGATTTCTCAGCTCAGCTGCATGAAAGGATTGTTTTGTGTCTGTTGAAAGGTGTCTATTTCTGTTGGACTTTCTGATTAGCCTGTTATGTTCCCTGGGTGATTAGTTCTGAACACTTTTCCATATTGAGAGTTCATCACTCATATCCTGTGCATGTCCCAGAACCTCTCCCTTGATCAGGGGTAGACAGCTCATTTTTTGCCAATTACTGGCATGCACAGTCCAAGCTGAAGCTTAGAGATTTTGTATCTCAACCACTACAAAACTTCAGGGCAAACATAGCCTAGTTTTCAAACCATTTCAAGCAACACTGAGTTCAGCAGAGGTTGACCTCCTTGTTTTTTCAGTTTTCTGAATGAATTTTGCAGCTTGAACTGTGTGCTCTGTGCTTCTGAAGACAAACTGCTGCCATTGCCAGTGTGACTGCTTTACACAAAGTTTGGCTACACCCCTGTTGCACTGCAGGGACACACTGCTGTCCAGGGATAGTCTGTGAGACTGCACACTGGAGCACAAATACCCATCACTATGATTGTGAAGACTTAATCATCCATTTTGGTGGCTGCCTTACATGGACCTGTCTAAAACTATTTTTGTGCTATACTTCCAAAAATCATCCACCCAGGTCCAGTTCTTTTTTCTCGAAGCTTATCTCACTTTCTATTGTCATGAAATGAGAGCAGAAGCCCAGGCACTATTTCACACAGCTTAATAGACTTGACAGATTATATTGCTCAAGAAAAATCTTAACATGCTGCATCTGTGGTAGAAATTATTTAGGTAGTCAGAGACTAGGACTGAAATCTTTCTCTGTTGAACATAATTATATATTAACTAATTCTGCTAGTGCAAGATAATATGTATAGGCTGGTATAAGCCCTCATTTCTTTGCCATAAAACTCTGCTTTGCTTTGTGTGGAGAGCCCAACCTGAGCGAGCTGGGACTGCTCAAGGCAAAATAACCAAGTTTATGCTGTGCTGTCCCTCATGGGAATGTTTCACTCATGAACCAAATTATCTTTACTCTTCTATGCAGTTATTTTACCATAGAGATTACTCTGAGTAAGTTGCAAGTAAACAAAGTGAACTTTTTTCTCTATCCTGCCCAATAAATGAGTTCCAATATATCTGCAAAGTTAAATGATAGCACCAGGGTAAACAGATAATATTTTACATTTTACAGGCACAAGACAAGCAGCTGACCATTTCTGGTGAATTTATTTTGAACTTCCTTGGAAAGACTAAGCTAGCTGGAGAGTCTTCAGAAACATTGAGCCACTCACTCAGAGGGGCTTTCTGCCTCTTGTCTTCTGTATTAAGATATTGGCTTGGGCTTCAAGAGCCTCCACAGCATTTTCTGCTCTGCCTTCCTCAGAGCAGCAGCTTTCAATCCAAAGAGTCACCATGTAGTCAGAGCAGAGACTGGGCTTTTCATAGCCAAAACAAGGGTCTTGATTGCCCCACATGTGTAGTTCTTGTCTTCTTCCCAAGAGTTTTTTAGAAACACCAAAATAAAAAATGTTGAAGAAAGAGAATCTCGGTGGGAACAGTCCAGCTACTTCAGTTTTCTGACAGCTTAACCAAGTGTAGCTGTCAATCTGTAGGTAAGTCAGTAAGAGGCCACCCCTAGGTGCACCTAGGTCAGCTGGGAGGAGTCAGGTGTAGCTCTTGAAAAACAGAAAGGAGCAAACAGGTCTGACACATTTGCATTTAGCATGACCATACAACTGTAAAATAAAGGGAATTCCAAAAGGAAACCCTTTTTGTCACACAAACACTGAGCCACTGCGAACAAATCGGGCAAGGCTGAGGGTCCAGCTCCCCGGGCTGAACATCACAACACCATGGCTAATGTCAAGAGGCAGAAATAGTCAGATACTGCTACTGTCACCACCCTTTTGCTGAAAATATCTGTGAATTTCACTAGTTTACAGAAACTGTCAATGTATATCTTAATCCATAAGCATAGAAAACACAACTATTTTGCCATACAGTCGTGGAAGCTAATCCCTGGCAAGGTCATTACTTTCACCACTTCCCTTGTAATCCCCCTCATACACATACAGAACAAGGCTCTGAAGCCTAATCTTTCCAGTGCTGAAAATGAGACTTTTATGCAAACTGATAAAAGTTCTTTGTTTGATTTATCTGTAAACCAAAATAGTCTGGTAGTTTGCCTTGAAGTTAAAAGAAAAAAACATACTCTGTCAAATCCTGTGTATTCCTTTTCATGTATTTTGTCATTTCCCCTCTATTAACTCTGTCCTAAGGTTGAAAAGAAGAGTGCACTCCAGCTTCCATTTACATACTTTACTTTAGCTTTGACTTTTTTTTGCAACCTGTTAAATTTATTGACTGTAAGCCCCTTGAGCTATTGAAGAGTATGCTGCTTACATTAGATATCTTTTGAAAGATGCTACTGGTAGCCTGTTTTAATGTGTTCACTCTTTCCAGATACAATTTGTCTTACATATTCATGGGTTTTTAGTGCCAAGACCAGTTACTTCATTGTAGCTGTTGTTTGGAAGTCTCATACAGATATTAAGGTTTAGCAATTTTTCAGTGCTGCTCAAGGGATCTGAGTGTCAAATGAAATAATGAGTGGGAATTTGGGCATTGAAAACCCCTAAGCAGCTGGCTTTGGAGATCTCAATAAAAAAAAAAAAAAAGGAAAATAATTCAAGATGGCATGAAAGACACTTTGGGACATCTAGGATATTTTATATGTACAAACAGGGCTGGCCAAAATTAGTACTTTCCATTCACTGACAATTATATTTCATTTTAATTTCAAGATTTCATATAGCTTGAAAGAGAAATTTTCATTTGCAGAATGCTAGCACATGGGGCTGGGAAAATGGAATATGTTCCCCTGCATACTGCAGCTGCTTTTACTAGTGATGGAGCTGCCTGGAATACTGATTTCATTAAGCAAGGGCTCTGGGTGGGAAGGATCTCTTTTCAGATTAGTCAGGGCTTTCAGGTGCTCCATCTCAAAGGAGAGAGTCCAGAATTCTTGAGAGAGGATCTCAAGGCACCCAGACTTCTCCTGTGAGTCTGGTCCGGAGCGTGGGAATGTGATGCTGTGTATTCTGTGGTTCTGGCTCTCACTGCCAGGAGCCCCATTCCTTCTCCACGCCCTGATGCAGGAGCTTTGGCATATCACTGCTTCCACAGCACAGGTGTCTGCACCTTGGCTGTTCGCGCTAACTTGGAATCTGACCGGGCGGACACCCACAGCAGCAGGGATTTCACAGTACAAAGTAGAGACGGCTGGATTGGGGTTTTCAGATTTACGCTGCCGTAAGTATCCTGCCCAGCCAGCTTAAACGTTAGCTGTAGCATACCGAAATTGGTAGCCAGCACCCCAAAATCTGTTGTGCATCAGGGACAGAACTTGGACCTCCCTTCGGATTGTCTGCACCCTGCTCCGTGTGCAAGCAGCTGTGTTGGATCCTGAGGCAGATAGCTGCTGTATTTTTATTTCTAGAAAATCCGTCGCTGATAGCGGAACAGGAACGCGCCACGCACACCCAGGGTCAGGCAGCAGCAGCCAAGATTATTGAAATCTCAATTCCTTATAGGTCAGACAGCCCAGGCGGTTAATCCTCATTGGCTGAGCCAGTTACCACCCGGCTAGCCAGCCAATAGCAGCCCGAGTCCCCAGCGGCCTGGTCCTGCTCTTCTACGGGCCTCACTGGTCAAATTACATAACTAAAGTAATTATACAATCAATTATATATTTCAGTTATAAAGTTGGAATTATTTGTACTGTGAGGCTTACGGGCCAGCTGTAGGCCACCACAAAATCCCGTACCAAAGTCAAACTGCTTTCTCTCTGGGAAAGCCGTGGGAGCAGCCCTGGAACTCCAGGCACTGAGCTGTGCCTCCAGTGAGGTACAGGTGACATCTCTGTGCACTGCAGCCCACGGTCCACGCTCTTACCAGCTCGTGCCAAGCTTCCAGATTTTCCATCCAGATGTTCGTACTTACCAAATCTATTTTTTTGAGGAACATCTATGGCCTCAACAAGTACAGAAAAAGAAAGGTAATTCAGTGAATGTTTCACATGGAAAACACTAAGTGTATTTTGGCTTTCAGTGAAAAAAGGTGGGGAGGTCATGGTGTCCCCTCTTGTTGGTTTAGAGCCTCTGTGGCCACATCATAGTGGGGGTGATCTCTCCCTACAGGGAAACCAGGAGAACCTAAAATATTTCCATGCCATTGGTTCATAGCACCTAAAAGCTTTCACAGGCACAGACGTTGCAGCTGTTAATGAAATCAATGTAGTTTAAGTTACATTTACTCTATAGTGAGAGTATGTGTTGTGGAAGAGGGATATATTTTGGCTTATATTGTATATGTCAAGTAAATGCAATTGTCTATTTCTGAAGCTTTATAGTCCCCATCATCATAATTAACTTAAGTGAAACTGTATTTAGCTTGCATATGACTTCAATTTGCTGCAAAGTAAATCACCAAATAAATCAATAATTTACAACCTAACAAACAGTGCACAGTTTTCCAAAAGAAAAATAAACAAACAAGCAAGCCATTATGCCTGGGCTTTTCTGAATGCAGCACTGCTCCTTGCCTTGCTTCTCTGAGAGAAATGTGACAATTTCCAACACCAGACATTTTCACTCAAGCAAGCAGGAATCATGTAAAACCAAACAGATAATGACACGAAACAAAGCTTTGATTAGGAGCCTGTGAATAATGATCCTTTTCACATATTCAATGCCTAGGATGTTTAACATATTTTACGTTTAGAATATATCAAGCAAGTTCTCCTGATTAGAATTTGGTATCAAGAGAAACACGTTTTATTAGACAGGGAGCGTGTCAGGGCTTGGTGCCAATCGGCTGCCACGAGTTATGTTACAAACACATCCAACACCCACATTTAGAGAAGTGCAAGAGTGAACATGTTTCTCATGTTCCTCTTTCCTGCTCTGTTTTCCTACAAAATCCTGAGAGGCAAATGGAAGTTATCTCTTGGTTCCTACATAGAACAAAAAAAGATGAAAGAAAATTTCCATGGCATAAAGAAATCACAGGTTTACATTGTTGAAAATTACTGTTGGGTTTAGATGCTTTTGTACAAGTCATTGCTATGGAGACTGTATTAATTGGCTGCATTTCTCGTGTGGGGGTAGGTAATACTCAGTGAACTCAAAAGGTGGAGGAAAATAATTTTGATATGTGTTAAATTAGTTGGTGTTTCGTGTTGCCAGGAATGTAGCAGGGACCAAAAGCATAACAAAAGTCTGAAACTTGGGGATATTTAGAATAAAGAGACCATCCATCGGTGAATTATTTAAAATAAGTTTGGGACCAGGGGCTGTTAATCCCAATTTCAGACAAGAATAAAACTCCATCATGTTTCATTTCACAGCATGAGCCACATATTTTCCTGATGAATATTTGAAAGATATTTTAACTGTACCCATCTAATTCCACATTTTTCAGGGAGATTTGGCACCTTGCTCTAGAAGTTCTAGTTTTGGCTAGCAATGGAGAATAGTTACTAGAGGAGATGACCCACTACCCTGGTGTGTCCCTTCCTTGGAGGAAGGATTTTATACATGTTACTGGTTGGTACCCTTTGTGCCATTCTCAACATATTTGCTGCAAAAAACTACTTAGCCTACATCTGTGGTACTATTACATTTATCTTGAGGTCACGTGGTATTACAGTAATCATTGTACCTTTAAGATATAAATATTTTACAGAGGATCAACGCAGAATTATATTGATATGTATGTGTCTATAAGCAATGAAAAGATATCCTTTAGAATATGACATGTTTAAATTGTTTTCTTCACTATATGTTAACATGAAGAAAAATTGTGACTGAATGCAACCTCCTGAAGTCAGAAGTAGGAATATAATTATATATCAGAAGCAGAAAATTTTAAAGGTTAAAATTACATTGTGTTTTCATAGACAGAGATGTTTGTATTTCATTAACTAAAATGACTTTCTTGTCTCTCAACACTTCAGTAAAGAATTTCTTTTTGCATTTGTTTTGGGATGAATTGAATATAATCCCAAATCTTTTATTTGCATCAGTGTGCAATGTGCCATTTTCTCAAATGAGGGCTGGGTGTATTTGCAGAGCAGACACAGAAGTGTGTCTGATTACCTCACCAGTTCTTTGTACCCAGCATAGATGGAGGTGAATTAGAACTCATCAGCAGGAAGGGGTTTTGTTTTCTTCCCAACCAAAGCATCACAGAATCCCAGAGCCCAGTTTAAGCTATTCAGACTGAAAATAGACTGAATCTTTTCTTCCTGATTCCAGTAAATACTTGTGTTTTACTTACAGTGAGATCCTTTCAGGAGAGATGCTGGGAGCTGTAAACACCCACGTTGAAGGTAATGCTCAGTAACCAGTCTCAGGCCTTTCATGCAGCTGAAAGATTTTCTGAGCAGGGCTGGGAGAAAATAGCAGTGTTTGCAAAAGGCCAGGTATGGATACAGGCAAAAGAGTCTATTTGCCAATACATCTTTCTGTTTAGAGACCTACAGAACATTCCCTGCGTGTGCCAGCACAGCTCCACCTGCAGACAAAACACTTTGAATATGAACAAGGTGAATGATAGCTAATTAATTAGGCTGTATATCTCAGAGCATTAAAGTGTGCTGTTCCTTATCCCTCCCGGGGTGCAGGTTACTGATACTGAGAGATTTAGTTCCTGACTCTGCAATTTTAATTCCTGTTGTGTACACGGTGCTAAGCCATGTCCATGATTGCCCAGAGCAGAGAGAGTTAGTTGAAAGTCAAAGGAAACAGCTGGAGCCACCTTAGTGCTGGCAGCAGGCAGTGTGCTCTGAATGCTCCATAAAATGAGATTTGGGTGCATGCAGCATTTGGTGCTCTGCTACCAGGTACCAGCCCCTCACTGACTAGGACCTGGGCAGGAGACACAGCAGAAGGTTGTGCCTGGTTTCTGCTGATGGTTATGATCAGCTTGATATTTTCAGCATTTGATGTCAGAAGTCTGTTCCCTGGAGAAATTGTGGGTGTGTCTAGTTAAAAAGTGATCTCTTAACACTTCCCAAGACCTTGTTTTCTATCGCAGAGGTATTCCCATGGTAATAGTTGCTATTATCTGTCACAGTTCACTGAAATCCTCATTTCCAGTGGGAACACACTGGTCCAGACAGCACTTTGACAAAAAGCATTCCTTTCCTTTGGTATGTGGTGTAAGGGGAGAGAGAAACAGGGATGGGAAAATAAATGAGACCTGAGTGGCTAAGGTTGCTCTTCTAGAAAGCCAATATGTGGGTCACATCTTTGGTGTGACCTGAAAGAGTGGGGGTCATTGAATCAGAGAATCAGAGAATTGTAGAATCATAGAATGGTTTGGGGTGGAAGGGACCTTTCAAGGTCATCTAGTTCAACTCCCTGCAATGAGCAGGGGCTCCTTCCCCTACGTCAGGTTGCTCAGAACCCCATCCAAGCTGCTTTGCATGTTTCCAGGGATGGGGCAGCCACCATCTCTCTGGGCAACTTGTTCCACTGTTTCACCAGCGTCTTTTGAGGTGAGGATGTGAAACTCCAACTCCTGCCTTCTGGTCATCTTCCTTTCCAGTAGAACTTGGCCATGTTAGGGTTGGTAATATGTCAGGCTTCTTTTTTTTGGTTGGTTGCTTGGCTGATTTTTGGGTTAGATATTTTTTTTCCTTTAGCTGTTGTCAGCTTCCTGATACACATGAGGAGTATTTTGTATCTTTAATAACGGTTGCAAGCAGGAAATTCTGCTGCCTCACCGTGGCAACCTCACTAACCAGAAATCTGCCTATTCTGTGTCATTTCTGTAGTGTAATGGGTATTTCTGTGTGACACACACAACATTTGTTGCTACTTTCTTGCAGCTGTGTGAAGCTGCCGTATGACATATGTTTCCATGGAATTAGTTAAATTGTGCAGTGAACAGATTCTCTGTTTCCACTCAGTGTAGCAGGGAAGGTAAAGGTTATCCCCACCATAGGACACGGGGAGGAGTGGTCACTCCTCCAAGCTGCTTCTGGAGCTGCACTGATGGTGTTTGGTGAAGCAAATCTGCTGCAAATTACAGTGTGTGGTTATAGATCAATTTATGCTCCTGCCTGCTGCCAACAATGTGCTGTGCACGAATGGAGCTAACTCGGTAAACATGCACTCTAGTAACTGAAAATAACCAAGTGTTGTTGAAAGGAATAATTAATTAATGTTTGTAAAGCACTTAGAAACTGAAAAGTACCTTATTAGTGCTAAGTGTTCAGGGGCCTGGCTTTCTCATCAGAAGGTAAAGTCCTCCTATTTGTTAGTCTTAACTGAACAAAACATTAAGGGTGTAAAGCCTTTGTGTCTAATGTCCTCAGTCAGGTGTTTTTGTGCCTGGCAGTCATTAGGATGCAGTAAGTAAACAAGAAGAAACCATAAATGGCCTGAATCAGCTCATTCCCCTGATGCCAGCAGAATCAAGTTGGTTTACATTAGCTGAAGATCAGCAACGGAGGATCCAAAGCACAGCTCCTCTTCTTGATGTGGGGCTTAGCCAGAGCCAGTCACTGCTTTATTCTCTGCAGCTCCTGCCTTTGTGAGCCCAGCTGTCAGGAATGAGCACAAAACTATATTAGAGCACAGGGTTCCCTGTGCAGTGAGGTGGACAAATTGGATGGCTCAGATTTGCTCCCTGGGGCAGGCAGCATGTGAATGAACAGCCTCTTGGTGGAGAGAAGGAATCCTATTTATCAGCTGTGCCATGCAGGGCTGAAAGGGGACACCTATGGCTGACCCTGTTCCACAGCTCAGGAACATGGAGAATAGGAATCTCTGCCTTTACTTCAAAAGTGCCTTGGCTGCCTCGAAACAACCCCAAATCTTCCTGATGCAGAAGTCACTGACTGAAGGGTGGATTTCCTGAGAATGGTAAGAGGGATATGAGCCACCCAGCACAGAACCATCTGGGGAGATGTGGGTGTTCCTGGGAAGGTGATACAGCCCCCAGCAGCCCTCAGCTCCTGCCACACTCAGTGTGTGGCATCACACCTTCTCTGCAGCTATCCAAGGGCTGCTCTGCTCCTCCAGGAAGGTGAAGTCCACACTCAACATTCCTGTTGCCTAAGAGGGTGCCCATCTGTATTTTACTCTCTGTAAATAGTACCTAGATCAGAAGCTGTGGGAGCAGGAAAAGGGGAAGGAGAGGAGAAACAATCTTATGGAACACAGGGAGCTGCTGAAAAGGGCTTAAGACTAATTGACCAGAGAGCACAGGGAAAAGCACTGGCCTGTCCATCACATCCCATGCATTTAAGATTTTCATATCCCTTTACCACACAAGTTTCCTTTCTTCAGTCAGTATTTTTCAGGCTAAATTTGATTATATTGGGCATCTGTTCCATATTTGTGAATATCCAGGACCTCCATCACACACACTGAACTTGCAGATGAATGAAAAACCCAATAATGTGCCCGCTTATGGTGCACGAGCAGTGTGTCCACATATGCATCACACACAGTCACTGGCACGAGTGCTGGGAGAGGGAATCCAGTCTTTGATCACTTGGATGTTTCTTCTCACAGGAGATCAGTAGCCCTTTTTTTTCTTCTGGATTAATTGGCAGAGTAAGAAAGGTTACCTGCCAAGAAAATCCAATTATTTAGCTCTTGCTGGTCTTGAATAAAGCTCCATGGCTGATAAAGGGTTGCAGTTAGAGAGAATCAAAATAAGCCACCAGGACACCAGATAGTCTGATTTTTCAATCTCTGCACCAGCCTAGGGCAGAATATGTTTGGCTCACCTCAGCTGCAGTGCTGGAACACAGTGTGCCAGAATACCTCTCCATGATGTTTTTGGAAGAGCTCAGCATTACTAGAATTGGTTAATAGTTATCTTTGTGATTAGCCATCTGTTATAGATCCATCTATTGAATCTGAGAGGGGACAGAACCCACGCTTGCTCCTCACTTTGCTTGAGCTCACCATAGGGAGCTTTGTGCAAAGCACATAGAGAACCAAAAGCAAAAAAGCTTCTTTTAAAGAGAAAAAAATTTGGTGGCTCTATGAATAGTAAAAGTCATAATAATTTGTCTTCATCAAGAGCACAGGCTTAGGAGCACTGGATAATTATTTTCCTGAAGGTTGGAATAAGAAATTGAGAGGTCTCTCAGAGGTCCAGGCAAGATCCTGGAGCTGCTCGCTTGGTCCCAGTAACCTCCTGCCCCACATATCCATAGCTATGGAAGGGAAAACTTGGTGTCAAATCCTTACATACCCTGTGTCTATTGTCAGCCAAAGTATCCAAGTTGAAATTTAAGAGAGCCAAAGGCTTTGTTTCTGTAGATTTCTGAATCCAGAGGCCAGAGATGAAGTGATTTGGGTGAAACACCCAAAGAGTCCAGCACAGGTAAATGACCCAATAGAAGGTTCCGCAGATGTCAAGGCAGAAAGTGAATATGTGATAATTAATTCTTTCTCCTGGATTATGTGCTGCTAATTGACTTGGCAGCAGCCCTGTGATTCATTGGCTCATGGATTTTAGGCCAGAAGCAGCAAGGATGATGGTCTGGTCCTACTGTCTGCAAAGCAAAGGCCACAGAACCTCACCCAGTGCTTTCTCCACCAGCCCCCTAAATTCTGCCTAGATTACCATTTTTATTGAAAACTAAGACTTATTAAAAGGCTATGCAATAGAAAATGCATCGGATGCTTGGGTAAGTAGATCTAAAGGTAATTTTTTTTTTTAAATTTGCAGCTTATTTTTGGTATTGTATTTACATTGATATTTCCATATGATTCTATTTCTTTTTTTTTGTCTAAATGAACCCCAGAAAAATTAGGAAAACAGACAAAAATTTTGTTCTTGTTTTTTTTTTTTCTGGAGTTAAAAGTATATGTAGAGTTTATGGTAATCTTCCTACTGTATTAGTGATATTTTTAATAGATCATTGAGGATTTTTTCTTCTTTCTATCCTCTCTCTCACTTTTCACTCCTTTCATTACCCACCAAAACCCCACAAAAACCAGTGTGGTTTTTATTTTTTTTTTTTTTTTGGTTATGATCCCAACTGTTCTCTCCAATACATCTCTCTCCTCTTCTTGTTCCCCAAAGTTCCCCTTGAGTCTGATGTCTCTGACTTGTAGAGCGTGTGAGGATTGTTGAGGTAGCTCACATCAGTGACAACCCAGTGACACAGACTAGACAGGGCGTAACTCTGCTTTCTTGCAAGAGCAGAATTTGCCCCCATTTCCAGACAAATATCAACAAGTCAGCAGTGCTGCAGGATCTGTGCCCTCTCCCACACTGAGTATTCTGAAACAAACATTTGCCATTCTCTGCTCCTCTGGGTATCCTTTTATCCCACAGAATAATTGCATTGATTTAAACAGGAGCTGAAGTACCCAAAAATGAGACAAAATCTGGCACACCTTTTGTCATTGAGCAAATCTTTATCCTGTGAAGGAGAAAGTGTCAAAATATCCATTGGCTGTACCTGAATAAATGTCTTGCTCTAGTAAGTGATGCTCTCTATGGAACAGCTATGAGGTACGTGTAATGTATTTATGGAACTTAGAAGAAAAACTCATCAAAACATGAGAATTTTTAAATTAATCAGAGATATTCTCAGTGCATGAAATGGAACAGTTTAGCTCTCAGGTAGTTATGATACAGGTATCCAGGTGAGCCAATAATCACAAAGATGTTATTTCCTTGTTATGTCATGTATTTGTCTCATCTGCAAATAGAATATTAACCACCATGCACCTGTAAAAGCTGGGAGAAAACATGGTGAGTTCTCAAAGGTGCAAGTGGACTTGTTTGTGTTTATAAATAAGCCACCAAGCAGATGTGATTAAACAGTTACTCCATCAGTGTCTTGGCCCTTCTTTTCTCCATCTGGTAGGTAGGCAGGCAGATTAAATATATGCCATGTGTTTGTTTTTTCTCTACAAAATGAGCTGCTTTAGTATTTCTTTTCACTATGACGTGGTAACAACCATACCAAATATATTGATTTACGTTAAAAAATGAGGAGTTACCAAGAACACAATGACATGCCACCCAAAGCACAGTATTGTATTAAAGGAGATGGCAGTAAACCATAATTTTTATTTTAAAAAAGCTCAATTACAGACTTTAGAGAAAATTAAATTTATCGTTGAGCCTCAGTGTTTTGAAGCTATCATTTGATTCCTGGAAGTGACTTTGAAATGAGTTTTGGGAAATCATTTTAGTATTGACTTGGACCATAATGGTTGGCTGTTGCTTTTTTGTATAAGATTGATTAAATTACTCTGAACAAGCTCCAAGTACGTGTCGTTCTCTGAGGCCAATTGTGAATATGACCATAATACACTCTCTAAAACATATTTCAGAAAGTAAATAATATCTAAACCTGGAAGAACATCACTGCACTCTTCCAAGAATAAGCAAATGAACTTGGTTCCTTGTCTCACCATACATCACTTCTTTTTTTTACTTCTCCCGCTTCCTTTAGTTTTAAAAAACTGGGGTTATTTGCTAGATTTCCTCTATACACTACAATAGGAGATAATTTTTGGCTAGGTCTTAAAGAAAGAACTAGCTAAGAAATAAGTGTATAATATGAGATTCAATTTTATTATTGTGTAATAAGAACTGCCAGTTGTTCTACTGATTTCAGCTTTTATCTCTGCTTTGAAATGTAGTTATTCCTTGATACATCAGTAAACTCAAGTGAAATCAGGGCCAGGTTATAGCAGGTTCTATACAAGCACGTGGGAATGAAAGATCTTAATCTAAAAAAGGTTTGAAAATTAATGCCAAATATGCAAAAATACGACTTATCCACATCTGTTGAGTGTGCCTGGTCTGGAGACAGGAGAGGAATCCAGGTCTTTGAAGACCCAAGCCCTGTCCAGTGAGCTCTGTTCCTGAAACACTGGCTGGTCTGAGTTTTTATCAAATCTAAGGTATGTACTTCAAAAGCCAAAATTAAATGACAGTAAGATACATCGCCAAGAAAATCCCAAGAGGTGACTGGTGCATGGCAGCCACAAAGCCAGGAACAAGAGAGATGGCAAGTGACAGCAAAAGAATAGGAGGAAGAGGAAGAAAACAGTAGAAGTTTTGGGAAGAATTTAACGTGATCAGCTGCACAGAAAGATTCTTGAACAGTGACATGGGATTTGCAGGCAAGAGTCAAGAAAAACAACAGCTGTGGAGTACAACCTTCCAAAGAACAGCCTGCTGCACTTCCCAAATGATCTGAGTTCCCATCTGAGGTGGAGTAGGCTATTTGGGGAGCAAAGCTCTTGTAAGGAAATCTGGTTCAATAAGGGTAAAGATTTCTAGGGAGCACAGCCCTGGGGTACTGCTAGAAAGGATTTCTGTTTGCCTGGCATTAGTTTCCATGCTAGGAGTGCTGCCCTGGGGCTTTAGGCCAAAAGGTCTGGGCAAGTCTTGGTTGAGAGGCAGACGAGGTTGGCTTGCAAAGGTTGAGATTTTGTTCTTCCTGTTCTTAAGTGTCTTTAACTCCAGCTGACAAGAATAATCCGAGTCCTCAGAGGTCTTGAGTAAACAGGAAACCTGCAGCGAGCAGGTTAAGCTGGTGTTGGAAGAGCAAGTAACTGCAACATTCTGTAATTTCTTTCACAAATGCTCTCTTTCCAGTACTCTCTTGTTCAAGGTAAAAATATTTGGGTACAACTCATGGGCGGAATTGTCAAATGTCTCAGACATTCTTTTCTCTACAGGCAATCTTCTTTAGATCTTTAGGTTAGAAAGAAAACTGGTTTGCTCCTTAAAGTCATCAAAGCACAAGGGGTGATTTAGTTGAGTGGATGGGGAAAGAAGTGGCAGCCTGTGTCAGATCTTCTTGTTGATATTTATTTTTTTATTTATTTTAGTTTCTGTCTTGGGTAGAGACAAAAATCTTGTAGTTTGCTGCCTTGAATTTGAGTTGTAATAGAATTTTTTCCTTATTGTTTTTTTCATTTGCTTCTGGTTTCTTTGAGCTTCAGAAAAGACAAGAAGTTTTCTTCTGCTAAATGTACTGTCTCATTTTGTATTAATTTGAATACCTTACTGATAAATTGAATTTACTGCTGCCCCACAAAGTAAGTAGATATGAATGAAACTTGTTGCATTTCCTTTCTCAATGAAATGTTAAATGTAACGTGTTATAAATGGAATCTCAGCTAAAGCAATAATTAGTCTTTCAGTCTGTTTAAAATAACGTTTTAATTATCTTCACTAATTCTAAGAATTGTAGAATATCGCTTCAGGCATCACAGTGTTATTGTAAATGCTTTGCTTAAGTACTTAAAGTCACATTATTTGCTAATATTTCCTTTTCAGCAGGGTGACATTCAAGCTCTGGGTGATATTTACAAGTTTTTTAAACCACAAAAATGGAGGAGATACAAAATAAAGGAAATAGAAGCAGTCAATTGAACTCTCAATTTATCCTCCACTATCTCACTTCATGTCATTTGAATGGACCTACAGTAAAGCAGACCTTAAAAAAGGAGAGCACTTTCTCTGAAAAGCTGATGTCCCAAGTGTTTGGGGTAGAAGCAGGTGAACACATGGGGAGAATCCTGGACAGAGGACACTGAAGCTCCAGATGGCCAAGGGGAAGAAAATAAACACCATGAAAACATTGGGTGAGATACCACCATAACATGGGTTTAAATGAAGCCTGCACGTGGTGCTGGACAGAGCTGAGAACAGAATTTGCTTTAGCCACCAAGTTTTTCCCCATCTCTTCACAGGAGAGGAGTGGGAATGGCAAGCAGGATGCGCCAGGGTCAAGAAGGTGACTTTGGAAACAATTCCAAATGAGTGAATATGCATTACAGCAAAACCAGCTCTTTTTGCTTCAGGTGAGGCACGGCAGCCTCAGTGCCAGTGCTGAGGGGGATTTTGTTCCCAAAGCAGCCTCGTTTGCTTTGCCTGTGTCCCGTGAGAGGCTGTCACTGACGTGCACTGCGGGGCTGTGCCTGGGGAGGGTTTGTGAGAGTGAGCAGCTCTGACACCCCAGTTGTGCTTCAGTTCAACAGCAGATCTCTATGGGAGTACCTGGTGTGAAAGGAATTGTTTACCATTCTTCTTGGCCTCACTTTCTTTCTGGCTGAATTAGACACTTTAACAAGACCAAGTGATGTGTTTTCTATAGGGAAAGCTTTGAAACAAAGCAAGATTGTTGTACCTTGTTCAAAGCCTCCTTTCAGGAGAAACTTGGCTAGCACAGGGAGGCTTCCAAGAAGTTTGTTCCCCAAACTGTTTTAGTGATAGAAGAGTCTATTGTTTCTTTGATTGTTTGTTTTAATATTTATTATGTTTTTATTTAAAAATATCTGCTTTTCCTTTCAATATGTGCTTTGCCCACAAATATTGCTATGAAGAAACCCAGTATTATGGTCAGGTCTACTCTACAGTGATCCAGGGAGGAATGACAGATGCTTCAATGACATTCTTTAGATGTATTTTTTTGGTTACTAGGAGTCATTTCAATAGAGGCACTGCAATATTCAGCGTGCTTTGCTCAGAGCCTGTGCCTGCCATGGGAGATCATCCAGCTCTGTGACTGTGAGAGACAACACAAAAGCAAAGGGATAGAAATAAGAGAAGGGAAGAGGATAAATGTAGGCAAGGCAAGCTCAGAAGAGGCATTTCTAGTTCTTTAAGGGATTTCCAGTGTTCGATCTGTAGAAAATTTTCATCTACATCCAAACTGGGCAGAAATTCCTTTCAGGAAATGCCATCACTAACCCCCAGCAGCTGAGATCAGCAGCACAGGCCAGGCTGCTCCAGGGGCTGGGATCAGACATTAAATAACACACAGACCCTTACTCTGAGGAAGGACCCACAGAAAGCTGAATAATAGGCTGAATACCTTGTATTTTAGTACTTCTGGCAGTGTCCTGGTAATGAAGGTAATGAGTGGCTCAGGCAGGATAAAATACCAGCACGTGCAGCATAAATACTGCTTGGACCTCTCTCTTGTGGCAAGAGGCATGTAAGTGACAAAAGTTTGATTTCTGGTAAAACTATATCTTTTTCCTGGGCAGAAGCAGGAAGTGTATTTCAGAAGGCAGCTGTGAATGTATCCTGTGTTTTTATTCCCTGTTGCCGTGTAGTCATTCATTCTTGGACCTTTCCCCATAAGTTCCCATTATTTAATTTCCCTAGGCAAAAATCTGTGATCCTAGCCAGAGTTACTCCCTGGTATTCTCTTTCCTCTTCAGAATTTTCTTATTTTCTGGACAACTGCTTCCCAGTCTTGCCTTTCCATGCCAACAGCATGTCACTTGCTTGGAGTTAATGCTCAGCAAAACCAAAGTTGCAAATACTCATTCTGTGTTTAAATGATGTGTTAAAAAAGATTAATTAACAAAGAACTTGGTGTTGCTCAGCCCAAACAGGCACTGTATAAACCACTGAGGAAAGGGTTTTCAAAAATTCCACCAGAAGGCAGGGATATTTCCAAAGGAATAGTACTTAGGTTGTCAATCCCATAGCTTTTCATTAAGACCAAAATTCCTAAATGCTATCTGTATCCTTTAAATACCTTCTGCTTTAGCACTCAGTGGTTATGACAGCTACTAAAGCAGGTCTGTGCTTAATATTTTGCTCCAAAATCCACCTTAAATATCTAATTATGAGAGCCCATAGGAATTATGCACTTTAATTTGCTTAGATCTAAAGATGAATACCATTTACATTTCCACCACTGAGGATACAAGTTTTCCAGTCTTTAGTCAATGCCACTATTAAATATACAAATCAGACATGTTTGAAAAATGAAAAAAAGCCCCCACCTTGGAATGTTAGCTTAAGCATTTTTTTTCAGATCTAATACTTACTGCTTGCCTTAATTAACTGTGACTGAAAATTTCTTAAAATATGTCAGCAGAGATTCTTATTGCTGTTAATAGCATTACATGGGATTCAGTATCTAAAAGCTCTTAGACTATATTGTGTGCCAGAAATGTAGGAAAGAACAGCTGGAGAGAATTTTGTGGAGCTTGATATTTGAGGTTGGATGCAATCGTAATTCTGGTGTCTTGTCCTCAGTAATGAGAGAGTTTTGTGGGTTGAGTCACAAAAAGGAAATAATAGTCTTTGTTTTACTATTGTGCCAAGTGTCAAACCTCGGGAATAACGTAGGTAATTTTTTGGACATTTGAAGTGGAGAATAATGTATGATTAATGTCAGTTCCACTCTTTTCCTTCCTTGTTCATCTGCAAAAGTACCATGGTGTTTCTCGGAAGTAAAAAAAGGTACAGAACAATGTCTTGAGCAAGGACTGAGTTACAGTTTTTATCTTGCACTGGGGGATGTGTGGCTTTAAACTCATTTTATATATATCTGCTAAGCAAAATAAACTGAAAGTCTTCAGCCTTGTGGGGTTGGTTTGTCCTCAGTTGAATCTTTAGATATTTAATGGAGTATAGATTAAAAACATACTCTCACTATCAAAATTGTAATTATTCCCATCTCTCTTCTTCTCCTCTCTCTCTCTCTCTCTCTCTCTCCCTCTCTCTTTTGGAAACAAACAAACAAACAAAAGCTGCAACTTATTCTGTCTTTATGCAGAGATGTTTGTTAAAACTTCTGTTGTTCTTGATGCTTCTCAACTCCGGCCAATTTACCTGAAGTTTTTTGTTCAGGTTTTTGGTTTGGGTTTTTTTCAAGATACTTTAGTCCTGAGTGATGTTTTCTGCAAGAGACTTTTATCAGTGCCTAGCACCAAAGAATAATAACCTCCCATGTTTTATATATGCCAGTGGTGTTACCAAAGAGGGAGATGAGACTTGCACTCCTGCCACAGTCCTGCACTGTTCACAGGCACTTCAGCTCTGTTCTTCTCTTGTGACACTGAACAGGACATTGCCACTTGCCCAATGTCATCTCGTTGAATCTTGACCATCTTTCCAATTTATCAAGATCATTTTGAATCTTAATTCTGGCTTCAAGAATGTTGTTACGCTTGATGGTTTAATGTACACTGTAAATTTTACATGAGTACAGTCTTCCATCATTTAAGTTAATGAAAACACTGACAGGCCTCTGTCTGACATACCTGCCGACCTTTAGATAAAGTATGAAATCTTCTAGGAAAGTGCATTTTCAGACACTTTGGTAGTATTGTGGATTAGTGGTAGTAGATATTTTTTCACCTTGATTTTATGTATGCTGGATAGCTTTCTCAGGGTAAATAAAGATGCTCCCTTCTGCATCTATCCTCTAAACACTTATTTGGTAAACAATATATTGAGTCTTTTATAGATTTTCTTTTTCAGGAATAAAATATTTTAATGAAATCTCTGAGTATTTTTGTTCCAATGTCTCTTGTCTAATTTCTGTGCCATGGTTGCAGCAAATAAGATAGAGGGCTTGAGAGTTTTACTGTTGTGCCACTTTAGGTGATTGAAGATATGAACAAAAAATTTTCAAAGTGTCTGTATAACCACCCACGGAATAGGCTTAATGCATTCATTCAGGCTGGTTTTCTGAGAATTAATTTACATTTCATATATTTGAAAGTCTCACATCGAAAGGTATTTTTATGATGATTTTGAATACAGTAATTTGATGAGATCATAAGGATTTACTTTGGAAGGATTTATAATTAATTTCTGCATATAAAGAAGGTATCATTCCACAAGTGTGAAATTTATATTTATTTGTTCCCTATAATGTTTCATGGAGGAGACAGAAGAATAGGTGCAATTAAAGAGCCATAGGATCTTCTGGTCTCTTCTCTCCCTGTCTTGTGACTGCTAATAAAAAATTTTCAGTGGAAAATCTGTGAAGAAGGAGAAAGAGTCCATGTCCCCTTAAGAAGCAAGAATTTAATTTGAAAAAATCCTGGATTCCATTCACTGTGTTAAACTTCCTCTTGTCCTTTCCATGATAATTTATATTCTACCCTGTCCTAGATACAAGATCTTTTCCCCAAACTGCCTTCAATAATACAGAACATTGTTCAAGGGAAGATTTTTCTTCTTTCTTTCTGTTGAGTGTGTGATGAAAAAGTTGAATAGCTGTCAAGCAAATGCATTTTAAGGAAAATCTTGTGGGGGTCGGAGGAACAAGCACTGAAACAACTTCTGAGTCACCCCCTCCTGCCATGTCAGGTGTCCTCAGGAGCCCAGAAAGTCTTGTTGAAGGCAAAACCTGCTTCACTGGTGTACCAAATCTGTCTGGGGCATCATCAGAAGAATTCCCGACAAATCTTTGGGGGAAGGACAAGATAATTAAAGGACTGACTTTGGGATGTGAGCTGCTAACTTGTGCACTGAGCTCAGTGGAGCAGGAGACTTGTAAATGTCACCGTCAAACCGGATATTTATTAGTTGCAGCTGACACACTCCAACTTCCCAGTAAGTGGTGAGAAAATATTCCCTATCACTTGAGACTTTTAAAACTGCAGCAGATTGAACGTGGCCTGAAAAAAATGTTCTCTTGAGCTGAGTGCTCTTTCAGCAGGGCAGGGGGAGTGATGAGATGAGCAGTTTTGGTCTTTCCCTCCTGATTCTGCCCTACTTTCCTGTCACCACCTCCAAGAGGCTATTGGTTGTTTCTACAATCAAAATTGTTTCCAGGGTGCCGTAGAGTAAGTGGGAAACTTGACTTACACAGTAATGAGTGCTGGCCAAAGAGCAAAATAATGGGAACACTTTAAAAAAAATAATATTGACTTTCTTCCCCTCCTTGCTTACCAGCTGCAGACTGTGCCATGAGAGAAACCAATCACAAGACTCATTCCCAAACTGTCCAGATGAAAAAGACCTGGAGGCTACTTTGCTTATTGCCATAACTCTCCAGAATTGCTTCTTGCCATATATCTGAGTACTATATTCAGGCTAATTTGCCATAGCTTTCCACTAGAAACCTATTCCACACCCTGATAAATCTCATCTCTAGCTCTTCCTGCAACTCCCATCCTGAAGAACTCAGTTCATGTTTTGATTTGTCCATTTTCATTCTGAATCAGAGATGCTGCCTGAAATATTTAAAGGCTAAGGGCCTCAGCAGGCACGGGAGGATGCTGTCAATGCTTTCCCTGTCATTTTCTTTGCTCTGTGCAGGATCTAGCATTGTAATAAAAATTCCAGACAGGCAAGAAAAAATGATCCATGTTACTGGACAATCTGCTACCCTCATCTCCTGCAGATCTGCTTTTTACCTACAGCTTGGGAAAGTATTGTTTAAAAAGTATGAAAGGAGAAGTGCCTTATTACATAGTTGGTTCTACCATGCTGAATTAAAGAAATACCTTTATAAAATATAGAGGATAATATGAATTTTAAAATAATCTTCCAGATATGTAGATATTCTCCTGGGCCAAGAGGATGTTGAAGTGGTTCAGGCTTCATTCTGCAGTGCAGAACCCAGCACACACTCGGGTGCCCCACTTTCTGTGGTGCCATTTCATCACTGTCTTGCTGAGGGGTGGTTTGTGTAAGGCTGGTGTGGCTGTGTTTACGCAATTATGACCTCAGAGGAGACAGTCCCAGCTGGGAGGTAGGACATATCCTCATGAAAATCATTCTCCAGGTGCTCAGCATTCCCATCGGGTACTATATATTACCATATCATCCCTTTGTGACTCAGGAATGCTCATATCTGATTCTGTAAATGCTCATTTATCTGTTTCACCTTGTCCATGACACCTCACTTAGCCCACACTGAAACTAATGGAAAGTTTTCCTGTCCTTTAGAGGGGAATTGAATCCTACTTAGCTGGAAGATAAAGTGAAGTTCAGATTCAAAGATATTCAAGATAGGAGCATAAAAGTCCTTGGTTAGAAGATAGTTTGAAAATTTTTCTTACATTGCAGCACTAATTTTATATTGAAATAAAAGTATTTTTTCCATTCTCGCCCAGATCTTTGAGGTCTTTACCAGCTTATTTTCAAATACTGTAGCTTTAACATAGGTACTGAATCCTGCTTTTACAGCTTTTAGCAGGAATCTTTGTATCACTAAAATATAAAGAAAGCACTATTTCTCTGTGCTAGTGGTGATGAAGGTGTGCTGTTTTGGAAAAAATAGCACTTTTGTGTGTGTGTATTATCGCTTTTGAGCCCCGTCCTGGTTATCTCTCTTTGTTTCACACAAGGATGGTATTAGTTGCCTGGAGCAATCTCTATGTGCCCTTTCAATCAGAAACACTTCTTGATTTGTGTACTTATATAGCACAGGCCAAGCTGAAGTGAGAATTTATTTCCTGAAGAAAACAGATTTAATGTGAAAGGTGATCCTCAAAAGCTTCCCAGCTCCAGTTGCCTTGGATAAGCACCAAGAAAAGCAGCTGCTGCTCCGAGTGAGTCTCCCACGTCTCCGAGAGCTGCACGCCACGGCCGAGGCGGGGGAATGTTCTGCACACAGGCCCCTCTCCTCAAGGACAATGCACATATTGGAAGTACTAAAGGAGGATTAATATGAGAAACATTAACCCCAGGCTTTCAGCTCCTCATTCTGCGTTGCATTGTGGTTCAGAATCTGCCCAGCAGAGCCTTAAGTTCCTGCCCCTCACAAATTATATTCTCACTCTACCCACCTTTAACTTTGCAGTCCTCTGACTCTCATAACCCCAGATCTTTATAAACTTCATTGTGTTTGTAGGAAAAAAAAAAAAAAAAAAGGAAAAAAAGAAACATTAACAAAATATTCACCATCTTTTAGACCTCTAAAAGAAATCAGGCAATAAGAATGTTTATTGGAAATTTAGGACTGTTTATACCTTTGTTCTTAAATTAATGAGTGCAAAAATAGAGGGAGGACAGTGAGTAAGTAGCTTATTGTTTGGAGTGCTGAGAGCTGCCTGAAAGGACGTTGTGCTGAGAATACTCTCCAACATGAAAAAGAGACCCACAGGCAAACAGCCATTATCTCGAGTAATCTTCAGCAAAGAGGATGTGTCTGTGAAATAACTTTTGGAGACCTTGGGTAATTCAATACCTCAACCTCTGCTCACCAAGCTACTAGATCAGAAGAGAAATGTTCATAAACCCTTTTGAAGTGCACTAAAACGTATGGAATATGGTGAATGAAGGATGGGTTAGTGTGTGACCTAATGATGAGATGAACAAAAGAGGGGAAAAACATTGCACCACCTTTTTACAAGTTCCATTTATCCATGAAATAAAAATTGCATTCATATTTGCATTTCCATTACACAGAATTGCTATCTTCTGACTTACCAGCACAATGGTATTGTTTTATTTATTTAAACTGGATGGTTTGCTTTCCACAGTATGACCAGCTGGGAGAAAAATAGGATTCAATAATGTGAACATTTCACAGTAAATAAATTGCATTAATACAACAATATAAAAGCTGTGCTCAGCAGTTTCTCTAGGACAAGGTCTGTTCTAGAACTATGCATCCAGCTTTCTAAACACTTGGAGAACTGTAAAGGTTACATCTTGTTGTGTGAAGTAATACAAAAATATATAGAATTTCTGCTTAGGATTTCTGCTAATTTACATGTTTAATTGCCTGCTTTCAAGCAGAGTATTTCTGTGTCTATTTCTTGCTCACATTCACCACTGCAGGCTTCTCTGTAAAATCTTGCAGTGACTCATTCTTGAAGGAAAGAAAACAGTGAGCTCATGTCTTAGTTTGAAGGGTAGCAAAACCAAAATGAAAATGAAAACATTTGCCTGTTTTTAATGCTCCCAGTCATCCTTTTTCTCCTTGAATACTTCGTAACAACTGCAATCTTTCTATTTCTGATCCAACATGAAGGAAGAAAAGCCTCTTGAAAATGTAGTGCTTGAATATGTATAAGCACATCTTTTTCTTCAGAAAGCACTTAACTATTCATATGTTCATAAAAGCACCTCAAACACTTCAGTTAAAAAAAAACCCAAACCATTGTGTTTGTAACTCTTTGTATTATTCATTGCAATGGTGTAGTTTAGGATGGTGAAATCAAACATTTAAACTCATCACAAACTTATGTACATAAAGTGTTACTTACAGTGATATATAGGTATAACAGTGTTTTATTATGAAGCCTTTGTGGTGAACTCCTTTTTTATAGATAATACTTATAATGAGTGAAATTGTAAAATAATTAATATTTAAGTCAAGCCACTTCTGCCTTTTTTTGGAGAATATATTTCTGCATGCTTCCATAAGCATCTGGAACATGGAGCCATAACCAAAATCTGTGGCAGAAAGGGATGGCAATCACTCTTATATTTTGTCTCTCAATAAAAATAAAAAGCACTCATACATTCTACACCTCTCATTTCTACAGTGCACACACAGTGAAATACTCTCCTTGTCTTCCTTTAGAGATACATTTTACATGGTGTATACACCCAGGGTGAAATAAATGAATAAATTAAATGAAAAATACTGTAGCTATATTTGTATTTATCTTTAGCAAGACAACTACAGCCTACATCCTCTGCTGATGACAATTAGTATGAAAGAGTAGAAATTATAGCAAACAAAAAACTTCTTGCACATTATGCATGAGCATCGAGCTGATTTTATTCTAATGTTCCACGACATCCTCACAGCAGTCAGAGAGCTTGAAATGATTAAGCACAACAAAGATCTAAATATTAATTTTTCTTTTCATGCTGCTGGTAAATTATAACCTTAGAAATATTGGGATTTTATTGGTGCCACTATTTGATATTCATAAAAAAAACCTGAGGAATTTACATCTCCTGTTTTAATTATTTATGATCTTTAATTCTATTTTCATGCATAAAAATAGAAGCTTTGCATCACCTCTTCTGCAAGGGTGAAATGCAGATTTTCCTCATGTCATTGTCTTTAAACACCACTCAAGTCAAAGCAGAATGGATGCTGGAGCAGAGCCTTCAGCTGGGTAAGGAATGGCTCTGCTTCCTTTAAAGCTCCTGCAATTGTGATGAGTATCCTCAGGTGTGGATCTGGCCTCCAGTTCGGTGGGGTTTTTTTTGTTTGTTTTGGGGTTTTTTTGCAAGAAGTAACTACAACACGGCAAAGGTTGTAAAGCCTTCACTTTGAAAATCTGAGACTTTCTGCAAAAAACACTTTTTTTCCCTGTCGCAGTATCCTCCTGCCTGATGATTCTTCTGCTGACAGTAAACTGAATATTGAACAGCCCTTCAAGGGATTTGGCTCTGTACTTCTGAGCTTTTCAAGGAAACTGATAAAATGTCTAATTATTTGAATAATCAAGGCAATGAGTATTTGATCACTTACATCAAAGATAAAGCCATAATTTAAGAGCTGAGGTATATGCTCAATACTGCCTTACTCATAACACAAAGAAAGTTATAATTTCCTTGAAAATGTGTTTTTTAAAGGTCTTTTGAAACAGTGGAATGGAGAAATATGGAATATTAATTTATATATATTTATTTAATTATCCAAAACTTGACATTACATCATTTGCCAATCCAAGCCATGCAAGCTGTTGGATGAAAGAAATCATGGTCAATTAAGGACAATAACCTCAAACTTGGACACACTTCACAATGCTAATAATGGTCTGAAGTCCAACCAGACATTGTGAATAATATTAGTTTTTACACATATATCTTTTTATTACTATATTTCTTATTACTATTGTTTACAATAATACAGACATGGAGGCTGGATTATCTGTTTAGTGTCAATGAAGTAGTTTTGTTTCTGTTTCTGATGGAGATACACTGAGAAGTGACTATGGACCATTATCATTGCCACTCCCTGGTAGTTCCTGCTTGCCTTTCTCTTCCCAGCATCCTAAAGAGAAGCCAATTTAGTCCTAATCTCCCTTTTCCCACATCATCCCTCAAGGTTTAGCACCCCAGCCAGCACTGATCATTAAAAATACACTTTGACTTTGATGGAGCCAGCCAGGAAACAAAGCAGCCATTTCTGTTTTAATATTTCAAACACACCTTAAGCACTTTGGAGATCTTCCATCAAGAGCAGTTGCTGCCTAGAGAGCCACTGTCAACTTTATGAAGCCTTGTGCATTTACCTGCCAGGACAAGTTGTTTTTATCAAGGTGCCTATCAGATTTAATTATCTGGTTGCAGATAATTAGAACTATTAACTACTATCTATCGAGGTACAGGGAACTGCAAATGCAGAAAGGCCACTTAATTGAACCTGGGCTAATTGAGGAATGTGGGTTTGGACCCATTCCTCCCTTCTGCAGTCCCTGGAACAGATCCTGATTCCAAAAGACCAAACTGGCTCACTCAGGTGTGTCCAGGCACGGCGTTTCAGGCCTGGGTTTGCCTCCCACCCTCTTTACTGAGGCAGAGCACTGAGTGCAACACTGCACAGAGAGAGCCCAGCAACATGCTGAGAGCTCAAAATCCACTTCCCAATCCCTCTTTTTACACAGTTCATCAGTTTCTCGTTCATTTTGCTGTGTGTGTTTCCACTAATTAGATCTCAAGTCATGCATCTCCCACTCACATTTAATCTTCTTTGTTAGTTAGATCATGAGGGTACCAAGCATGACTCTGAGCTTCATTTATTCACAGAAATGTGATGTATTTTCAGCAATATATTTGAATGTTTTCTGCTGTGACTGTCCTCCCTGTGCAGTGCTCAGGTGTCTGAGTGATTGCCAATGCTCTCTAGTGGACTGCAGACATCCTGTTATTAATCTGAGTAACTGCTCACCACTCATATTCTCAAGAACCCCATCACTTCTGCTGCACAGCAACATTTGGGCTTTTGCCTTTCTGAAATGCATGCAGCAAAATTGCACACCAAGTACTACCCCAGATTCTCAGGCGCAGTTATGCAGTTAAAAGAAACCCCAAACCCAAAACTTTTGTGTTTAAAAGTGACTTGTGCTCGTTTTGTTTGAATAAATTTCAATGGAAATGAAAATTCATAGCCCCCCTGAGAAGACAAATCTTCCCAAATCTTCTGAAAATTTGCAGCTGGACAAAGAAGGTGAGGTCATGGCCTCGTTGCCCTTAGGGACATTAGGACAGTGGGCTGTGGCAGTGTCATTGGGCCACCACACCTGTCCCAAAATGAATGTGACAGAAGGAGAAAGGCCAGCTGTGTTATGCTGACCACATTGTCAGTTAAAAGAACAAAATATTGTATGGGTTTATCTCAATTATTAGATCTATAGCAAATAAATGATCCAAGCGAAAGGCTAAGGAGATTAAAGGAGGTTTATTTACCCAAAGAGCTCTCCAATTCTTTGATAGTAGAATTCTTCATTGTAAAAAAACCCCCACACTTTCATCTGAGGAACAATAGCACAAATTGCAGATATTCACTAGCAGAGACAAAACTTACTTTAAAAAAAGGCAACAGAACTACTATTATAATTTCTGCTGTTAAGAAATAATTTCAAATTGTACTTGTGCCTGAACCTGCACTTGGAGATCAAAGACCAAATTTAATAAGAAATTATCTCTTATAAAACAGGAGGCCCATTCTAAGGAATGCCTAAAATAAAAATGGGCATCCAGACAAAATATGTGTACAGTCAACTATCCTAGGGGAGCAAGAGCAACCCTGGAGCTTCTCACAGAGCTGCTGCTACTCTCTTTCATCTTACCATACCTTAAAAGCAGCTTTTCTTCCTGTCCATGCCAGCTCTTCCACAACAGGAGCTCAGCAGGAATCCTCACAGTGTGATCCAGCAGCTGCCCTTGGACATCCCAGTGCCAGAAATCCACTGCTGATGGAGAGAGGGCACTGGTGGGGAGAGGAGTGGCAGAGCACAGCAGTAACACACCCCACAAAAAACCTAACCAAAGAATTGTAGGCATTCACATGAGATTAAAAAAAAAGAAATTTAAGGTAGTTTGGATACAGCTTGGCTAAAACAGAAGGCAGGGAAAGCAGCCAGCAGATATTTTAAGGCCAGGTTTGCACAGGAAATACTTAGAACAGCAATACAAAGAGCTGTGAAACATTGCCTAAACAGGAGAGATCAAATCAAGGGAAAATTAACAAAATGTATTTGACAGCAAGGTTGTGTGGCTGCTTCATGATGATTGTGTGAGGGAAACACTCCAACCTGGTTCACTGGATACAGTAAAACACAAAATGAGCCAGGCAAAAGCAGAAGAAATTGTACTGCAGAGAAAGTGCAGCAGTCAGAGGTGGAGCATGAGGGCATTGCCATCCCTTAAGTGCCCATTTCCTGGCTGGTGCTTCACTGTGATTCTTTTTTTTCCCCCTCTAACCACTAACCTGCCACCACAAAGTGATCCCAAGCCATGGGGCAAACACCCAAAGACCTGCTTGGGACACTGATGCCACTGTAACTTACCTGTCTGTGCCATTTGTGTCCAAAGTCCTGCCTCTGGAAAGCAACTGGGGCTAGGTCCTGCAAGAAATAGCCAGAAACTAACTGCTCTGTGATAAGATACAAAAATGTAATCCAATCCTGAGAATGTGTCTAATTTCCCTAGTCCTTGCATGGAAAATATTCTTGAACATTTCACATAGATTATTAGAGAACACTTAATTTTTGCTGCTACATACTGCCTTAAAATACCTTTACTGAAGTCTTCAAAATGACAAACACCTGTCTTATCATTCACACCAAGAATAGGTTTCCACCAGACCATAATAACAAAATGATAATTTGTGAGGTTCTGAAAGAAGAAGGGAGTAGTAAAAATCATCACAGAATTAATTTTTTAATATCCCAATATCACTGTTGCTTAATAAGACTGAGGTTTTGAGAATGCAATTAAAGCATAAATCCCTAGAAGAGACTGTCAGAAGCCTAACATGCAATTTTTTGGTTATCCAGCACAGCTTTAAGGTTTTAAATGTCTCTGTCAATAGAAAAGCAAGGAGAGGATGTAAGCACACACTATTAGAAACAAGAGCAGCTCAGCATTGGAGATGTTTAGGGAATAGAAACTTTGAAAATGTTCAAGGTCCAAAATTGTTCCATCCAGCAGAGCAGTTTTATAAAAAAGGATCAAATTAGACAATTGTTGGTGCAACCAAATTTTTGTCCATGAAGGAATGGAAGGAGTAAAATATGTTTTCAAGGCGCTCTCCAAAATCCCGGGCGGCTCGGACAGATGCACCAAGAGCTACCCAGTTATTTCACAGCCCTGCAGGCCTGGGACACCACAGCTGGCACCAGGAGAAGTGGGGACATTCCCCTGGCCACAGCCACACACGGGGTGAGGTTTAGAGGGCGGGGGCTCTGCCAGCCCCCGTGCAGGGCTGAGCTGCAGGCAGGGCTGCCCGCAGCCTCTTGGAAACTCCTCCCTGAGAGGCCTCGAGGAAGAAGCTGCCTGGGAGCCAGAAGTGCTTCAAAGCCTTTCCAGGGCTGAAAGATTCCCCCTCTGTGGAAGGCAGTCTAGGTGCTTGGTGAACCCTGGCTCTGACCTGACTGCAGATGCAGGGACGTTTTCCATGAGACGCTTGAATTTCTGGGAAATAGGGTGGTCTAACTCAGCAGAAGACTCTCTTGTCTGATGAGGTCTGACTGGCCCATTTCTGCTTCATTCCTATAGGAGATTGCTTAACACTGGTGATTATTTTTATTTGTAGAAGTTAACATAAAAAAAAAAATATCAANAAAAATTAAAAAAAAAAAAAAAAAATCAAACTTCTACTTAAAAAAAAAAAAAAAAGAAAAGAAAAATAAATTGCATAGCTGAAAGCAAATGGTCAGTCTGTAGAAAATGGGAAGAATTTTCTGATGGTGAGTCAGAAGTGTGTGTACCATGGCATGGAAAGAGGTGCAGCCACTGTGGCTCAAGTGTAGCAAGACACAGAGCTCCTGCAGCATCCCCAGTTTGTGTTTTACAGCAAAACCCAGGCAGGAGACACACAGGTGTTTGATGCCTCACTGTTGTGTTCAGCCTGGGCTGCCAGACCCATTCAGAGGAACCTGGGTGTCACTGGTAGGTCCAAAGGTGCAAATTGCAGCAAAAAACTTCTCAGTTGTAGAGGTGAAAAGCTATTTCTACCCCAAATCTCTCTTCCTGTGATGGGCCATGAACACCTGCTCAGCAAGTGAACTCCTGCAGAGTTCACTGATGTCTCCAGGCTTTGGATCACATTTATGCAGTTGATAAGCAGAAATTTGATCTCTAGACACACCTCGGTTCAAACTACACAGATACTGCAAGGTGAGATGCTATAGTTTCAATTACTTTTCTTCAACTGGGTGTGTGTAAGAGAAAGAGCAAATAAAATAGACAAAACTGCTGTTATTCAGAAGACACCCCGAGAAACAGGGAGACAGGGAAAGATTAAATGTGACAGTGACTCCCTGGAGGGCTTTGTGAGAGGTAGGGAGGACTTTTTTTAACCCTGGCACATCTGAAACTGAGAATCTCAGGCAACAGAGGAATAACAGTAGTTCAATAGCTGGTAACTTTATTCTTAATTCATCTGAGAAATGGTCTGGAGAACTATTTAAAGCACAGTGGAACATTATACAAATAATACTTCCTTGGACAACAAAAGGAAAAGTAAGGCATGCCTAATGTGTGAGAGGAAATTGCTGGAGAAGCTCAGATAATGCTGCAGCCTTTTGTTGATTTTTCTTAATAGTGACTACAATTGTAGAATGTGTCTATGTTCTATGAATAGATGCTGTGAATAAAACTCAGGTACCCTGCTAGTCAATTTTTCTTCCAAATAAATACACACCCCAGAAAACATTCACCTGTGTGGCAAGTAGCATTTAATCCACGTACTTTGCACAATTGATGGAATTTCAGTGGGGATTCATTAGAGGGTCCCTTGAATGTGTATTTGGCATTGCTGCCTGTCCTTGGGCAGCTACCAGCCCAACTCTGGGTCAGTCAGAAGGATGAAGCCAGAGCCCAGCTGGAAAACAGGTGTGCTGGAACAGAGGTATCAGGAATCCGTGATCAGAATTCCACAGCTGGACAGACACCCATGCCAAGGAGTTCTCTCTCAGCTTGGAAACATGAATGTGGGGCAGAATCCCACAGGTATTGATCTCTCCAAAATGAAAGGGCAACCAGATCCTGTTTAATATGAGAAACAATATTTAGTGACTCTCAGTGACATACTTAGTGAATCTACTAATACCACATAAAACTGACTTCAGATGGCAACCCACATTGGGTTCAATTGATAGTCTAAGAAATGCTTCTGCTTAGTTGTCATTGTGCTTGAAGCCTGACATTCTTCCCAGAAGTACCTGGGTAGGTGGGTTTTGCATGGTCCCAAGTGGAAGGGGAAACACACTGATCTTTCTTAACATGACTTGACTGTGAATCTATTTAATTGTGTTGGATTCAACTATTTTCATGTCCTCTCTGGATGAGTTACTGCTTAATCTGAGCTGAAATCTAAGAAACCAGAAGTGTGAGATGAGGCTAAAAATCATTTTTGAGGAGTCTGACTGAAAATAACACTCTGCCTTGGTTTAACAAAGTCATGTCTGGAGAACTGTCTTTACCTAAGCTTTGCCAGGAGGTGAGATGGATCAGCTGTTGAATAATGCTTCTTGGAAAACCACACAATTATTTCAAATAGAATTTCTAATAGTTGGCATCTTAAGGCAATGAAAAGACTTTTGAATAACTTTCCTTAAAACTTTTCTGTTTATATTCTTTGTTTTCCTAAGGTCCTTCCTTTTTTTCTGATAGTTACAAATATATAGAGGCCCTTAGAATAAATCTGCATGGCTCACCTGACTTCAGTGGGTTCCTGACAACTGGAATGAGTTGAATTTCCAGCCTTGTGATTTAGAGCATGAGAAGATCCCTGTCAGGTCTGGTTTGGGCCATTAGCCACTCTCCAGCAGTGCATACCTAGGAAAAAATTACAAGGGTAAGATTTTGCAACTGAGGCAGAAATTACCTCTACTAAGTCCTCAATGGAGTTTTTTCCTTCCGTAAATTCTGATGCTGGAGTTTTAACCCCAAATGTATTTCTGACTCATAGCCATGAATTTGACTAGTTGTTTAACTAAATAGTTTAACTAAATAGTTTAACTAAACTGACCATTTAACTGGATGTTGGCAAATTGCCTTGTGATTGTTTGGAACCTGTAACCCAAACAGCCCATTTGCTGTCCTTTTGTTCTTCTGTTTTGAGGAACAGTGAGCAATTCCTTTCTCCTAATTTCTTTATTTATAATTGCACAGACCTGTGCCATATCACCCCTAGTCATTTGTTTTCCAGCCCTAGGCTTGCTTGGCTGTTTTCTTTGACAAAGGAGCTATTCAATATTTTTGCTCATCCTTTTCCCTGACTGGAGTTCTTTTATTTTCTCTTTCCAGATGAGAAAAGATCTAAATAAATACTACCCAGAGACCTCTTACTTTCTTTGAAGACTGCAGTGATCTTTTTAACAGTGCTGTGTAAAAATGACATATGTGAAATACAATGAAATTTGTTGAGACTTCCTACACTGAAGATTAAGTAAATATGATTTTACTCTCTGTACTAAATCTGCTGATGAAGAACCTAAATTCTGATCAGCAGCAGTTACAGTAACTAGCTTGCCTGCTCTTCTCATGCTGGGGATAATTCTGCCTTGGAGATGCCATTTGTTGATATCTTTTTGCCATGACAGATGTTTAAGCTGATACTTCCTTAGATGACAAGACTGAAAATAGACTTAACTTCATTTGATGGAAACCCCCCAGCATCAATAGCACCAGTACAGACCTCAAGCCCTTTATCTTGCCTCTCAGACAGTACTTTGGCAGCCCTATATATGATAATGTAAGAATAATTGCTTATTACATCTCTGCTGTAGCATACAAGCATTGTGTAATTCAGCATTAATGTCTGACAACCCAGCTGTCATCTTTCCAAAAATACTTGCTCTCTAACTACTGTAGCTGCTGCTGCTTCTACTTCAAACCAAGGGAAGAGATTTTGCTCTGGGGCATTTTGACAGGGTGTTATCTTTTGAAAAGACAGATGTTTGTGCTGCAACTGTCTGGTGGTTTTAAGGCTCATGCACATGTTTCAATAAATAAGTGCTAAATTACTTGCCAGGTTCTGAGTTAAAGTGGACTTCTCGAGAAATATGTAGGTGAAACCCAAAAGTAAGATGAGCATGCTCACAAAAATGGTTCAAATCACCTTTGAAACAATATGAAAAGCCAAGAAGCTCTGGCTTAAAGGCTTATGAATGTGAAAAGACACTTAGAATTTATAAAACAGATGGTGGTGTCATTTTCTGCCCTTCTCCATTTCCCAAGAGAAATAATTCAAAGGGAGGGCAAATAATTCCTCCTCTTATAAGAGATTTTACTATTTGAAGTAGTATGTACGTCCTTATTGACCCAACTTTGATTTGTAAGCTGATGATGAAATTAATTTGGCCTTTGGTGTAACCACAATTAACTTCTCCAGAAGGGAGGTGTGTCCATGTCTTGCAGTGAAAAAGTCTCTTTGGAAGGAGAGCCAGGAGCCTTGGTGTTGTTTGAGACTTCAGTAGACTCATGCCAGCTGAAGTGGTTTCCCTGCCTCTGGCTGGTCCTCTGCCCTGCATGGAATTTCACCTTGGCAGATAAATTCTGGAAATTCTCTTGCATCAGAATGACTGATTATTGTCTGATATGGGAGTTTGATTCCTCATTCAGATTCCCCAGCATGGACCAAAGAAAGACCTGGAGAATGGCACTGACTGAATGAAGTCTAATATTCTTTAGAAAGTCTGGTTACCCTGTCACTGCTAAATGAGTATGTGTTGTGTCTCTGTGCACTTTGGATTCTGTCTTGTATCAATAAATGTAAGTAGGATAAACTACTTGGGCTTTAAAACAACTTACAAGGAAATACATTAAACACTCCCCTCCCTCTGGTAATCTGGGAATGAAGGGTGGTGAGGAAGAAAGAGAAAAGAAAAATAGGAATCCCATTTTTTTTAAAGTATTCTGAAACAGTCTTCTGCCATTAACTTACCAGAATGCCAACCTGAGGACTCTGATTCTGGGAAATTTGCTCAGTAGGATCACTTCAAGTCATTCTGGAATCACAGATAAGCAAACATAGGACAAATAATTCAAAAAGTTTGTATGAGATGTGGGGAGCCAGTTAAATGTACAGTACAAAGCAAAAAGTACAATGAAAGTACAATGGCTTTCATACAAATAAAAAAATATAGATGTATGAATATTTACATACATATATTCTGTATGTATGTATGCACATACATATAAAAACCTTATGAAACCTCAAATTTGCAAGCTGTTCTGTACAAAGATTTATCATACATAAACTAGCTCCTGGGGCAAAAAAAGACCACTTTGCAAGTTAGAACCTAACCTAACTTGCCCACCCTGTTCAGCTAACCACATGCTTAATTTTATTTTGGACATTAAGAAAATAGAATTAATGAAAAAAAAGCTTAGTTGTCTTATGCTATAGCTCTGATCCTCTCTGATATTTTCTGCCCTGTTAGGAACTGGAGAGGGCCATGGCTGCTCATTTATTCCAGAGGCTGGAAGAAAAAAATTTTGTTGGAACAATTTTGATTTTCTATGCCAAAATAAGATTTTTCCCTATGAAGATTATATTTCTTCTCCCCTTTGTCTTCCTTGGATCACACTGCTCCCACTGTACCTCATATCTCAGCTGGAAAACCTGAAGCCAAGATTCCTCAGGTGCTGCCCTGGAGACTCCAGCAAACACCACCCCCTGTGAATGTGCCACACACTCCTCACATTCTGCTTTGGTTTTCAGTCATTTTTGTGCCACATCTTTGTGAGCAAGCAAGGCCAGAGCAGCAGGTTCTTCACAGGGCAGCAGAGCAGCTATCAGTAGATCAAATTTTTACTTCTTCCTTTTCCTTCCTCCAGCTGTTCAAAGCAGTATGAAAAGCTGCAGGTATTCCCCAGGGAGAAAAGAAAATGCAAATTAAAAAAAAAAAAAAAAAGAGAAGAAAAAATGAAAGCATTTCAACATTAAAACACATTGATTTCTTTTTCGTTAAAAAATAATCATTTGAAAATGCTTTGTATATTTTTTACAGCACTCATACTGGTTTAAGGTATATAAAAGAAATGAAATAAAATCTATTTATTTGATTTTTTTTTTTTTTTAGATTGGCACTTTGGAAACAATTCCTCCTTGTTTTTCCACTTATTGCACGTGGGCTTGCTTGCAAACTCGTTCTTGAGGGTGTGAAGCAGATCCTCTTTGCACGAGGGAAGTGGAGGGGCCATGCTGGGCTCACCCAGAGCAGCCTGCTGGTGAAGGGGCTCCTGGCACAGAGCTCAGCAGCAGCTGCTCTGCTCTGTGCAGGACATCCCTGGCCGTGGAGAGCAGCCAGGTGCCACCTGTGCTGTCCCACAGCTGCTCTGGAGACACAGACATTACAGGGCTGCTTGTCTCTGGAATTCCAACAGCAACACTGAAAGAACAACGGCTTTGGAATTTCTTTGGGGCAGTCAAGTAGCTGTGTGTTCAAGGATTTGCTAACAGCTGGAGAGGTTTGATCGTGCACCCTCTTACTTTTGTCAGGAAAACACTGGCCAGCAGCCCCCAGAGGGTTGCAGAGATTTGAGATAATCTTCCAGGAGATGTGTGCTTGCTTTGCACATATGTTCTACTTTCAGAATAGGCTGCAGCAGGTGATGTGCTCTCCAGCTCTCCTCCTCCCTTTTTTTCTGAGGGTTTGGCTTCCTCAGTGGCAGTCTGATGGTGCACTGAGGGATGTGTGTCCTAGAAATGACAAGAGCAAGGTGACTTGTCCTAAACAACAGCCCTGTGCAGGTTATGCATGTGCAGGGGGGCTGTAAAAATGACAAGCTCAGAGGAGAATCCGGGCTGGGTGGGGCTCTGAGTGACCTGATTTAGTGGGTGAGACCCCTGCCCATGGCAGGGGCTTGGAACGAGGGGATCTTTAGGGTCCCCTCCAACCCAGACCCTTCTGTGCTCTGTGGAGAATGAAGCATGAGCACACACAGTTCAGACTCCTTCACATCCCCTCCACTGCAGGGCAGAGGGGACACAGATTTCACTGCTGGAGAGGGAAGTTCAGCTGCTCCAGGTGCTCTCAGAGGCAGCTCCATGACTCCTCCTCAGTGCTGGCTGTGCATCTGCACTGCTCTCTGTCCTTCTCCACTCCTTCCCCACCCCTTCCCTGTCCCTTCTCCACTCCTTCCCCACCCCTTCTCCAGGGGGTCCCACAGCTCCTTCAGGGAGGACGACTGACAGTGCCCCAACAGCAATTCTTAATTATTTTCCAACTTTGACAATTAATAACTAATAAGCCCTATATAGTCAAATGGGATTCCAGGCCCATGGTTTAAACTCAATTTACTGTACTACTGTAATTTTTTTCTTTTCCTTCCCCTGAAGGCACCCTCTTCGTTGAATTCTGAGAGGTGAAGATTAAGCTGACAGATGGTATCAGCAGAAGAATGATTATGAGTTTTAAAAACCTTGATATTTTGGCTTAGTACACCATTTTTCATGCAAATACTGACATGGATATTAGCATCCAATTAAGAAAGTATAAAACTATGCCATTCTGTTACAGTTTACATTACAGTCGTTTTAATGTTTCATTAAAAATACTAAGAAGGGTTACTCTGAAAGGGATAAAAATCAATGATCTATATATCACTTCTGCTGCTTTGCTCTTCTGGCACAGTGTGGCAGTGAAAATGGGCTATAAATGTCTTTAAATTATTCTGTTAATCTGAGTTGCTTTCTCCATTTTTTGTGTTCTGTCTTTATCACAGGATCGATTCATATCAGGACACACTCCCTGGTGTTAAAAGAGTGTTGGTAGGGTAAAGTGTCAACTCTTCTGTCGTTATTGAGTATTTCCAATTTATTTCCATAGGTTAGGTGATGTCTGAACATTCACCCTTGGTTATTTGGACAAGGACTGTCAGTGCAGTTTAAACACCAAAACCAGCTGATTGTCCACAGACAAATGTTTCTAAATGTCCTTTGTTTACTGTTTAGTTTTGTTTTTTTGTGAGAAAACCTATGTTCTTGGTACTTCCACTGAATAATAACACACTCTGTTATTAGAAGTAATTCTCTGACTTGTTTAACATCACCACATTCACATCACTTTTTTTAAAATAAGGAATAAATGGAAGGAAATTTCCCAGTCTCACACTGCTGTGAGGTCATATATGAAATAACCTATCTTTATTATTAAAACCTCAAAATAATTTATTTCATAGGAATACTTTTCTCTGGAAACACTACTACCTAGTTAGCTTAAAATTAAAATAAAATTTGGAATGTCTTAACAAGTTTTCTAATGAAATGCTTTGAAAATTTTGAAACATGTTCCAAAGTGGCATTGGGTCAAGAAAATTCAATATACTATGCTTATTTTCATAAATGTCAGGGATTTAATATGCTAGAGTTTGTTATTTTAACCAATAAAGATGTAAATCAAAAGGTTTTGTCCAAGTATACTTACATTAGTTTACCTCTTTCTCACAGACAGTGAAAAGGTACAAATCTCCTCCTTCTCATCATATCTTTTATCAGAGAACAAAATATGACAAGGAAAATTATAAAAATCTCATGAAATCCTGGTTTTGTGAGAAACTTAAAAACCTTTGCACATGCAGCCACATTATTTAGGTAATTAGTTAAGGGTTACATCATGAGTAAACCAGGGGCAAATTTGTCCATGCTGTAAACAGAGACAATAAAATAACACACCTGAACCCTCTCATCACGGACTGACCCTCAGCTTGGGGACAGTCACCTGGTCAGGGGTCACTTACCCAAATTGCTTGGTCACTTTAAAAAGCATTTGACACTAAGAAGCCTGTGAGAATCCTCCTTCCTGCTTTGTTTTTTTCCTTTTTATTAGAAGTGGACATCCATCCCAACTTTGCAGCTCCTGCAAAGAGAGCAAACTCAGCAAAGCAGCTGCTGGATCCAGGGAGGATGACACCCCCGGGTGGCTCAGCCTGTAAAAATGGTAGTGGAGGTTCTGAGTGCTGGAAACCAAACAGCTCTGCCAGCCAAACAGACTTTCACCATAAACAGCAACAGCTGCTTGCAAGTATTGCTTGCAGATTGTCTTCTTTATTAGCAGATATCAAAACCTCCTGTGACAATTCATCACTTTTCTAATCCTATTAGCAGTAATGGAAAAATGCCAAGTCATTTCCTACAAATCTCCCTCAGCTCCCTTTACATTCTTAAAGCACCCAAGATCAGGGTACAACCTGAGTCCAAGAACATTGACTGGCTCTCAGCTGACTGAAAAAACCCAACCCTGTGCTAGAGAGGCTTTGCCAAATTGTTTCAAAGGACAACAGAACACCAGAGTTGAGTTTTTTAATTGGAGATGCTGAGGCTTATTTGTTTTATTTCATTTGCATATGGGTTGGTAACAAGACTGTCCTACAAGGCCACACTTCCCCATAACTCCTAATAGCCATTGTCTCTGGTATCAAAATCATTGTAAATGCTTTAAGATTTGAAACTCTGCCACAATAACCAGTAGCCTGGCTGATTTTGCAATCTCCTCTTGTAAAATTTTCAGACTAATGTTCATTTTTATGGTTGGTATAAAGGGTAGAATATAGTTTAATTTCATGCAATGGCTAGCAGCTAAGGCTAACAAATTCAAATTCAAAGGAGTAGACCACAGACAGGTAGCCAGCAGGACAGTTTACCTAGGAAAGCAATGGACACTTACACACACAAAATCCCTATTAGTCACTTCATTCAAAGAGCAAATATTTTACACCTTTTCTTCCAAAAAGTCTAAATACCATCATCTGAAAAAGTATGAAGAATCAGAACATTTTTTCTTAGGTGAAATATTTTGATATCTTTTCACAACATTGTTGCAGGTTTTTTACCAGTTCCCACAATGTATCACTGGAGGTATTGTGCAACATTCCAAGAGCCAGGAGGGAACAGAGTGTGGAGGAGACAAAAAAACCCAGCTGTCTACTCTGTAAAAAATAAAGAATTTGGGGATTCATTCAATCACATTTAGGACCTCCTGTGATTGTTATTCTTCAGACACAAGGCAGCAATTTTACAATATCACTTAATACTAAGTGACCTGTTCTTTTCTGCTCACATTCAGCCATACAGGACACAGACAGGGCTGTTGCTCAGCTTGGAGATAAGGATATAATGAATTCTCACTCCCTGGATCAGCCCAGTGCCCAGAGAGGTGAGCAATGAGTGAAAACTTCCAGTGTCTCCTCCCAGATGTGTCTGCCATTTATCTCACACTGCATTCTGGTAAACAAAATTCAAGGAAGAGCACATTAGAGAACAGCCAGACTAATGATCTGCAGAGATCCTTGTGTTAATGCTATTTCTTTGTTCTAAAAGTATGCTTTTAGCTAAATGCCTTTGCAGTTCCTTTCCTGGCCACCTAAATGAATAAAAGGGTGATAATGGCACTTTTTATTATTTTAGGAACATATTTACACCTTAACGAAAGAGCTCATGGGGGGCACAACAGACAGAGATGCAAGAGCTTAAACTAATAGGAAAATGTTTTGTGGATCATGTTTGAAATGAAAATACAAACTGCTATCATCTTCATCTTAAAGAAAAAACCTAAAAATGGTAATGAGATTCATAAAACAGCAGTCAAACTTCATCCCCTCATTGTATCAAAAATCTGTTTCCATAAGTTTTCAGGAAGAAACCTGCAGGAAAGTTTCTTGGACCATCAGAAACCGAGGAATTTGTTTCCATGCATGAAATCATGGTTTTCTTTTGTGACAAATATCATCTCTTAAAACAAAACTTCAAGTACAGAGAGACACCAGCAACCTTGAGCCACCAGTTTAAAAATTTGGGGCTCTGATCTTAGCAATTTAAAAGACATGCATTTTTAAGGAAAATTGAAATAAAGTTTATCCTTTGTAAGACATTAAATTTACTTATGAATTATGGAGTGGTCAGGTTCTGGTCTCATATTCTTTGGGACTGTTTCCAGTGCAGTGTCCAGTAAGATGCAACTTCTCAAGGCTAACAGGAAAATTTCTCCCTGCAAATGGTCCTTCTTAATTTGTTATTTGGTGATTGGAATAAAAAAAAACCTTACAAAATAAGGAAAATAATGAAATCTGAAGTCAAAATTTAAAGCAATGCAAAACACTGAAATATGCCAGCATTTGATCTAAGGATCCTACAGAATTAGCATAGTGAGCATATGTTCATGTTCAAAGATAACAGACATTTTTGATAACCCTCCCTAAACTTAGCTCATCTATGATTTACATATTTAAACGTTCCTTTTTTTTTTTTTGTGAATGAACTAAACCAGGGTCACCTTCATCATTCGTACAGAAATACACACAGAGCTTTCATTTATATAAATGTTTAACTACAAATATTGCACCTCAATTTTTAAACAGTAAATCTGTATCAAATTGCTCATTTTCTTATCTGGTAATTTTTGTAAATTAGAATTGTATTTTCTTTCTCTGCATATGTGCCAGAACTCTGTCTGCAGAAATGATACTTGAATCTCATTCCTCCAAACCTGAGTTGACTATTTGTTGGATCTGTTTTTTCTCTTCTCAATAATCTTCTCTTATAAACTCCTTAGTATAGTCCTCCTGGACAGCAGTAATCAAGCTGCTTGAAAGGTTTTTCTCAGAACATCTATATTTCCAGAAAAAAATTTGGGAACTTATAATTCTAGCACAAGCCATTCTAATAAACATTTCTGACTAGCTTAGTATTGGCCATGATAAAGATCACTTAATGTGGACAGACAATGAGGGTGATCTAACAGCATAAATCTCATAATTCCATTAAAAGCATAGGTAAATGCCTAAAACCCCCCAATCACAAAATTATCTCAAAATATTTTGAAAGCATACTAGAAATGCAGATGTTTCTTTTTTTTCCCTTTTTATATATGGCACTTGTGGGAACCATGGCACTCATGAGAATGACACAGGAACATTCACAATTTCACCTGTAAAGAGTAGATTAATAGATTTTAAGTCATGCCTGCCTAAGCAGTTGTGGGGTTTGCTGTGAGCAGTTACCAGGGCCTGATGTAACATTTCAGCTGTGACCACTTCTGTCTGATTTTTGGCTGAAACACAAAGCTGTATTTCCAAGCTGGCCTGTGCTGTAGACACATTTCCATCCAGAACAAGCTGATCCTCCTGGTTTGCTCATCTCCAACAGCAGTCTGGGTTTGGGGCCTGGCAGGGCTGTGTACAGATCTAAATCCTTCTTGGAATTGATGGGAAAAGTATCTTCTCTGTCTTTTTTTTTTTTTTTTTAAATTTTTTTCCCTGCCAAGTGAACTCTGATTAGGTTACAAAGTCAAAATTCTCCATCAAGATACAACAAATACTCTCATTAGCATGGATAGATCTCACAGCATTTGTATGAGAAAAAGCTGGACCTCTAATGAGGTCAATTTTGGAGCTGTGTTTGTGTTCCACATGTAATTACCCTGCACAGGCCAGGGAAGCTTGCCAAGGGCACTGCTGTAGCTTTTTACAGCAGGTTATGTACTTACATTTTATATATGAATATCTAAAGATACTTGAGGGCACTACTGGAGAAGCAAACTGCATTAGTTTCTGTGCCAGTGGATATGCAGCTTCCACGGCTTCAAACGATGTTTCCTCTTTATTGGGAAGTTTTAAAAGCCCTGCATCCATTTTTACACTTTGGCTACACCACTAAAAACCCCAAAATACAGTGCAGAGTGTTTGAGAGTGTGCATTAGCTCTGCTATCGTTCACGCTCTTGGTTCAGGAAACCCCCCAGGCCATTTGTCAGTGTTAGGAAGCTCCCACAGCGAGTGCAGCCAGCCGTGGCATCCAATGTGCCGAGTGCTGGGGGTAGGTACCTGCCTTCCTACAAAGGCTTGGGGCCGTGGATGAGCTCATTACAGGGTTAGATAAGCATTTTTAGGCTTTTTGCTGTTTCCATCCTCAGCCCCTCGCACTGGCTGCTGGAGGCACTTCCGTCGGGCATTAGTTTGATTCTTTCCCACTGAGAACGTTAGAAAATACACCAAAGCACATCCCAGCACTGTGATACTAACTGCACCTTCTGAACATGCAAAAACCAGGCTTTCAGGGCAAAACAACCCCTCTGTGCTTCCCACTCCCTCCAGCTCCTGGCCCCCCACTCCATTGCAGTTCGTCACTCAGCTCCCACCTGCCTCTAATGCCACATCTCTGGTACCTCCCTGGCTGCCCCCGAAATGAGGCACTCACAGGGGTGGCTGCCCTTGCTCTGGGGTGGGAGCACAGGAGCCATCCAGAGGGCAGCAGCACGGGGGACCATGCTCTCCTTGACAGTTCACCCAGGGAAAGCCACCTCAGCTGAAAAGAGAGGGACAAGTAGAGACACAGGCACACAGGGGCTGGGAAAGCACAAGTCTTGTACTCAGTTTCCTGGGAAGGGGCATGTGCAGGTTCCAGATAAGAATCATTGAATCATTAAGCTTGGAAAAGACCTCTAAGGTCATCAAGTCCAGTTATCAACCAGGTCCACCACTAAACCATTTGCCTGAGCACCTCATCCATGTGTTTTTTGAACACTTATTATGTGGCACAGCTACCAGAGAGGGAAATATTTCACATCAGGGTGTACTGAACAATGTGTGATATTCAGCACTCTACAGCCCATGGTTCAGGAAGACAACATCATTAAAACCAGAGGTTTAGACTGAAATGAATGCTATACATTATAGGAGTGTCCCCAGTGAGACAGGCCCAAAGGACTGCACTGAGAATGGGTTAAAATTTAGCCTGGATAATAACCTCCTGCTGCTATTAATCTAGTATATGGCACAGGAATACAGCACATAAAGTTACAGATTTTTCTTCTCTATAATCACAAAAGCAATAAAATGAGATATTCCCAAGCTTCCTATGTTCATATAAATGAAAAACAAAATTTTAAAAGCAAAGACCTATATTTGAGTTCTGATGTTTTTCAGTCAGGCTTCAAATCTTAGAAGTGTAAAATAACAAAAAATTATCTCCCAACAAAAAGAACTGCCTTTCATTGTTCCCCTTTTCACTTAGGGCCAAAAGCCTGCTGATGTTTCATTCATCTGCATCAAATTAAGTTCAGGTGGGAGGTTGGGTTTATTTGCTTTCTTTTCTCCTAGGAAAGCTGACCTGGTTATTGAACACATCTCTGTGATAAAAAAGTAAAATATAACTTCCTTGGTGCTGCTTTTTTTTCCCACAGATTGCACAGTTCTGCATTCCCAGGTTATCAAAATCTGCTTATATGAAAACCTTAAGGAGGAATGTAAAATTAAAGAAAAACCTTCCTCTCATTCCCCTGTTATGAAGACTAATTTAATTCTTTTTTAATCTGATAAATAAGCAAATATTCATTGAATATTGAGTCATTAAATTGCCAAATAATTATGTATTTGGCTTAATTAATTTAGTTGCCTTCAATCTACCCATCTTCATTTCTCTGCAAGAGTATATCGTGGTCTTCATTCTTTATCTACTAAATATTAGACATTTTGATGTTTGCCTGGTGCCACCCTATGTTCAATGTGGAGTTTTATTACAGAAGGATAAAATGGGGCTTGCAAATATAAAACCTCCCAGGTTGCCTCGGGTAAGTATAATACTTAAATGCAAGAGTTATTATAATGAATCTGATAATTATACCATACACAAAAGGCAACGTGGAGGGTGGTGCAGGAGTGCACTGCACCAGAGCTGAATTTTAGCTGCAAGGGCAGTGAAAGGTTAACTCTTGCCTTGCTGAATTCAAAGGCAGATTTGCCACAGCCAGCTGATGAGCAGGCAGCTTCTCTCCTGACACACCCATTCCTCTGTAAGCACCAACAGTTGGCCTAACTTCGGAGTTGGCTCTTTTAAGCCTTAAATATATGTTTATGCAAGCAGCCACCATTTCCTGCACTAGGTGGGAAATGCTGCAAATGTTAGTTGAAAAAATAGCAAAAGCTCTTGCAGTTGTGCCAGCAACAGACACTTTTCAGCAGGCATTTGATGGAGCTTTCAAGTCTCATTGGTGCTGTATTTCCATGTTTTGAGGTTCCAGCAAAGTGATCAAAATATGTATATTACCTTACTTAAAAACAAAACAAAACAAAGAAAAAAAAATTAAAAAGAAAAGACTAAATACATTGAATAGTTTGCATTTGCAGCAAATTACGATTCATGATATTCCTCCCTTCGTTTTGTTCATTTTCTGGCTTCTGAAAAGTAGGCATGCTGCTGCCTCAGTAATATTTACAGCACATGGTAAAACTGATTTCTCTGTGATCAAAATCCCTCATTTTTTACTTCCCTGCTTATTCTTAAACACAATATTGCTCTCAGTTAGGCTGCATAATAAAAGCACGTCTAATAACAGCGACTTCTTGTTTCTGTTCCTCACATCACTGACATTTAGAGAATTATTTTTACAATGGCATAATGGGGTTCACAGAACATTTTCAATAACAGTGGATGGTCACAATTTCACTCCTACCTAGTATTTTTACTGCATTATACATTAATTATACCTTAATTAGAAAATTATATCAACTGGAGTAACAGCCTGTGTACTGCTTTTGCCTGGGATAGAGCTAATTTTCCTCACAGAGCTAACATGGGGCTGTGTTTTGGATTCAGGCTGGAAAGTGTTGGTAGCACAGGGATGTTTTAGTTATGGCTGAGCAGAACTTACACTGCCAGGGCCTTTTCTGCTCCTCATCCCCTCCAGCAGCAGGGGGGCTGGGGGCACAAGGATTTGGGAGAGGACCCAGCTGGGACAGCTGACCCCAGCTGACCTAAGGGTGTCCACGCCCGGGGGTGCTGTGCTCAGCTGGGGAGAAGCAGCAAGGGGCCCGTTCAGAGTGAGGGTTTGTCCCCCCGAGGGCGACGCAGCCCGGCTTCCCTGGGCACGGCTGAGCACCTGCCTGGACGTGGGAAGTGGGGAATGAATTCCACGTTTGCCTTTGCACTGTGTGCTGTTATTTGCCCTACTAAACTGTCTTTATCTCAACCCACGTGTTTTCTGCCTGGTACTTCTCTGACTCTCTCCTCAGCCCCGCTGCGGAGCAGCGAGCAGCGGATCTGTGAAGCTGAGCTGCTGGCTGGGGTTGAACCATGACACCATGAAAAAGTGATCCTTTCTTGGAACACAGCGTGAGTATTTTCATCTGTAAAAGGGGCAAGATCAATATTTAATTACCTCCTGAGCAGCTGGGAGAGCTGCCTAAGGACGCCGTGCAAAGGGCCACCGAGCAGTTAAAGAGAGAGCAAATTCTGCTCTTATTTCAGATGTGTCAACACCTCAATATGAAGGTGTGACTTGTGCAGCCAAGCCTGTGAGACACCTCCCCTGGGCAATGGGAGCAGTGGTTGAGCAGTGACACTTTGGTATGGCCTTGCACAGCTTGAGGAGAGGTGTGAACATGAGGCACAGGGGTGGTGTTAAACCACACTCCTCCTGCACTGCTGGTAGAGGTGCCACGAGTTACCCAAGGCTTCTGTTGTAACTTCATTCTGCTGGCAAGACTTACCTTGATATGAATTTCTGGAATAATTCCAGATATGTCACAGAGTAATGCACATAGGAATTGGAAACAGAACATTTATTGAGCTACATGGTTTATAATAAACTAAGTGAATTATTTCTTTGTGTCCATAAACTAAGTGAATTATTTCTTATGTGTTACAATTGTTCAGATGCCATACACACAGCAGAGTAAGATGTTATTTGAAACAAAATAGAAAATATTTATACATATCATATTTATATACATTTTGAATTTCTTCTCTTCCTTCTTTGAAACTGTGTTTTATATTTGCAGTTGAAACATTATGCTAAATTCTCCTTGGCACACAAACTCATATCTTTTTACAAGTCAGTTGGTTGCTTTATAGTGCATCACTGTATTGGAAAACCACAGCTGGTGAGAACTGGCACATCACGGAAAAATACAGAACATTTTACAGATATTTTGGATTCTGAAGTGGGCAGTTGGGAAAGACAGTGGAGAACCCTTGTCAAACAAAAACTGCATATGCAGAAACTCCTCTGTGCCAAGAAACTGGATAACCCCAGAATGCTGCCTGCAAACAGTGTACTTTAAATCCCCACTGACAAATCAGTGTGAAATCCAGTCAGACCTGAAGGAAGGCCTCACCTTGGCATGCAGTGATCATCCTCCTGCCCCACATTCATATACTGTGGAAACTCCAAGGCACTTCCATGTGTGGCACACTTGGGGCACACTCCAGGAGCACTGGTGGGCAGTGACTTCTTGTCTCAGTGCATCTCATAACAGATGGAATTTGCAGCATTTAACACCTAACGGAGACACAGTGGAGTTACCTGGGCATCAAAAACCTGAAATGAGTGACAAAGCAAAATATCAGCCAAAGTCTGGTCAGAAGCATAAAAAATGAAACAAAGAAGGAAAGCATTTGATCTGCACTGTAAGAAATCAATGTTCTCTAGTGCTGTTTCTAAGTGAGAATTAGCAGTTGAGTTATGCTTGGAAGAGAGATCAGAAAATCAAAAGCCTGGTTGAAAAAGGGAGTAGTGTTGGCTACTTCTAGTAGCCAATACTTCTAGTCCTGTGTTTCCTACAGCCAGCAGTGACACTACCACCACCAGAAGGCAAAAGTCTTGACTCAGGCAACACAGCCTAGAAAGGCTGGTTGCATCTATATAAAAAGTACTATAAGGCCAAAGGCTCAATAAATTGTTAATTTCTGATCATCATTCAGATGACACCTGATGGTGGCTCTGCAGATCCACACAAGGACACATTGTCATTGTAATGCCTGGAATTCAGCCTCCTTCCCCAGCAAAATTAAGCTTTGAAACCACCAGGATTTATGATGATGCCTCAATGAACTTTTGGCAGGGTTTATTTTAAAAAGAGGTCCCTGACATTACTAAGCAGTAAAGCAAAGATTCATTACTATTAAAGGTAAACTGCTGTGTGCCCAGGTGGCCAAGAAGGCCAAGAACATCCTAGGTCATAACTCAACCACCTTTGGGCCAAGTAATGACCTCCAAGGAAACAAAACATTAACTGCCTCTGCCAGAGCTCATAGCAGCTTTTCACAGACACCAGGAGCAGGACACTGGTGTGTCTGCAAGCTGCTTAGGTACAGCCATGTTCTCCCCTGTTGGACAGAGCATTTTAATACAGAAAGCCTTTCCCTCAATGGAAAAGGCCCTCAAAACAGAAACGTGCATGTGGACCATTCATTTTTAGAACAGTTAATCATAATTGATCCTTACACAATGAATAGTAAATAAGAGTTATTATTAATAATGAATAATAAGACTGAATTATAATGGTGTGTTTATTAGGCTATCAATAATTAACAGGAATTTGCCATTTATTGTAAATACTGTTGCTCTTTCTGTTGCAGTTTTGGATGGCACAATTTATATGGTAATTTTATATGAAACAGCACCAATTACAGCATGGCTATTACAATAGAGTAGAAACAAATGATGACTTTTTCATTTTATTCACTTTCAGCACAGCCTGCAATGTAAACATGATCTAGAGAAGGGAATAAAGAAGTTTGTGCAAGTTTAATAACTATGGTTGGTAATTTAACTTCCCCCAGGCAATCACATAGCAGAAATAAATACAATGGGACACAAATGAAGGCAGGCATGGGCTGGGAAAAAAGGGTATCAGGGTTTGTTAACTAAAAATGCCACTAGTTAAAATAAAAGTTTGTATTTTTAATCATAGTATTACTTGAAGACAATTGTCACTAAGCTGTCCACAGCATTTAATAGAGTCCTGAAAATTTCAGGAAACACAGCCCATATTTAAAAACATTTAAAAGCAATTCTATAATCCTGTCAGAATCTGCAGCTTTGATATTAATAATCAGTGTTTTCAGAACCGCCTTAGATGAACCTGAGTGGCACACAGATGGCAAGTCATTTACATGATAAAAAGGAGAACTGGCCCATCTCTGCATCCCTAGAGGGTGCCGTGACCCATTAGCAGAGGAAAGACGACCTTTACTGAATAATAATTGAGAACTATTACTAAGATAATTACAAAACCAATTGACTGCCAGAAGGCCTAGACCTTGGCTCTCCAATTTATATAGCAACTGCTGGTTATCTGTACAGAAAAAAAAGACAGGCTTAGGGTTCACAAACACCATAACCTCAACATCTGCCTGCTATCTAAAGATAATGATCTGGTATTAATTAATTTGAACAGTGCAGTCATTGCAGAGGTAAACTGCATCACAAATCAGACACTTAACATAACCTGAAGTTATCATGTTTCCATCCAGCCTGTATTGACAGGAAGAATGCTCTCAGGTAAATTAAACTTGCAGGTCACAACATGAAAATGAATTAAGTTAATTTCTCTTTAACAGGGAACATGATTGTGACTCTGTGCTGGATGCTGCACCAGTTAACATGATAAAAGCTTTTTAAAAAACGTTTTGCAAAATGCTCCTATCGTATAATTTCCTAGTTCACACACCTGCAACTGCTTTTTCAGTTCCCCTCCTCTACAGGAAGGAGAAGACAGAAGTTATTGGCCTTTGTTAATTTTCAAAAGAGGGATTTCAGGGAACAAAACAATTAAGGGGTGTCTGTGGTGAGACGCCACAAATTCTCTGTGGGAGAAATCCTGGGCAGCACTAAAAATCCATGTAAGATTCTCCTGGGCTTCTCCCATGTCTTCTGCAGGCAGATGAGATATGAAAAATACAGTCAGCACACTGTATGTCTTACTGATTGGATTTCCAGAATTATCCTTCCTTACATGTGAAGGACATTTTGAAGCAGCTTTCAAAAGGAGAAGGATTTAACAACTTAATGCCAAGTTTCACACCTGGGAACTCCTATTTAGGAATGTAGAACATCAGAAATACCTGGAACTCTAAAAAATCATAGCTAGCCTTCCTCCTTATGATGGAAACAGCTGAAATTACTGTGACAAATGCTTTGGATTAAATGTTCTTTCACCTAATACCTGCTTCTTGATTTTTAACTCCTCTACCGAGTCCCATAGTTGGGATTCTTTGAGGACTCTCCACTAAAAGGAGTGTTACAGGTAGTCATTCTCCAAGGGAGATAATTTAAGTCACAGCATGAAATTTATATAAAATTCAATTCACATTTGAGACCTGTAGTAAAAAAGAGCTGCCAACACTGACAGAATGCTTGTTCTGCATGACAGAAATGCTAATAGAGACAATTTCTTACCCAAGAAGTACCTATATAATAGCATGTGGTGGAGAAAGGAGATAATGCATTCAATTTACAACAAGATGTGTGAGTTAGGATTCAAATTAATGAAGATTTAAAAAAAATTAACAGCACTCTCAGGTGAACTATCTACCCCCAAATTCAAACATGTAAGACAAATGGGACCTGAGGACACTTGCTCTGAGCTTCAGGAGTCCCACCAGCTGGCAGGTCACACCCACAAAATGGATTGGTTTGGGATTGAAGGTTTAGATTAGTCAGGACTGATTGATTTTTTCTTTTTTTACAGCTCTACTTTTCAAGGAGAAGTGTTTTGGGGGAAGTAAAGCACACTGGCATTTCTGTGGGAGTTCCCTCTTCTTCACTTTGTCCTGAATGGGACAAAATCTGGATCAGAAGCAACGAGTGCATGGAGTTAGGGCTGATAGCAACACTGACCATGAAAAATTCCTTACAGACAGTCAGGGTTTGGGAAAAGCCAACTGTCAATGATCTATCCATGTTCAAGTTTGGAGCAATCAAAGCATGGCATCCTCAAAACCAGGAAAGTTTTATTCTGGTGTAATGCCTTTGTCTACAAAGACCCTGGCTTAGAAGACAGCATAATTTTATTAAAAGACTTTGGCAATTTATTCCTGTGAGCACTCCAGAGTCACAGTAATTTATTATATTTTTTCTACTGACCTGATATAAATAAAATCTGAAAAAATAGTGAATATATGAATAGATGAATAGATCTTCTAGGAGAAAGGACACGAGTGGCAATCAGAAATAGGAAAAAGATAAATACACGATGAGACAAAGTGAATCAAACCAAAAAGTGTTTGAAAGAGTGGAATCACAGTCTGGTAGGAAGAGCTGATGGAGGAAAATGCAGTAAGGCATAAGAAGGAAGAATGGGGATTAGGGCAGAGTAGGTGCACACATTTTTGTATTAAATCAGCACTGCAACAGCAGCTGACACTCCTAAGAAAATAATCCTCTGAGTTCCTTGATAGGGCATTTTGGACACAGACAGTGTATGGCTTAACCCCACCCCACAAATTTGTCTGAACACTCTCACTGTCACACATCCAGCTCAGTGCAATTTCTGACTTGCTCAGGGAGAATAGGGAAAATTTAAATCAATATATGCACTGTGTCCTTGGAGTCAAGAAAGCATCTTGCTCTGAGATTGGAACTACTGTTATTGCAGATGTCTGGTGGCACTTTCTACCCAGTGACTTGTGGGGAATCTGTCCACAGAGATTGACACTGAAGTCAGTCCATTCTCTGTGAGTTTCATATTTGTGCTGTAATTCATCCCAGAAAGGTTTGGGGTTTTTTAAATTTCCTGTCAATCACCCTATTCCCATCAATAACCCCTGTGATATAACATATTTTCAAGCAGTTTTTCCTGAAAAGACTTAAGCTGTAGGATGGCCCTCATGCAGCTTTTGACTGTTGTAATTGTAGTAGAGATCAACAGAATTGGATGCTGTTCTGTCATCCTTGACTGGGCTCCTGGTGCTAATCAGGAGTTGGAAATTGCACATTCAGATGGATTTAGAGACATATAGTATGTGACAATTCAGCATGCAGTAAAGAGCATTGTTTTGAATTCTTAAAGGTTAGTGATGCAAGCTGCAGTGACTAAAGATTTTTGAGCCTTGAAAGAAAACCAATTAGGTGTAGGAAACAAACACATTGCAGAAATGTAATCTATATTTTCATGCATTTAAGGCCAGGAGAAGAGATTAGTTCATCTACACTGAGTTTTTGTTTCAGATACTTATATTCCATCCAATTACCTCTGATATTGAGCCCCCCATTACTTGTGTTCAGGCAACAAATAACTTTCAGAAAGTATATGGACTGTATTTGAAAGTCTCCAGAGATGACATCTACCATTTTCTACTGCAACGTAGCCTGCCCAAAAGTTTAATTACCATCTCTGTGAAACAGAGAGAAAAAAACAACAGCAAGTGCTTTATTTCTAATTCAAAATTGCCCTGGTTTAGCTCCCAGCTACTGGTTCTTGCTATATGTTTCTTTGGTAGATTAAAGAATCCTGTAGTATTTCATGTTTTCTTCACAGAAAGGTGTTTATACAGGCTTAACTTTCTTTCTTTTATATGCTCAACAGAAATCTCCCACTGGAATGCATTTTCTCTGCCCTCCAAAACCTTCTTGTACCCCTCCTTTGTACATATCCTTTTTTTTCTTTTCCTGCAGCACAGATAGCAGGAACATTCCCAATATTCTGCTATTCATCTGCAAGGTTAGAGACTTTAATATCACCATACTGCTTTAAATTCTGTTTTTATCCATAACCTTAAAGGAATTTTTACCATAATGAAAACTGAGCAAATTTTGCCATTGAAATCATGAGGGGAAAGAGATGAGGCATTAAATGCAAGCCAATGTACTGAAGGAAGCAAAAATAATAGGTCAGATTTAGAGCCCAATAGTCCAACCTGCACAGTGAGCTGTATAAGCAACCAGGAAATCACATTTTTTTTCCATAGTACTAGAAAAAAGCATTGCCTCCTTACAAGACAAGCAGGCATACATTTTCAACAAATCATATCTTGGAAAGATCTAGAAAGGGAGGAGGAGAAAGATAACTCAGTTGGACACATTATGGCTATGACAGAGCCTTGTTTTTGCATTATATATTATGGAAATGATGGTATCTTTCTAATATCCCAAGAGCTGAAGGGATGACCAAATAAACACCCTGTTTATTTGGTCAGCCTAATGCAGACTTTGAAGGTGCTCACAGTACTGACAATCAATAATCATTTCCTGACACTCTTTAAAAACATGAACACTTCCCCTTTTCCTGCCATAAGTGGTCAAAATACAAAATTACTGTGAGGAAAGGTGGGGAATTCATAGAAGCAGAACAAATTATGAAGCTTATGAAATCACAGCTTAATTTTAATGGAATACAGTCAATTAAATAAACATCATAGAAACATAGCAAACAATGCAGGTTACAAATCGTGTTAGCTATGAGTATGTTACACATTTGTTAAGATGACCTTGGTTTGTGTGGCACAAACTGGGCACCAGATGGACAGCTGCCTGAGGGAATTATTTTTTCTGCCAAAGTACCATTATTCAAGTCAATTTTCCTACTTACTTTCTTTTGTTCTCTTTCTTATGGATTTGGACTAGCATAAGTTCTTTGTTATTTTTCATAATCACTTTTCTCCTTGGGCATCCTTATGCTTATTGGTTTCTTATATTGGTCTCTATGTGTGCAGTGATCTGTGTTTCCATGATTTCCATGGATTTATTATTCTAACAAGAATCAGCTTTAGTTCTGCCACTATCATGCTTCATTTCTGTTAGAAATCTTAAATATCTATATATATTTCTTATGGATTATGAGTCACAGTCCACAATTATAATTCTGAGCTTATAAAAAATGAAGTGATGCGTGACATACAAACACGACACATAAAACATTTTTAAAAGATCCTTAGTCTACTTTTACAACCTCTAACTGCACTTCTAGCTAAGCACAGCTGCCAGTCAAAGACTTCAATGTTTGGTTTTATCCCTCAAATGGCCAACAACACAATTAAGTGAAAGCAAATGAGCATCTTCCCAAATCTGACTCAGACTAAACAAAAAAAGAATTAGGGATCACTTCAGGCTTATTCAGAACACAAAGTTCAAAAAACATGACAGCACAGCCAGTCTGCTGTGAGGTGCTTTATTTGGGGAAAAATAATTTTCTGCACATCCAAGTGCACAGGGTCTACACGAGTGCAGCCCAATTATCTTTTATGAGTTGTGTAAAGCTGCAGGTAAGGAAATTAAAATTTTAAGAATAGTCCAGATGTGGTATGAAATATGTTTTTCATTTAGGATAATAAAATCATGTTCACAAAAAACACTGAAAAAAATGGCTGAAAAGGCAACAGAAGGTGTAGCCATGCCGAGAAATGTGCAAATTTAGTTTGTGCATTTGTTCAGGTGTACAGTAAGAGGAAAGCTCATCACTATGCCAACCCTGGGGCACCTGTCTCATTCCTCTCAAGGTACTTTGGAATCCTGTTTTCATGAAGAAACTGTGACTCACTGTTTCATTGGCATTTTTAGGCCTTTGCTGTATAAAAATACTGATTTCAGTGATTGTTCATACAACAGTCTGAGCTTTTTGAAATCAATCTTTTCTTATAATATCCAATAACAGCTTTCCCCAGCAGGCATATTTAATTTTACCAAATCCCACATCAGCTAAAGCTCATTTCTTTCCACATACAAATCCCAACAAACTTCTTACTTTGTGTTCTGATTTGTGTATTGAGACCATAACTCATTTTTGACCAAAGAAACAAAGCCAGAAGTCAGTCCCTTTTTTTTTTTTTCATTAAATTGACCCCAAAACTTCCTAAGCACTGTAACAGCCAGGCAATAAAACCTGAACTAAACAGTTAATTTGTATTAAGAGCTGAGAAAAAAGTATTTATATCACCAATATAAAGCATTTGCAAGCTCCTATGGTTTTGCTGCTTGCACATTTGCAGAACATTTGGGTGCTGAGATGAACTTTTGCACCGACAGCCCTCCCAAATGCACTCCTTTTTCTGGGGAGCAAAATACAAACTCATTCAGTGCTGGACCAAGTAACCTGCACACAGCAGCTGGAGAGCCAGGAGTGAACTATAAAACTGGAGAAATCACTGAAAATTAACATTTGTCTTGAGGCAACAGCTGGGGCAAATGTAACCTTGTGTCATTGTGCATCCCAGGTACTGTAGGAACAAAAGGAATCACCTACCACCCTCTCGCAGTGCAATGGTTTCCCATCCCTTTGTGCTTTCCCTGCCTTCTGCACCACTGCACAGCCCCAGGGTAAGGCTGATCAAGCAGGAGCTGGCTTTTCCCCAGGAGAATCCCAGTGTCAAACCCATGCAGATAGTCTTTGCTCAGCTCATGGCAAAAACGGTCTCCAGGGTGCAATACATTCCACAACTCTAAGAAACAAAACTTAGATTTCTTTTGCCTTTCCAGTTGTCTGTGTTGGATCAGACTGCAGTATTGGTTACCATTTGGTTTCACAGGAAAGCAGCTGGAAGGTAGTTAATATTGACTGATTTTTTTGCAGTAACTTCTCATTTCACACTTTCTGAGCATGAAATCAAGCCATTCCACAAAATAAAAGATCTGATGATAAAACCCATTTAGAACAACTTTCTGTCTGTTGAAGCAATTGTTGAAGTTAATTAAAATAAAGAACCCAACTTCTGACAGAACAAGCTGGTGGCTTGTGGTGAATTTTGGTTCTAGCATGCACAAGGAGCAGATTCCAGAGACTTCTCTGCTGCTTGGATGCAGCAGTCAGCCTCTCACACCAACATGAGGCATAAAGCACCAGGCTTGATGCTCTTATAATGGGATTTAAACTGAAAGGAAAGCTCTCAGGTACCTCTGGTTGCTATGAAACCATTGACATTTTCTGTTGGAAAGTAATTTGTCCTTAGTATAGTACTAAATTAGGAAGCAAGTAAATGGTATGTGTGCAATATTGAGGACTCTAATTGCTTTTGAATGGAAGGTAACACCACCTGAGCAGACCAAAAAGCTCAGTGTTGCATCTGCCACAGTCCAGCAGCAGCAGTGACTCTGAGATGGCCACTCTGGGGCAGGAGACCCTGTGCAGTAGAGCTGCCTACCTGGCATCCACATCCTTTTCCACCAGATGAGAATCTGGCCCAGAAATTATTAGGCACCTTCATGTGAATTATGCAGCAGTCAAACAAAGATTTCAATAAATTGCCAAGCACCCAGCTAGGTGAGATTGGGAGGTTTCTCAGAAACATAATTAAGGAAGGCTGGAGAAAGAAAGGGTAAGGTTGGAAAAGGCCTTTAAGACCAATCATTAAGCCAGCACTGCTGGGTTCCCCTCTAAACCAAGTCCCAGCAGGAAAGGAGCAGGCTGACAGGTAAACAAGAGCAAGAAGCTGAGCAGACTCTTTGGCTCAGCTGCTTCTATGGGAAGCTAAGGAAACCTCATTCCAAGATCACCCCAAAGTTAATACCCTCAGCACAAAAATGGCCCTCAAAAAGAATCTGGAGAGTCCAGCACGAGAGCAATCACGCTCCTATGAAAAACATTTCATTTTCACATTCCTCTGTAATAGGCTAATAGCTTCCATTGCAATTAGCAGCTCAGGTCACAGACCTGAGTGTAAGAATTATCCTTTCCCCAAATTAGTTATTGGCTGCCTGCATCTCAGAGCAAAATCAAGTTGTAAAGCTAATCAGGATAAACAAATAGATACCAGGATTTCCTCTGAGCAACAGGGCAGCAAGGCATGTTTGGACATTAAGAACTACACAGCTGAAGAATATTATTGGGTCATAAATATAACAAGACAGCATGATTTTGAAAGTTTTCTTGGGTTTATATGAATAATAATATAGAATGTTCTTTTGTATTTCTTTCCTTTGTGCATTGAATTTGGTGTGTATTACCTCCACATGAATAATGCAATCTAGCAAAATTGATGGCACAGTTCTTTTGTTAAAGCAGTTATGAAATGAGAAAACAAAATCTACAAGGAAAAGTTATGAAAAGAACAACATTTCTCTAAGAATAAAAAGATGAAGTTGCCTGACCGTTTACATTTGTCTCCTGTGTCATGAATATTAGATCAGATTCTTTTTATTAATCCATTGATAGTTCTGTAAGGCAGCTCATTTTTGATAAACTCTGTCAGGGCTGCTGTAAATACAGAAAAGATTTATGAATTAATTTTCATACGTAAATGACAAAATCTTTGATACATTTGAAATATGTGCCTCGCAGTTAAAATAGATATATGTGCATGCATACATATGTATTAATTTAACGTTCAGATCAGCTGCTTCTTTTAGAACACAGCTTAATGTCAACTCTGTTTTTCTGGGGGAAGAAACAGTAAACTAAAAAGGTAATTGACATGGAGGGCATACTAAAAATGAAAGAAATGGACAATCTGTGATCTGGGAATTGTGCTGGACTAAAGGTGTAGTGAGTTTTATTTCAAAAGCATTTTTGTTTTCAAGTACCAACGGGTTGTGCAGCCAGTATGCTGTAAAAACACAGATATCTACAGCTCATTACTATTATTACTTGAATTGTCTTTATAGATACAAGGCCCAGTCATGAACCTATTAGGCTAAAAATAGCACAAAAAGCATAAGCTCTAAATCAGTCTGCAGTTGAAGTGTACACGTAATTCACCACAGCCCTGCATATCTGCATAAAGCCAGAAGAACATCTCTGAGCTCCACGTTTCTGTCAGCAGTAAATCCCAGAGCTGGTTCAGCCCCTCCATTTCCATCCTTTGCCAGTGAGACAGGGACTGGGATGGCCCTGCCAGGGCTGTCACTGCCAGCACATGCTGAAAAGGCAACGAGCTGAAACCAAATTTTTCTTCATTTCCCAGGTACCATAGCAGTGACTTGTGCACCAGGGCATCCGTGTGGCATCCTCCTCTTTCTCTGCATCTTTCAGGCATTTTACAATGGAAACTCAGAATCGTTCTTTTGATTCTACAGATGGGAAAGCCAAGGTACAAAAGCATGGAGTGACTTGCTCCAGAAGGATGGATGTCTTGTGTTTTTCATGGATTATTAGTTAATATAATATAACACAAGCTTGCATAGACCCTTGAAATGAACATTTTTAGGTTCTATAAGAGAAAGATAGAATTAACCAGCTCATTGCTAACAGAAAATGAGGCAGGGATGATACCCATGATGTTCAGTTCTGGGCCACCTTTTTAGAATCACTGTACCTGTCTGGCACTTTGTTGTGTGCTCTGTTTATGGTGTGCTATTTGTGTAAACTCCCTGGAGCAGAGGCTTTTAATTGTGGTACCATCCACAGGCACTACTGATTAATTCATAAGAAGCACAGAGTAAAAAATATGCAATACCCTGTGAAAAGAAATAAAACAGATTGAACTTCATAATCTGCTGTGTGCTTCATCTTCATTGTCTGGGACTGGAATAACTTCCAAAAGCACAGAGAGCAATTTAGCCACCCTTCCTGGTCTGTAGTGTGTCCTCACATTCTCTACACCAGGACACACTTTGTGCAGTGAATTATTCTGTTCTGACATTGCTTTGACTTAGTTTTAACATACCTATAACCTGTGGCTTGGTGTAGGGGCATCAGGCCAGAGGCCAGCAGGGTAATGGGATTTGTAATTCTAAAGGATCTTGTTCCATCACATGAAATTGCTTCACAATGCTCCTGCTTAGCAGCCTGCAGTCGTGTACTAAAAAGCCAAGTAATACCTGGGAGTGATGTAGACCAGCTTGGTCTGCAGTAAATCTGGGGTTACAGTTGATGTAGTAACTCTGTGTTGTTTTAAATAACAGTGACACCCCTGTTACATCCTACAGAAGATCAGAAATACTCCTGTACATGAAGAGAAAGTAATAGGTACACTAAATGAAAACACTTAAATAAGAAAGTCAACACAAAAACTGGTAGATGAGGTAAATATTTTTGCATTCAAATAAAAAGTTTAGATATACTAATTAAAACATTCTTTTCTACATGTTCTGTATATTTTATATCAGCTGTGTCCTGAAGCCAGACTACAAGTCTATCAATAAAGGCATTTGTCATGTGTTTACAAAATACACCCCTCAAGCTTATTTGGATTACATGAATCCTTTTAAGGTTATACAGAAATGTGGCATCTGTAGGCAGACATATTGACAATCCATGTCTAGGAGCATCGAAAATAAATAAGCAAGGGAAAAGATAAGTACAGAGAAGGATTTTGTATGTCCAAGTTAATGCAGCATGTCAGGGAGCTGATCTGTCCTCCACCATCCCACAGAGTGAACCATATATTATTTCTTAGTACTAACACAGACAAGTATTTAATTATGACTCCTCATTATAGTCTCAGAGAGACTTTGCCAACTGTGCATCACATACTTTTGCTCTGAAATATATTGGCTTAAATTCCTTTAGTTGTAAAGCATGCTTATTGACACTATATTTCTTCTGTTTATTTACCTCATTACTCACTTCTGTTACTCTTCTCGTGTTAGTCTGACTTATATTGATAATTTTACTGTAAAATTTTACAAGCCATTCATGTCAAGACCTGATCTTGTAGTTAGTTGCAAAAACTGAGTAAGAAACTCTTAGTTCAAATGAAATTACTCCATAATGTAAAAGACATAAAAACCTTGTAGAGTATATGTTATCTTAAATGCTAGCCAAGATGGTAGGGCTTGCAAAGTCCTAACCTCTTTAAACAGACATTAATAAGGAAAAGAAATAAATATGTACAAGTAATGAAATAGACATTGATAAATGTTATTTTGTGTTATCAGAAAAAAATTTACACTTTTATGAGAGAAAAAATGGGAATAAATAGGAAAGCTATAAGAAATTAAAAATAATTTGAATAAATCTTACTTCCTTACTTTCATAATATTCAAATATTTTTGTTGGTAGCTGACCATGAAACCAGGCACATATTTTGTTGATGTCAATAAAACTATTTGGGCTAAATTCTGGTTTAGTCCATGTCAGAATGTGGCCCACCATCAACTTCATAGCTCCAGCATCTATTTCCCAGGTGACTAAATTCAACATGTGCCATACCCTTAGGACATTGTATTACCTGCAAGCAGTGTCTGAGAGATGGAGCAGGTAAAAGCAAAGCTCTGGTGAGGTTTGGGCAGGGTGGGCTTTCACTACACCTCCCTTAAGGAAGTTGTTTAATTCTGTGTTTCACCACAGCGTTAAGGAATACACAAAAAAGCACATTGGTGAATTACAAAATGCATCTCTCCCCACAATGCTCACAATGTTGTTTTGCTGCTCAAGGAGGTCTAAAAGGAGCACAGAGGTAGAAGGGGCTGGGAGAGCTGGAACACTTCTATTAACTCACAGCCCCCCAGGGCTTGTTCATCATGGTGCCTATCAAAGTGTCAGTCTTTTCTATTACCTTCTCCTTCAGAAGATGTCTGTCTATCATTGTCATGCTCTTCCAGCAGGATTATCCATCATTTTGGGTGAAGCCAAATCATTCATTTTCATGGTTGTCGCTGTTAGCGAGCTGGGATGGAAAAAAAAGTGTTTTATTCAACAAAAGATAAATGATGGAATTTCACTCTTAATCATTTTCTTTTATTACTTAATCCAAAAGGTTGGGAGGAGGCTCTGCAGTTTATTATACCCCCAGTCACAGGCACCATTATATTTCAGGGTGTAGCAATACGTCCTGCTTTCCAGCAGCTTATAAAACCAGCCATAAACATTAACTCCAGGCAAGAGTTTGTCACACTGCTCTTGATTCAGAGCAGAGGTTGGCTCCTGTGGTTAGCACTGGGATACCCCTTCCAGGGCTTTTTTGAGTTAGGCTGAGATAACTGGAAATCACCATGGGCTGGAGTGATGAGCTGCAGCCTTGTGCTGCTGGACCAAAGGTGCCCTGCTAGGGATTTCACCAATGCCACTTCTGCCTAAATGTCAGGCTCAGAGCTCCTTGATCTAGGTTATTATGATTTCAATTATGTCTTGCAATGAGCAAGATGACACAGGGCACACCCTTCTTTTTGACAAAATTTTCAAAATTAAATGCTTAAAGCAAAATAATCATGTTGTTTAACCCCATCAGCCTTAGCCATTAAACAAGATGGATAGAATAATACAAGGTGAGCCTTCTAGAAGTTTGGACATAATTGTTTTTGACTGTTCACTGCCCTAACACACTTTTCATTATCACATAGCTACTAAAGTATCAGAAGAATTTATACTGAAATCTATAGATATTTCAGAAAATGTATTAAACAAGGCAAACAGACCAAGCAGCAGCCTATTCCATATTAATGTCCTGTAAAAGTCAGTCTCAAGTCTTGATAATGTACAAAATAAGGGACTTGTGTAAAGCAAAATTGAGTCTCTGCTTTCGGTTTACTCCATGTTGAATAAATCTCATCAGTTCTCTATTTTTTATGTGAATCTCTATATTGACTCTCCAGTCACAGGAAACTAAGACCCCGTTGCCCCTACTCCTTCACAAATAACCACTAAGTTTACATATTCTGTTCCCTACCTCTGCCTTGGCTGATTATTATTATTATTATTATTAAGTTTTAGAAACTCAGTGGCTCTGAGATAACTTCTGCCACTTTAGGTTTGGTATAAACTGGCTGCACATTCAAAACTTATTAGCCGTTGGTAGGCAAGCAGCTTAAAACAGATTAAAACTAGTCATGGGCAAAATACTTGGAGTGGTAATCGTAGTTGCTGTAATTATGGGAAAAATAAAGTATTTTATCAAGGAAGAAAACATCAGAGAATTGTGACACAGTAAGGGCAAACATCCTAGGCTCAGTTGTGTGAATGCCTGGCAGCAGGATACCTCAGTCCTGGTGAATTCCTTCTTCTACCATGTTCTGATTGAAAGACTGATGAAATAAACGGGGAATCAATGAAATAAATGGGGAATCATCTTTTCACTCCACCAGGATTTGGATTAGGCCATGGGGAAGAGAAAGAGATACTGGATAAGTCCACAAAATGTCTGATGTAAACTCCTCACCTTCCCAGCCAGCTGGGCACAGGGGAGCTCCAGAGCTGAGCCCCGCTAGCAGGGCACAGAGCCCGAGCTCACAAAGCCTGTGGAAAGGCAGAGTGAATGATCCTGAACTCAAAACAGCTCTGCTGCAGCCACAAGGCTCCTGGCCAGCTTGGCACTTCAACCAAACAAACATCACATCTGGCTGGTGAAGTGCTCCAACGCCTGCCTGAAAAATCCCACGTAAATAAACACATCCCCGTGCAGCTACAGGCATGGAACATCCCTTACAATCTCAAATGTGACTGCACTGCAAAAGCCCCTAAATATTTGTACAGAACTAGAGCTCAAGAAATAATTACTTGGCTAAATCTTGATAGTCTGGAGATGATGTCTCATTACTCTGCAAAGTCAATTGCTCAAGTACTGCTAAAGACAACACTTGAGAAACATTGAGTGTCTTCTCATAATCACACTCCCAAGAGCTGCATTTGTCAGTGCTGCCCATAAGTGGCTCCAGGATAATTGTGCTAACCTAATAAAACCATATGTCAAATCCCACAGAACACTTGAAAATCAACTAGCGCTCTTAAAATGCAAAATTTGGAGGTTTTTAAATTAAAACTTGTACTTTTTACCTTCTCAGACTCCCTTTCCTCCCGAGAATGTGTATATCCAATATAATAGATGTTCATTCTACATCATCATCAAAGGATCTGTAAAGGTTCTTATTTTGAAGGTGCTGATTATACAGCCTGTGATCTCAGCATCCTGGTCCTTTCACCTTCCTCTCAGTGGAGGGTAAGGAGGTTTTTTCCTACAGATATCCAAAGGTACCTGAAGGGATTTATCTTATGCTTTTGAGCCCAATGACTACCATAAATCTCCTGCAGTGCCATGTATTTTCTGGGACGAAGACAACTACATACTCCCTTTCCTAATTACATTTTTTTAATAGATTCTGAGAACATTTAGAATGCTTCCTTTGATTCTTTCAAAATTCCTTACATTTTCCTTACTTTTGTTTCAGCAATAGCAGTCAGTACATAGATCTCAATAATACCTACATTGTAGAAAAATTTCACTAAAATTACTATCCAGTTTTAATACTATCAAAGGCATTAAAGCAAAACACTGCACGAGTTAGGGTGGATACACCTCATTGACTCATCAGGTGAACCACACCCCTGAAAGCAGCACAAAGTAAAGATTCACCTAAAGTCTCCAAAATCATTGCCCATCCTGCCTAAAAAAGCATAATTCCCATCTCCATCTTCAGGCTGACAATCCCAGACACAGAATTCTACCACAAGGCACTAGGATCTGGTCTGCTCTTGGTTAATATAGTAACATTCATAGGGGTAGCAGTTTGCACCCACTGATATGCAAGGAGAGTGGAAGCAGTGTGGGATAAAGGCTGGGTGAAGTGTTGCCCCACGTGCAGTCAGTCCCAGTGTCTGTGCATGGGATTTTCCCACAGTTCTGGTTCCAGAGCACACCCAGAGGCAGCTCAGATCCACCCACCCCACACACACATCACGTGCAGGAAAAGCCATTTTGCTCTCGACCTTTAGCCTCACATAAAAAAAGAGACACAGCAGGTTTTCTAGGAATCTAATTCTCTTGCCAGTTAAGTAATAGATATTGGTCTGTAACTGGGATAAATGTCAGGAAATTTCCACCAAAACTTTTCATAAGATTTGTTCAGTTCTCTTTAAAATTTAGGGGGAAAAAATCTCAAGGAAAGCTGCCTTGAGTCAGGGGTGTGTATTTGGAGAACACCAAGGACTCACCAAGGCTGCCTTGCAGAGCTATGATCTACAGCACCTTGAGAAAATCAACTGCTCATCAAAAAGGAATTCCCATCTGCAGCCACAGCAAAACAGGAAAGTGTTACACTTCAATTTACCAGACACGTCCCACACATATGAAGATCACAGATGGTAAAGTTTCAATCAAATATAGGTGTTCTGGGTATTTGCTGCTACAGAGTAAATAAAAATCATATTAAAGTAGACAAAAGAAGCTGACAAGGAAAGTATTAAACTTAAGCAAACCCAGCAATGATGATAGAAATAGATGTGGATTCTGAATTTCTGGATTAATTCAGTGGTTCCTATAACCCAGGGAAAAAAAAGACAATTCATGAATAGCTTCAAAAGACACCATTTTTATAAACAAAACTCATGGATTTTTAACTGCAGTTCATAAAAACAAGGGGCTATAGTCATTCACTCATCTTTTGAAACTGCTGGTTAGAATGAGAGCAGGGATAGATATGGCCAGAAGGGTCTCATTTAAATAATATTTAAAAGAAATCAAGATTTATTTCCCGTAAGTAGAAGAGATGCCTTTTCCTTGTGATGCCTCTTATTCTAAATGCCAATTCAGTCAAGTTCATGAAAAACAGGCAGCTGAACTAGCAAACCTTTTCTTTAATTATGAGTTCAAATTCAGTTGTTCAGTGTCAGAAATTCAGTTACAATTTGAGACACTGAACATCAGTGGAACATAATTTCTCTTTGCTGTCCTAAGCAGATATAATAAAGGAAGCAGAATCTTCATTTTTCAAATATGACTGAAACTGAGTTTGTCCCTGATCAAAAAACAGACTTGATCCCCTCTCTCACCACCTCCCTCAAAAGGGTTAGAGTAAAGAAACGAAAATCAGATGAAGCACTCCTCAGCCATAAGCCTCATTCCCATATATCCTGTGTAGATGGCACGGGGCCATGCACATGCCTCTTTTTCTGGTCTGACAAAGCATAACAGCCTCTGTAGGAACTGATGTCCCCATGGATGGGCCTCTGAGAGGGAGAAGGGAATCTTTTCTCCTGCCTTTAATTTTTCAGCTGAGAAGAGGCAGTTGGGACCCAGCACCAGCACCAGCAAACTTCCAGGGTTTATGTGAATGAGAGTAACAGCTATTGAACAGGCTGTAAGGAGTTCATAAGAGCACAATCAGAGCAGTTAAATGCCTGGTCTGGCACGCAGGATGTGGTATCTGGGCACACTTACCAGCACACACCTGAGCAGCCACGCTCCCTCTTTGACAAATTACCCATCACCAAGCAGCGCCAGCGGCCGACCCGCTCGAGCTGATAATGGGGGCTGGAAAAATGTGCCCCAGGGAGTCACCTTCTGAGCAGACTGTGAAAAATCTCTGCAAAAATTAAGGCAATGGGAGGGATCTCTGCACGAATTTTGCTCCTTCAGCTTCTCCAAAGCAAATTAGAGCTCTTGCTCCCTGCCTTCAAGGGAGTTTTGCTCTTCTGTTTCAAAAGTTCCTTTGAGTTAGTCTCAATAGCGGAGTTCTTTGAAGAAGGCTCTAAAACACTGCCCTTTTTAACTGAAAATATAAAGCTGTATATTAAATTATTTTTAACAAAAAACTCAGCTTAGCATGGTCTTTTCCTTCTCACCACAGTATTCTACTTTCTTGTCAATACTACCTGGTTTTATTTCTTTTATTCTGCTCTAAACTATTTTATTTCTATGGTGTTTCTATATAGTAGCCCTAGTTGTATTTTACTGTGATACATTTTTACTACATTGCATAACACTCTACAAAATCATTTTATGCAACACTTGGGTGTATCTACATATAACACTTAGATTAGGTTTTCCCTCTCATTGTGTATTCTGCACAGGGATTGTCGATGGGAGGATTCCATTGACCTGAGAGCTGGAGAACACCTGTAACTGCTGAATTTGAACTTTGTTTTGGTATTTTGCACAAGTCTAAAGAATTTAATTTAAAAAATCTCAAAATCAAAAAACAAACAGCAAACAAATTCCCTCTACTCTTCAGGTAAGGTGCATTTTTTTTTTTTTTTAAATAGAGATTGACTTTCTCCATTGTTAATGTTCTGATGGCAATGGAGGATTAAATAAAATAACCTCCTTTCCTCCCACCACCCTCCCACTCATTTTATAAACAGGTAGCAACTACTGTGTATTTCTGTCATTTTTCAAATAATGAAAGATAACATCCTAGAGCAGCAAATTCTGGGGACCATTCAGTTTGTTCCAGTTCTGACAGCTCTTGTTTTTAGTTTTGGGGACTTCCAGTTTAATAAACCTTGACAAACAAGATCTGGTCGTTTTGGTCTCTCTATAATGCATATCTATAGATAGATCTGTTATCTGTATGCATACACTGATGGGTACCTGCACTGATGTATTTACATGCACATCCATTTATACATTTTTTATCACACAAATTTAAGCTGTTTGCATTGTGATATGACTTTTTTTTTTTTTATTTGTTACAAAATCGGTAAAAAATAGTTGCCAAAACAGTTTACAGTAGGAGGGAGAAAAGCAATAACTACAGAAATCACTTTAGTTGGGGCCAGCTTTTCAACAAATAAAAAAGTGGACTTTTTCAGACTTCTCTGCTACCACAAGTATGACTTACAGCTAAGAATATTTTCTAGCTGTCAGATTCCAGCCTGTTATTTGTTTCTGTGGAGAATTTTTCTGTCAGCCTCCCTGTCTGCTTTTCAAGGGGTTACTAAAGAAAGGTGGAATGGGAGGTAAGACAGATTCTTACCTTTGTAAAGTAAGTTATTTTTCATAATTCTAAAAATAAAAATTCACCCTAGGACAGACACTTAACTGTCTCCATCTCAGCTGCAGTTGAAAGTTATGCAGTTGTGTACCAGCAATATCCTAATACTGTAAATTCACCATAAAAAAAGAAATTCATGGGCTTGAGATGCACAGACCCACAAAAATCCTAGTATGTGCACTTTTTTGGTAGTGGCAAGCCAGCTGTGATTGCAGTGACAAAAGCAGATGTCGAAGGTGGAGAATGAGGGCACGTCTGCTTCCTGTGTGCAGAAAGGTCGGGTCACTCTCAGAGACACCAGGCAGAAGGAGGAACCAGCTGCAGTCTAAGCCCAGAGCACCGTGTCATAGAGTACAGAGGGTGTTTGAGTGAAAGAATTGTATGTGAGCTAGGGCTGGTGCGGGAAGAAATGCACAAACACCAGATTTGACAACTCGCAGGGGCGTGGCAGGAGGGAGAGGATCAGGAACAGATGGTGGGAGCAGCATCCTGGTGTGTTAGAGCTGAAACGGAGCTACTGTGCGCTGGTAGATGGGAGAAAAAACGTGTGTCTAATGGCCTTTGCCTTTTCTTTATCTTCCAATCAGCCCCTATGCTGCACACAGGCTGCTCACAGCTGCACATCCTCCTGGTGGAGCTCAACAGGCAAAAATATTGAACAAGCACCCAACATTCACAGAGAAATAACCGTGCTGTGACAAGCCCCTCACGCCGCAAGCGCGCAGGACGCACAGAGCCAGGGCACAGGAACCGCTTCGCACTGCGGGGACAAGAGGCGTCGCCACTAACGGAGCACAGCCCTGGGCATGCTCAGCTTTTTCCTCCCAGAAACAGGGGCCTCTAAAGCCACAAAAGGCCTCATTTATGCCTTGCAATCACGCAGAGCCAGGTGAGGATAACTCACTCATAACTTCAAGGACTGCTGGAGAAAGCAAGGACACCATGCTGAAAGCAAGGTACTGGAGTGGGTGCTGTGAATCCACTGTGATTTACCCCATGAACTAAATAAAAACACTGCTAAGGGGGGGAAATAAAGAATTAAAAATCAAAACCTTAGGCCTTGAGCAAACCTTACAGATAGAGAGCAGACAACTTGATTTTGGATAATAACACATCCTCCATCCCCTCCCTCCTTCATTAACCTTTATTCTTTTTTTATTAGCACTCTTGGCACCGTGGTGCTGAACTGAGCCCAGCAGGCTGCCCAGGCAATGACATTTCAGAGATTGGCAGAGCAGCACAGCCCATGTCAATTTAACACTATCTTGAGTTTTTTAACTTCTCAGCAGGAGGAAAACTGGCCTGTTCCTTGGTACCTCTGAGAGGGAGATGAACAAAAATGGTAGTGGGGGGTGGGAGCATGACAGGGAGACAGGAAACTTAATTAGAAAGAGGAAACAGACTGGAAAAATATACCAGTGATATTTTGATAATCTGGAAAGCAGGCATTGCATCTCAGGCAAAACATTAGATTATACATTCTTTTCTCTCTAAACTCTGTCCTTGTGGAGACTATAGCAAAAGAAGCTGAAGGTTTTTGGCAGCTGCATCTTCCTCTTTCATTGAACATTAGCAAAGTCTATGATAAGTTACTTTAGACACAGATAGGCATAGGACAGGAAAGGGCCAAAGAATTCTTTGAATTCATCCCTTCACCCCAAGACTAAAAAGATCATTAAATGCCATCTTTTACTAGACTGTCAATATTATGGTTGGTTCATACTGATGAACCAACCATGAAAAATACTCAACTGCCCTTAAAATGCATCTGCCAAACAACCAAGCTCTCTGTTATTCAGCTGGAGACAAAAGCTTTGTCAAAAGACTGTGGGGAAATTAAAAATTTAGGCTCTAGGGTTTTGACTGCTCTGATAGGAATAACAATAGAGTAATAACTATTACAATTGTGTAACATTTATATTATCAAAGGACTTATCTCAGGTGTACAAACTTAACAAATTCCCATGAACAAGAAAGAAATCTGTGGCAAAGGCAAGAATTCAATTGGATCGCACCAAATTCCAGGAGAGTTTTTCTCCTCCATACTAATGTATAAATGAATAATAACAAATCCTGTGTAGGGACATTTCATTTAAAGATTTAATCAGAGCTATTATGGCTGAAAATACAACTATCAGGACAAGCTGTAGGGCCTGTTGTCTGCAACATGAAAAATACTATGTTTAAAAATACTAAGTAAATTTGAATTTTCCTTATGTCTTATAAAGTCACAATAGTAAAAAAAAAAAAAAAAAAGAGAGGGGAGGAAGAGAAAAAGGACAGTATTTATCCAGCAAAATGCAGTGATAACTGTAAAAGACCTATTCTCCCTCAAGCCTCTGTTTAAAGTTCACCAGATTCTTATGGAGCATGAAGAGCATGTGATGGTGAAGCAAAGATGGAAAACCCTATCAATAGTAAGATCAAAATGGAAAAGGGTGGTGAAAATGTGATATCAATGTTCTACAAACATTTAAATAAAAAATATTTTAATACCAACAGACATGAACTTGAAAGGATGAATCTTAAAAGTCATTCACATAATACAGTGTTCAAAGACTGAGTATTAGCCATGTCATTTTCCTAACACATTTGCACTATGAATGAAAAATTCTTGCTTTTAAAAGAGTTAATTGTGTTGCATTGCGTGTTTTCATTTTAATTGATAGTCCAGTAGTATGTCTGGTTTTCCTTTTTCTTCAAAAACAGAATTGCTTAAGCAGACACAAGTTAAACTCAGCTCTTTTGATTAGCAAAAGCTGTTGCCTCCAGTGTTCACTAATTGCTTTCTTGTAATGCAGAGAAGGAAGCATATTTTTTGCATGTAGTTCTGGCTCAATTAATTCTTTAAGTGAATTTTCAGTATGTTTCCAGAAAATACTATGGAAATAAGGTATTTTCTGTCTACAGAATTTACACATATTTGATATATTATAAATAGTTTAGGCCTAAGGAGGGTTTCTGTAGCACTGTTGACCTAGAACTGAGGGAGATCTTGAAAAAATTTTCTGTATGATGCCACACTCCAAAAAGTGTCTTCAAGAAATGATGCAAAACAAGACCCCAGACTTTGGAAGTAGAGTCTTAGTAAATGGTTACATGTATGTGCCTAAATTTGTCTGTAGTACCCAGGTACTGTTTTCCAGCTGCTGAGTGATAACTGTGACCCATCAGTGAGACAGAGCCATCCCTTAACTGCCCCGGGAAAGGGAAGGAGAGCTGCTGCTTAGATAACACTGTTTGTTATCCTGGGTTGATGCAGCAGGGTGGGATTGAATTATTCTCATTTCTTGTTTATTTCCCACGACATTTCAGTAGGAATATTCTGGTGTATGAGAAGGAATACCCTGTAAGGCTGGGGGGGACCTCTGTGCTGAAGAGCCAACGTGCACCACAGCTGCCACGACTCAGTGCAAGATCCCCTGCTGCATAAAGCTCTCCTGTGCCTTCTCTCTGGGGAGACAAGTTCTGGGTGTGAACCAGAAAGGTGTTGAAAGGAGCAGGTCTCAATTCTGAACAACCTCAGGACAAGGACTGTAAAGTGTGCTCCACCCATTTAACAGAGGCAACATGACAGAGTGTCTGGATTTATCCTGACCAGTGGGTGTGGAAAAAGCCATTGAGTCCTTTGAATCTCAGCTGGGATTTATGAAGTCAGAGGGCAGACCTGGCCATAAGAATTTTCCACTGTTTTTTCCCTGCATAGGAAAGAAAAAATTAATACAACATCTCATTGATTAAACAGTTCATTTGCCAGTAGAAGAGTGAAATGCTCTTTCAGTGATTTTAATCTGCTTGAAAAGTATGTGTTCATACCAGAACCCTTGAGCTATTTCCTCTTACCCTTCAATGGATATTTCTTGTTAAGGTTTATTTGCTGTTCACCAATAATTTTTCCTTGCATCAGAAAGGATGGCTGCACTTTACCAAATGGGAAACATTCTTCTCAGAGGGATAACAGCTTTCATTCCCATCTCCTCTTTCAAAATCCAGATATGGAAATGCAGAATTGCTTTTCCTGGGGGTTGTCTAACAGTGCAGCAAGGATGTAAATGAAGAGCCACGTTTCTTAATTGTCCTGAACATCCTGAACATGCCAGCTGCAGCTCCATTTTCTACTCTGATATCCAAATTACAGCCTTGTAGAAGCCATGTTGTTTTAACATCTTCTCCCTCTCCTGTGGGCTAAGCCACACACACCACATTCCAGCAAACTGCTGGACCAGTGCTGCAGAGATAAACAAAAAGTCTAACAAAAGACACTCCATCCTATCAGCCTATGCTGATAATGCCAGCTATCAAGTTTGCCATAAATACTGCATCGCTTCTTTATACAGTCCTAATTTGTCTTTTTTATTGTATTTTTCCTGCTTGTACTAGATCACATCTCCTCTAGGATGAATGCCACCTGCTCCCTCCTGCCTCAGCAGGACAGAAGCTGGTCCCCAGTGAGGACTTGGGACTATGAAGCTTAAAGAAGCAGAATATTTTTAGAGAAAAGTGCTTTTGAAAAGACAATGGTCTCAGTATAAATGAAGAACTAACAACTTATACAGGGAGAAAGACTGTAAAAACCAGAAAACACTTGAAGGGAATTCAGCTGAAGAACCAGAACCAGCACACAGACCCTGACCCAAACTCTTGTGGCATTGTATTGATAGCTATGAACAATGAGTGCACAAGACACAGCTGGATTCAGTGAGGCTCTAAACCTCTCTGAAATACTTCTTATGGCACGAAAGAAACAGGAAAATCAACATCGTTAACAACTGATTATGGGTTGTAGGTTTATACAGAAAGCCTGCATACATGGGCACATTTCTTATTTCATGTCTTTGACACTTAATATTGGCTTTCATACATCTATAAATCCCCCCTGTATACACATCAAAATCACCAAAATCATTACAAGAATCTTTAAATAGACTGAAACCTCTGCTGAGCTATTAAGGCGGAAATAACAATGCAAGCCCTTACTTCTGCTAGACAAAGCAAACCATCTGATTGTATAAAAAAGGCACCTTCACTTTATATGAAGAGAGGACAATAAGAGAGAGGAGCAAATAACTTGTCTGAGAGCCCAGGACACGTGCACAGGAAGTGGTGAGCCCCATGTGAACACAGGACACTGCCCAACCCTGCAGTGCTTGGGGCTTCTCTCAGTTTAAATTTACAGGACAAACAGGCTGAATTGTCAGAGTCCACGGGGACAACACACTTGATCTGAAATACAGAACAAAGAAGCATAAAACAAATATTCCAGTTTCTAACTGGAGAAACAAAAAGCAGTTTAAAAGGATACATTTTTCTTAATTATTGTTGAAGTGATATTGGACAGAGATGCCTAACCTGTTCCTTACTGCATCCATTCCCTCAAAATTCTTATCCTTAGGGAAAGGAAAGGTTTTATACTCAAATGCCAAACCCAGGATGTCAGTTGCACTCCTTTTCTTCGCTTCTAAACATGTCTGCTTTTTTAAATATTTCATGTTTATGTTTGAACAATCCTATCCTAGCTGTAGACCAGTTCATGAGCCAGAGTTCTGAAAATCTTCCCCAACACATTTCCTGCTTGAGGAAAACAGCAAGCCAAAGGCTCTCATGCCACTATTATTTTTAAGAAATGTGGAGCAAGGCACCAAACATGTTCACCTAACTGAAGTGTGGAGATCATAATTTTCAAATAACATCAACCTGTTCTTCTCTGCTGCTGCTGGAGCTAGAGGTCTGCTTTGTCCAGGCACACTGCCCCAGCTCCTGCAGCCAACTTCTCTGTCACTGCCCCTGCTTTTTGTTTGAGCTGCTGAGCCACCTAAGTGCTGTTTTGCCATTTGTAAACCCTCTTGAAAGTGTTCAGTCTGCTGGAGGAGCAAGGTGTTCACCTGCCCTGGTGGTGTGTGGGAGAGCCTCCAAGCCGACATGCGGTGCTCGGTCGGCCGGGTGCGCAGGCACGGACGGAGTGCGCCAGCCCAGCGAAGAGCTGCACCGATTTATTCACTGCTTGAAGCATATAAACCCCACGGAGACAGACTCAGGGTTTCTCTAAATGCCCCCCCATGAAAATACAGGATGAGTACAGTCAGTGAGAACCTTTGGGAATGCTCTTCACATGCTGCTGTGTGATTCACCTGTTTATCCACAAACAATCTGTGTGTTTCTACAGCTAGCACAACATCAATCTCTTTATGGGGTGTAAAACCAGAGACCCCTCTGGAGCATCTACAGACTTGGCTATGGTCCACCTGTCCCTGTTTCCAGAGATGCATGGGGGATAAATGGTGGATTCAACACAAGGAGTACCAGTTGACAAAGAAATCTCTTTCCAGAAAGACTCCTGCAGACACAACCATGCTTATAAAAACCCATTACAGAAAATACACTTTGTGGAAACTTCTTTTTTTTGTGCATGCTCAAGGATGCAGAGTACTTCATCATGTGGAAACAATCCTGTAATTTGTGTATGTATTTACATATATCAAGGTGGGATATCCCAAATCCCTTGGGTCTGGAGTTTCTTTTCTACTAAACAGAATAAATCCAGTGTCCCCTAGTGATTCTGTGGCCTCCAACTCCCTTATACAGAAAATTCTAGTGTAAAAATATGGTATAATACAGATGTAAGAATTTTCAAGGTTTTCAGAAGCCAATACTTTCTACAATTAATACTAAAGTAATAATAATAAAAATAATAATTAATACAAAACCAAAATGAATAGTTATGGAAATCCAGCAGCAAGCACTCTATTGAAGAAGAAAGAAATATAGTGCCTTGGATACTGAAAGAACAATAGTTATTTATGTAAATTTGCACTGCAGTAGTTATTTTTAAATTATACTTCTTTCATATTTACTGCTACTTACTCCCTTTAGAAATTCCAGTAATTGAGCTGTTATTATTGTAAAATAGACCTTTCACTTTTTTAGCTAATTCTAAAATAAGTGTCTGAATGACAGAAGAATATGATTATGGTGGTAGAATACAGCTTTCTGCTTCCCCAAAGCAAAGATTTCTACTGCTAGCAGAGACTGAATAAATGAGATGGAAGGATGGAGAGTGATTACACCTGTTGGAACTAATTTCCAAGTAAGCTTCATTTCAGAAGCTGGGTTTCCAGGGAAATGAGCAACCTACTACAACACCAGGTCATTTTTCTTGTTTCAGATGGAATGTTTGCAACATAGTTATAAATCCAAATTAAGTTACAAAATAAATATAAATACATCTGTGCATGTTATTTTAGGAGCCAGTGAAATTCAGTAGCTCAGATTCTCTTCAACACAGAAAATATTTCAGTAAGGGAAGTAAACTTAAAGCTTCCTGTGTACAAAATTGTTTCCATCCAAAAATATTTCATTCTATATAGAGACTACAGAGTAAGTTACATCTCAAGAGATACTGCTGAGTATGTGGCAAATGCTCCAGAAAAAAGCCCAGTTTGAAAACAGAAGCAGCAATAATTCCATGAATATCTTACAGGTATGCACAGCCTTGCAGGTGCCTTCCAGACCCAATTCCCATCCTGTCACCAAGGTCCATCTCTCTGCAGATGCCCCTATATAAGAGTGGAAGCACAGCCTCAGCCCATCATTTACTAAGCCATTCCAGAAGAACAAGAGAGCAGCAACTCCTAGGAGGAGGAAAATGCAGCTGTTCAGCAAAGGAAACAAATGCAGAGATTCTACCTCTGGTAAGAAAATCCCTTGCAGGAGACTACAAAATAATAGAGAATACAATGAACACAACCTGTGAATAGGGTGGGGACACCCTATCTGCAGTTTCTGAGAAGTATTTGGATTACCTGAACAAAGTTAGATGCTCAAGATCTCTGCACTGCCTCTGGCAAGAGGGGAGAACTTCCAGGAGTGAAACGGTAAGCTTGGGGGAAAAACTCAACTCTTTAAAGCCAAATGTGGCTTATCTTCTCCTAAGAGACATCAGACATAATGGCCTGAAAGCAAAAACTGTGGGGTGAGGTCCTGTGACCTCCACAGGCAGATCTGAGTAACCTCTCCTATCAGCCCTCCCTGGCCCCCCAGCTGTGTGTGCCTGAATTTACCGAATCAGCAGCAACAGTAACTCTCCTTTAAAAAGTCTCTGTGGAACATTTTAATTAGTTTGGTCTTATGGCTTGTCCAAAGCACTTCTGATAGCACAGTGTACACTAAAGCAGTGTTATGAATGCCTAAAAATATAAAATCTAATTATGGTAGCTCTGCAACCAGAGTAATGAGAAGTGAGTGTGACTGATAAGAAGTGAGATGGGCTAACGAGCTGAACCACTGTAGTTCAAAGGAAAACAGAGGTCTAAAGGAAGCACCTGTGGTATTGCTTGGGGGAAGATATGTGGACTAGGAAACATGGACACACTGCATTTTAAAAGATATGGTACTAAATTGATACACAACGTTGCTAATTATTAGAGCAGATACTTAGCATATGGGCAAGATAAATTGTTAATAAGGATGTGTGAGACTGAAGATGATTGCTGAGAAAAATACAGCCGGTGTAGTGAATAAGAAATTACCTGCTGCAGTAAGGGAAAGCTGTGGCTCCAAGTGCTTGGGTCCATTCTGCTGGACAGGCAGGCCTTGCTGAAAGCTGCACGGCCACCATGCACAGCACTGCTCCTGAGCAGTTGTTATCCTGCCTGAGGATTACACAGGAGAGGCCAGAGAGGCAGAGCTGCCAGGATCACAGACAGGGAAGGAGAAGTCACAGCAGACATCCCCTGGCAGGAATGAGAAACAGGACCAGCGGGACACAACTGAAGGCTTTGCCTTCCTTTATGTAAAGAACATACTCCATCACATCAGTTAATGCATCCACAGCTGCAACACATTTCCTGCTGGACTGTCAGCATCTGACCTGACCCTTTGCAGAAGTGCTTGCCACCAAACAAGACAGTTGCCCAGTGAAATATCAATGAATTTTCTGTATTCATCTAGACTTTCCCAAGCTCATCAATTACTGATCAATTTATGCTCTGTGAGAATCAATGAAAGCAAAGCATTTAGTAACAACTTTATTGTTCTACTGCTAGCAACAGCTTTATTGTTCTGCTGCACACCAAAATTGCTGTAAAAGAAAACAACTCTGTTATACAGAAGATGGCCAAAACACAGGAATGTTCCCACCATTCTGCTACAACCAGCACCTCACAGCAAATTTTGTGTCTGCATGTCTGGCCCTAAGAAAGACACCTCAGAGTTTACCCTCCCGTAGAAGTATGGAATTACAGAATCATTTGGGTTTGAAGAATCTTAAAGATTATCTTCTTCCAATCCCCTGCCATGGGCAGGGACATCTTCCACTATCCCAGATTGCTGCAAGCCCTGTCCAACCTGGCCATGGACACTTTCAGGGATGGGGCAGCCACAGATTCTCTGGACAACCTGTTCCTTCTACCCTTGGATTGTTTCTATGTGTTTAAAATACATAAGGGACTTTTTGTAAGTGCATTCAGCACTGGGGGGATGGAATGAAATATAGGTGCTTGATGAGATTTCCTTTACTTAGTTTATCCAATTTGCGTTGACAATAATGCTTTGTCCTATTCTTACTGGTCTCCTGAAATGTTTGTCACAAATTATATAATCAAGTATTAAACAGTGCATATCTATTTGTTTTAGTTCTCAGGTTGTGATGATGAAAATCATAACCTTACCAAGTATCAAAGCTGTAGAGACAGTCCCACTTAACAATATTCAGTAACTTACTTTCTTACCCTGCTGCCTCCACACTGGTATTTTTAGCTCAGTGCTGATTTCCAATCTGTCTAGGCTGTCATTCGAGACATGGGGAATACCAGAAATGGTGCATTTGGTTTTGACAGTACCCCAGACTGTTTTTTAAAAATAACCAAGGAAAAGACTTTACAGCATTGTTTGAAAATATTAAATTTCCATAGGGGTCAATAGAGGTGCTTCCTGTATGCAGTTTATTCACTAACAACTTCCATGGGTTTTATGAGACTATTCACCTTCCTGGTTAATAGAAAATCTGTACTTGCCATGGCAACCCCTGTATCAGATGTCTCTACAGTAATACCCTGGAAATACACCATAGATTTTTTCAGTCTCCATAATCGATCTGGTCATAAATGTCATAGTAACTTGTCATTAAACTCTCCCCTCTAGCAACTCTAGTAGTTGTTTGATCCTTCCTGCCTCTGTGTCACACTGTTCCCTGTGCACATCTGCATTGTTCTGCATGCAGCCTCTTCCCAAAGCTGTCACTCGCCAGCAGTGTCACTCCTCAGCGGTCCATGATCGGGGAGCTGATGGCAACAGGCAGAGTCACACACCCCTGCTGGTTAGAGCAGGGATCACTTCCAGACAACTCATAACCGAGTGCAAGCCAAGGAGGGAAAATAAAAAAAAGGAAAAATCTCGTAGTTTAACAGCAGGCTAGATTATTTGTCTGTTCCTCACGTGACTCCTTGGATTTCGTGTCAGGTTCACCAGCTGATGCTGGAGATGCTGCCCCTGGGAATCAGACAGACCTGTCTCGCACCAACAGCGTTTGAAAGGGGTGCCCCGGGCAAAGTGAGTTGAGGAGACGGGGTGGAATTCAAATGTCATCAGCTCCTGACTGCCATGAGACTCCCAGTGCATCGTAGGCCTAATCCTTGCTGCCTTGCACTTTGTGCTGCCATTGGAAATGTAAAATGCTATCGCATCAAAATTAGTAATGCAGAGAGGGGGAAATGCCAACAGAAGGGGAAATATTGGAACCTTAAAACTAAGCATGTATTTTGAAAAAATTTTTTTGTAATCTGGAAATACAACCAGGTAGAGGTGACATTTTGCTAAGGGTGAAAGTTAAAGTCAGGATATAAAAGGGGAAAAAATATTTTAAATTATCTGAATGAACTAGGAGCTAAATTAAAAGTTTATGCAATGCATTTAGAAAAAAAGATGAGGTAATGGTACTGCAGAAAATTGCCCCAAAAATGGGATATATTCTTTATAAGAGCACACATTGCAAAACACTGCATAGAAAAATGAGGAGGTTATGGTGGGTCACACCCTAAAAGCTTCTGAAATGTATGTAGTAAACTGTAACCCTCCAAAGCTGTGTAGCAGAAGTAAAACAGATTTCATCTGCATATGATGTACTGATTCAGGGTACTGATTCAAGTCCAGACTCTAGAAATGCATAAGTATTAGCAAACTCTTTCTCCAAAATGTTAGGTTCATCTCATATAATTCTTTTTCACATTATTTAAATGTGAAATTAATTAAAATTGTGTTATCAATTGCAGCACAGCTGTTCTGGAACCAAGTCAGTGTAATTCAGGAGAGAATCAGATCCATTGTGTGCCCAGTGCTCTCTCTACGGACAACTCATTATACTTACATTAACTAAGAGAAAAATTATTAAATATGTAACATTTTAAATTTCCTTTATTATATTTATACTAGTAGTAGTGAAACTGCCCAAGGTTCTTAGGAGAAAGATGTTTTCCAATGACAGAAAAAAAAAAAGTTCCCAGCTGGAGAGCCTTGACTTTGTTTGAATCTTATAATTTAAGGAATCATTTTCTAAAATTACCTCTTGTATGGTAAAATGACACAGACTTGCTATGTTACAGTCTCCTGCTGTGCAAAACATTCACTCAGTGGGCTCAGGATACAAAAGTAGCTGCTTTACAAATAATAACACAGCTTAACTATCATTTAATAGCTTCAAAAATATTATACTAGTTACAAACTCTTTGGAACAAGAACAACTAATTTCAGCATCTCAGTTGTCATGTTTAATCAATTTCTAATTCTGGTGGCTGTTTTGGTTTGTTTCTTTGTTTTTAATTGCTGGAAATTTTTAATTCCTGCTTCAAACAACTTAATTTCACAGTTTTTTAGATTAATCAGTGATCACTTGAGGGGAAAAAAACTATTGAAGTTCATCAGAAGGTAGCGTGGAGAATCAGCGTACTTTTACAGGAAAGCATTTTGATTCTACCTTCCTGAGCAACATGGCTTTAAACTCTAACCCTTGAATGTGATATTGGGAGGATTGTCTGAGTACGTGACTTTCAGGGATTCTGTGCTCAATTTGCAGAGCTGATCTCCACAGCCAGAACTAAGGCTGTGTCAGCTCCAGGGTGTGCTCAAAGGGTGGGAAAACAACTCTCACTAGAACAAAAGTCAGCTCCTGCCTCCGAGTTTTCATTTACACTCCAGGGAAATTTGCCTGCCCATCTCCTCCAACTGCCTCGTGCACTAATGTCTCCTTTTGGAATTATTAAAGTACATAGACATCATTTTGGTGAAGAAATTCTGAGAAAACTGTTAGCAGGAATTCAAACGCAGCATGAGAGTGCGAGCTACTTCTCAGAAAAAAATGAATCTGTGAAGAGGTCCTGTTCTCTGTTTTCTGCCCAAAATTTCTACTTGTTCATACAGGATATCTTGATGGTCACCCTGAGACCCTGGATGTGGTGAGAGGTGCTGCCAGAGGGGTGTGTGGTACCCAGCTTGGCAGGGCCAGGGTGCAGGAGAGCACCAGAACTGCCCTCACCGACACACCCCGGCGGCTCAGATTGATGAGAGCAGTGCCGAGAGCTTTAGAAACCTTCATAAATAAAAACTTCAGCCTTCAATAAGTCAGGCAGACAAAGCAATGGGGTTTCTTTCACCCCTATCTGAATGCAAATCAAGTGTTTGACCCAATAAATAATTGTGATTTCCCATTTCCTACACGCTGAGGGATCCAGTGCTTCCTACCCCATTAAATGAGATTGTGTTCAGGGAACCTCTATCCAACAACTAGGAAAGGGGATTTATCAGGGTCATTCAGTCATCCTTTCAGCATTTTTTCAACCATGGCATTTTACCACTGCCTTTTTGTTTTACAGTGTCCCTAAGTAAAGGAGAAAATAAGAGATATTTTCTTGTGGTTTCAGAATGGCACTTTAAAAAAAAAAAATTATATATAAATACATTCTTACCTGGGCTTATTTTCAGAACCAGCTCTGAATTCAAGGTCTATCCAGACATTATTTGGACACCCAACAATAAATCCCTGATTCTAAGCTTTTATGTATGTGCAGGGCCTTTACATTATCTGTAATCCAACCAGCAATAAAAATAATCATAAATCACTTCTGTGAACACAAAAGTACTGAGAACATTTGTAAAGGCCCAGAAACTCTCAGATCCAATTCTCATACTAAAGCCTTCCATCACAGGTAGGGCATCTCTACTCCTATAATTAAAAGTGCCCACATGTCTCCTCACACCATCAGCCTCCCTCAGTCTATTCCACCAGCTGCAATCCTTCCTCAGTGTTTTAACACTGTTAAACAAAATTATCTATATCAAGGCAGTCTTTGTTCACACCTCACCAAATAGAGCAGCAGGTTCAGCAAGGCAGTAATGCATATGAGACACTGACTCATTTTAAATTATTCTTTGTTAGATAACTTAGCACAGAATTCTCAGGGGACCCTTTTCCAAACAAATTTCTGCACTGAAACATACCTGAGGATGCTCAAACTCATAATTGGAGCATTCCATGCAATAGAGAGGAGCATGAAGGTATTAATGTTTTATTTAGTCTGAAATGAGTTGTTTCAATTGCAGCTACAGTGACATCAACATCTTTGATTCTTATCTCTCTCTCAATGGCTATAAACTGGTCCATTTCTGCTCTACTCTGATTTGATATTTATCTGATCTAGGTCAGAATCTGGCCTAGTGGGATCTTAGGTAAAGAAAAGCAGCCCAAAATTTATTCCTGACTGGTCTATCTCTCATGCCACTGAAAATATGCTTATCTTTAGTCAATATATTTCACATTTCTGTAAGTTTATTTCATAATTTTAGAGCTTGTCGTTGTCACTCCTAGCAGCTTGTCCCCCAAAATGCTTTAGCTATTTTGAAACTACTTATACTGTTAATATCTTGATGAACTCTTACATCTTATAGTATTGGCTTTATAAAACATGAGGCAAATGGCTGTGACTTGATGCTGAGAAAAGCTGAGAAAACATGTGAAAGGAATTAGCTCTGTCATGGAAAATAAAAGCTGTCACCCATTACTCCAGAATTACCTGTATCCCTAAACCAGAAAAATCCAGCATATCCATCCCAGTGGGGGAAAAAAAAACCCAAGCTTCTAAAGAACAAAATAGAATCCTGCATCTCTAGTTAGTTCCCTGTTCATTTTGAGTTTATATATGCTCAAGGGACAATTTCAGTGTTAAAACATAACTCACAGAAGACACAGGAGATAAAAGAAGCTGAAACATTTTGATGGAATATTTCTCAAAGGGAAAATTTGTTTTTGAAAGTCTCTTTTTAAGCCTTTAAAGCTCTAGGTCCTGTGCATTGTGCTTTTCCGTAATTTTTTCCCAATTTTGATTTTCACTGCTCTTTTTACAGGCTGTGAACTCTCTTGAGCATTTCAGATCTGCCTTCTTCATCTTTTTTAACCCGAGAGCTTTAAAACTTTGGAAAGTAAAAAAATATTAAAAAAATAAGCCTGGAGATAGACAGAGGAACAAAAATGGCCACAGGGTGTCTTGAAGAAAGTGGGAAAATAGGTTATTATAGAAGAAAGAGAAAGGTGGTAATTCCAAGAGAAGAGTGCAGTCACCCACCATTTTCATCATCCAGAAGCAAAGTATTTAAGGGCAAAATTCAGATAAAATCATGACTCTGAAGTTGCTTGGATAGTGAATACATTTTTATAGACCCTTCAGACTCTTTATGAAAGAGTTTCTGCTATTCCATCTTTTGTGCTTGTGCCTCTAAACCACAAATATCCATACATCTCTCAAACAAAAAAAATATAATCCTTCATTATCATTCACATCTTATTTATGTGAATTTATTCATTGAATTATGCAAGGAAAGCCATAATCACCTGGCTGGTTGGGAGACTAATGTGAACTGAGTCCCACGCCCCTGTGGTTTTGGTGTCTTCTCTCTGGGACTCCGAGCCTGGGTTCCCTGGCTCATGCTCCTCTGCTTCAGCTGGCAATCCAGAAGCCTTGGCTTCACTCAGATGTTGATTTTTGGCTCTCAACTCCAAGGTGAAAAGCTGCAGACCCCAGGGATTTTGTTATGAAAAGCAGCACTCTGGAATTGCTGCCGTCGTGCTGGGCAGCCAAGAACAGGCCTTGAGGGTCTGCAGCCCCTTGCCACTCAAGGATGCTGGATTTGAAGGTTTTCCTTTCCTGCAAGGCTCAAGAAACCCTATTTTACACTGGAGCAAACAAGGAAAAGGAACAGGGATATTATGGTGTTTGAGTATTTTTGAAATTGTTTTCTCAGGAAGTCTTTTCAAAATACTGTAACTTCTGGTAGAAAAGAACTTTAGAGTTTTTGGGAACTCTAGTTAAAATTGACTAAAATTCAAAAGGCCTAAGGTTCAAAACTCATTTGTTACTCAGCCATCAACTCCTCCTGCTCTTCAGCAATCAGTTTCACTGCAGGTTACTGATACACTGCCTTGATTAAGCTAATGATGAAATGGAGATAGTTTCTTTTTTTGCCTGTATACTCAACTGTAGAAGGAACATGTGATGGCTGTAAATTATTTATTATTTGGAGGTGAGGGGATGGCAATCAGTAACTGCACAGTTTGTACAGATTATTCTCCTCTGCTTTGCTAAGGTCTAATGTGAGCAATATTTGATTATTTGACAGATCATTTCAAATGGGACTGTGCAAAAACTATGCAAGACTCAATATGTTTCAAACAGCTTGTAAGCTCTACCAAATTAGCTTTAGGACCACAGCATGAGATAACTAAATAAGTTTTTCATTATAAGACTAAAGCAGACTTTCAAAATATGAATATCAGTAGTAATAACCAACAGTTTAAGAGATATTCTCTTCTTGCAAAGAGACAAATGTCAAAAAGGCATACACAGAGCAGGAATATTATGGTAGAAACTGTAGAAAGCTGATCTCTTTTATACATTTCATCTCTTTTACAGATCTTGAGCCATCAGCAAATTCTAGAAAAGCAGAAGTTTTTGCACCTCCCACACTCTGATGCACCAATGTCACTGCTCATCTTTGCAGGACTCCGTGTGCCTCCTGCTCTACCACACTGGGTGTTTGGGCAGCCGCCCGTCCCTGGCAGTGGGAGCACCTTTCCTCCCAGGAAATCCAGAAATGCAGCCTGGAACACATTCCCCAGCTTGGGAAAACAAGGAAAGCAGCAGCACTCTGTCTGAAACTCCCATGGAACAGATTTTAAACATGAAAAAGCTACTCCTCTTAATCTTAGGCTGAGTTTACTTCTTAGAAATCGGGCATAACCAATTTTAATTCCCAAGTTTTCCAGTGAAGAACAGAAAATGGAAAATTCTGGACTGATTCCACTAAGAGGTTGTGTTACTCAGTGGCACATTTCCATATATTCATAAATAATGACTGACAGCATCTAACAAACACAAGAGGAAAAAGAACAAATAAGTCGCAAGAAAATCCAAGTTCATTTTCAAATTCTGCCAAAAATGCCTATAATAGAACCTCCTTTTTGCACCATTACTTCACTATTGTAAATTACATAATTAAATTTGTTCATTATTTTTGTTCTGCACAGTACCAGTAAAAGAAAGCCTGGTTTGCTTATTTGGAAGAATAGCTTAAGAAGTTTAGCTGCCTAGATCTGGAGGTCTTTCAGGCAACATATTACTTGGATTCTCAGAAAACAGTGAGATTTTTCACAAATAATGGAAACCTGAATGAATTTGTATGTTATAAATCAAAATATTTCCAGTCATTGTCTCAAATATATTATAAGCACGTCAGGGTTATAATTCCAGAATATGCTCACAAGAATCCATAAAGAAATAAATAAACCTGGTAAAAAGATTTTGACTAATTCATTTCCAGTGGAAAAAAAAATTGTTCTAGCATACATTCTCTATTTAGTCACCAAGAACACTGATTTTTAAAGAATATCAGGAGAATGAAGATAATAATTCCATTATTACAATTTCTAAATGGAATATCCTTGGTTTCAAGGCTGATTTACTTTTTAAAATGTTAATAAATTTATCCATAAAAAATTTCAATATAACCTAGCACAACAGTTTGCAAAAAAGTTAAAATCTTCATGAGAATTTCAGACTGAAATGGCTGAATATCACAAGCACCCTGAGTTGTAATTTTTTACAACAAATCAAAGACAAATTCAAAATAGATTTCAGTCTGAAAATATAGAGAAGATTAAATGAGCAGGTGAAGGGCAACAAGTCCCATTGAGCTGCCTCCTCCTGATACACAGGGCAGGGACATGAGACTGGTGAAAGAGATTTTCAGGAGTTTCTCTCCCCATATCTGCTGGAAGCGATGCCCTGCAGAAGAACAGAAAGACTCAAATGTCCTACGTCTTCCTGACCCACTTCTTTTTTGAGATAATGCCAATTTTTCAGTGTAAAATAATGGGGGATGAGGGAAAGGGAAAGAAAAACAAGCCCTTCTACTTCAATGCAAGGCTTTCAGGGAGATGTAGCATGAATATTTCATGCTCACAGTCTCATCTATATGCTCAGCTTCCTAGCTGACACTATAGTTTCCATGATGTCCTTATAAAAATGGAAATGAAGAGCACAAATATAAAGCCTTGTGAACTTACTTGGTGCAAGTGCTGCAAAAGGAAACCTACTCGTGAATTAAGTTTACAAAAAGAAATGAAGATGAAGAATTTCAGCAACATTTAAGATAAAAAAGGGCCAATCTAACAGCATATTTAGTTTGCAATGACAACTGAGAGTTTTAGAGATTTGACTTAAAACAAAACCCAAACAAATCAGCAAAACCTCATGAAAAATTGCAGAAAAAGAACCAATAAGACCTTCAGTTTAACATTTCTGAAAAAGAAACTGTCTTTATTGCCACTACATATTTTTCCTGCTCTGTGTAAAGCAGAGTTTGATCTTGGATAACCTGGTCAGAAGCAAACTTTGACTTGATTGAATCAAGCCTTACTGAAAAAATCAATATGTGCCATTTAATTAATAGGAAAATACAACTAGGATAAAAATACTAAAAAATATTAACTAGCAAACACATCTCTGTATGTACTGCAGAGCTCTGATCAAAAATATTAACTCATTTAATTAACACATACTAATGCTTGTATCTGTCTCTGATTTTTCACAGGAAGCATTGCAGAATATAATTAATGTTCCAAAAATAGATGCAAGTTCAGAACACCATTATCTTGAAGAATTTAATTGGTCTTACTATTCTATGAAGTACAGCAAAATGCCATTTTTTTCAGTAAGTTTAAGAATGAAAGACTCTCTTTCCAAATCTAATTATAGATATTTTAAAGGTGAGGCAAAGCGAAGCAGAGATAACACCTGTATTGGAATAAAAGATCCCTATTGGTGTATCCAACTCAGAGTAATTATCAAACGAGATGAATTCTCAATAAATGGTTAACAGAATGAAAAAAAAGAAACAGCTGAATATTCTTATTGTAGATGCTGCGTTGTAGCAATTTCACACATCCATCTCAATCTGACCCTGAAATTAGGGGGACAGATCCTTAAAACAAAGCTTGCTGCCACCAAGAGGGGCAGTGCAAAGAGAACCAGGGGATGTCCCACAGCTGTGCCTGCTTTTGCCTCTGTTGTGTCAGGATGGGAGATTTGTGGGTGCTCTACTCTTTGCCACCTTCTCCTGAGAAAATGATTGCACCCAAGACTGCCAAGCCCTGGTCTTGCCAAGCCATACCCAACACTGGAGTGTTGATTTATCCACAGCACTGTTCCACATCTAGCCAGTGAAATAACACACCATTCCTTTCAAATCCCTCTAAAATGGTGTTTTGGCTTCAGTAGTGAAGGAATGATAACTGCATTAGAATTTTCTGCCAGAAATTTTATAACTATTCTTTTCTTCAAAATACTTCAAGCTACTGTAGTGCCTGTAAAATGGATTGTCCTTGAGAGATGAAAATGGAAATATAAGCATGGTGCAGTAATGGAAACACAAAGAAACATTCTATACTTTGAGATGAAGATACTATTCCTGTAGCACCATGCCCGGTCTGTACAAATTTTTCTGACAAATTGGAATATTAAGAACATTTCTTCTGCAGTTTCATATATAAAATAAAAGTGAGAAGTGGGTGGGTTCCTGATGATAAAGAGTTCTTTAGGCAAAGGCAGAACAATACTCAGATTTTGAAAACATCCATCTTTTATGTTTAGATGTAAAGAAGACATATTTTGTGTGGATAATTGACTATTAAATTGGGCATACAGGAATGCTTCATCATTTGATGCCTTGAAAAATCTTCTTTTCTAGCTCAATTAAAAATTATGTTGGTTGATAAAAGGGCAATTTATCAAATTCTCGTGGCCCACGCTGAGCAGGTTGTCACACCAGATTATTTTAGATGGACATCTGTCATCTGAGTCTATCAAAACCTCTGTGTCCACAGCACACAGACTGAACACTCCCATGAAGTATTCTCATAATGCCATATGGATTCTAGAAGCCTTTGCAGTGTTATGTCTGACGTTTGACACCAAAAATTCACATTCAGTTGACCTTGGGGTTTCATTTTGTCTAAAGCAGAGTTTGGCTCACTGACATGAAAAGAGACAAGTCACCATCCTGAAAGAAAAAGCAGAAAAAGCAGTACAGGTGTCATCTTCATGTCCCCACTTCTGCTGAATGTAATTACCTTGAGACTTCCCAGATAATTTCAGTAGAGAGTAAAAAGAACATGCTGTCTTAAAAAAAAAAATTAAAAAAAAAAAAGTGAGTCCCTGGGGTTTTTTTGGCTTACAAGTGCTTTGATTTATTATAAGTTATACACATTTACTTGCAAAAGTTCATTTTATGGCTCCAGGTAAGCTGAGGTCAAGTTGCTCAGGAAGAAATTTGCACTTAAACGAACCAGCCTTTCAGCCTGACAAAGATGAAGCCATTCAGCATTGACATTTCCCCAGTGGGTCTGGGATCAGCAGTGGGGGAGAGGCAGTGCCACTCCCAGGTGCCAGGATTGCTCACTAAAGTGAAGGCAACTTTCCGAGCAAATCCTTTCAGCAGAGCAAGAGGGAAGAGAAAACACAACCAAACAGCAAAATCCTGAGCAAACAGAATATCATCCCATAGGCTGTAGCAAGACCTAAGTACCCAAATCCCACCCAAATGAGGGCACAGAAGAGCAGAGAGGAAAATCCCAAATTCTTCTTGCAGGGACTGAATAACTAGCACAATGTGTTCAGAAAGGACAGCTTGTGCTATCATAACAGCTTTGAAAATAACTTTGCTTTTAGGAGAGGCATGCAGAAGACAGAGGAAAGAGAGAGAGGGCACAGGAGGACCAAAGTATATGCTGTACTAAACCAGAAATCACAAAACTAACCTCTGGCCAATACTTTGTCTTTAGAATATTCCAAGAATCTCTGTAATTGCCTATTTATTTCCTCTCTTGGTTGCTTAGTTCAATGGACAGAATACTGTGTGCCAGATAAAACTGTCTCCCACATATCCCTCCTGTCAGAAAAGAAGATAAAAGGAAACACATGGAAAAGGAACAGCAGCGTAAAGTATGTTTGAAAAACAAGGAAAACAGGCTTTGTAACACCAATGAAACTGAGATTAGGGAAAAATCCAATATCGTCTGAAAGATCAGATCTCTGGTGACCATTTGACAACCAGTGATACCATGAGAGGTCCCAAATCACTTCCCTGGGATGTTGGGTGCTCTTACCTCTGTTGAGCAGGGGGTGATCCTGGATCACAGCGAGCTGAAGCATTTGGTGAGTGCTCGCAGTGCAGGTCCGTGGCAGGGTGAGGGACAGAGCCTGGACTCCCACTCCACAGCTCTGTTCAGGGACATTCTGCACACTTTTTACTAAAACTGATGACAACCAGGAGTTCCCACGATTGCTTTATGCAATCATAGCACGCCTATGAACAGTATCTCAGATAAATTTTTTTTTTCCCAAAAACCTGAAGTCTCATCCCATCATTTGCACCCCAAAAAAAGGCACACAGTACCCAGCTTGTTTTCACATTAGCTCAGTATCTGCATTGGAATCACCCAAATTGCACCAGTGTTTTTGTCCAATATTCCACCAGCTCCATATTGACCTAAGCTGTCCAGTAATATTGTAACATGCTAAACCAATACTGTGTCCCATATCACAACTAAGCATAAACAAAGCTTAAAAATACTGTATTAATCTAACTGCAGTCTCTCATTATGCTGTTAGAGGACACTGAAGGAAAACATAGGTGAAAGGACAGCACTTTTTGTTGTAAATCATCTGATCCCAGCTGCCCTATAAATCTGGGAGATGTAGATATTTGTTACAGCTGAAAACAGTGAGAAGAAAGCTGTACAGTGCCCCACATCATCTCTTACCACCAGTTACTAACAGCAGATGTCATTCTGACAATGGGCTGGCTGAAGATGAGATACTGTACCTCATTATCACACAGAAGTCTCCTGAATTACCTTCAAGATGTGCACGAGGAGTCACAGAGCATATTGGTAATTATTTGTGCCCCAGCAGTGTGGTGGTGTGTTTTACAAGGGACAGCCAAGGACTCCAGTAGAATACCTGAAAGGACTTGTTTTGATGTGTTGCCAGTTTAGTTGAATTTAAGAACACATACAGGTAAAGAAAAAAAGATTCAATTATCCTATGGGGATTTTATTCTACACTGTGAGAAGATGTGTAATTAGATTCTTGCAACGCCTGACTACACTTCTAGATTTTCCAATTTAGGTTTGATTACCTGATGATTAATAAAATTTCAAATTTCAGTTCTGATCTTCCTCCATAGTTTGCAAGTAGAAACAATTTCCATGACTGCAGAAGAAGCTCAGCTCCTCCTGAGGAGGGGCAATCACTCCAGGGGAGTAGGAAAGCAATGCTGCTCACACCCTGCACTGACAGCAGCTGTACAGGAACTGTCAGGATCACAATCCTCACTGTTCATAGCCTCTCTTTAGTCTGTAAAAGGGATAGACCACTCACAGCTCTAAAATAGGCTTCTAGTTTCATTCATGTTCCTCTCTGCACCCTGGAGATGCTCGGGAGACATAAACCTTTCTCTGACAATGGTTCCCACTACAAATGTCCCACTCTGTCACCTAAATGCAGACCTAGAGGGAAGCAGCTGCAGCCCTGCACCAGATGAGCCACAGCCCTCAGAGAAGGAAACCCCTGCTCTAAGGAGCAGCCTTTGGGCCACCCTCATCCAGCACCACATCAGGAAAAGGACAAACCAGTCCAACAGCAGACAGCAGACAGCTGAAAAACCAGGCTAAGATAACTTATGACGTCAAGCACCACACAACCCTCATTAAATTCACACAGCCAAGGCTGGCTTGGGAGCACCAAAGGAATTAATGTGCAGCAAAGGACATATTCCAACCATAAATACATAAGACAGGTGAAAAGAGGACAATCCAGTTAAGGTAGGATGTACAGAGTGCTGGAGAAAAGGTGGTAAGAAAAATTAAATGAGCTTTCAGCAAAATTTGAAAGGGGAAGTGGTAGACAGGGACAAGAGAAATACTGTGAAATAATGATTAATATCAAGGCCTCAAATCAGTAAGAATGGTTCAAGGAAGCATAAAATTCAAACAGATTAATTTATCTGATTTTCGGTCTTCAGTCTGTGTGAATCACGGAAAACAACATAAATTTGACAAGGAGGGAAGCAGTTGTACACCAGTACTTCAGATGGACAGAAGGAAGACTGGAGGCAAGTCACTGCCCTTTCTAGCACCTATCCAGTAGTGTCCCACTGTTAACAGTGTAAAAAAGGGAGCATTTACGGGACTGGATGACAAAAAGAATCTAAATTTTCAGCAGGAAAACAAAGCACTGGAAAGTCTGGATGAAATACAGCGAGACAGTATGGTTCAGCTTTGTTAAAGAATGTACTAGACAGAACTGAGGATATCCTTACAATCATATGTTACTTTAGTGAACTATGTTGCTTTCATATTGGCAACTAATTTAGGCACTAGAATGTGCAGTCTGAAATGCCTGCTCATCATCCTCTATCAAAGCCTCTTCCCTTGTCCCCCAGAGCCTGGCTGCAAGGCTCAGTGCAAAGTTTGCCTCCAAGCCAAAGTCAAGGGAAAAACAAGTCCCAGCTGTCCTGTGAAGAGCAGGAGATAATTTCTCCTTTAAAATAAGCACTACTTCATGCTGGCTGCTGTGTCTTTGTTTTAAAATTTACCCAATCACCATAAAAAAGAACAATTAGGGAAACCTTTCAACTCAGAAAATGGAGCATGGGCAACAAGCTTTTGGACATTACCACAAGTAATGTCTGGAGACATCATTATTTCAGTTATGTTATTTTTTCCTCATAATATTTACAAAGCTCTTGCAGTGAGTGCCAGACTTCTACCTGTGCCACCTAGGTACCAACAGAGATTTGAGAGGGGAAGGATGGGAATGGAGCATGACTGAGATTTGACTTTATGCCAGGGGTAACTGCTGTGGAAGAAGCACGTTGCAAAGAAAGAAAGATATCCTCAATTTACCAGCTTTCAAAGTATTTGCTAAGGAACACAGAGATGAACATAAACATCTAGCAACATCCCTGAAACTTGTGATGTTTGGAATTGCAAGGTACCATTAGCAAAAAACAATAAAGCAAAAGCATAAAAGGCAAATCCTCCCTAGCATGTTGCCTCTTTCAGAAGACTGGTTCTCATTATGTTGAGCCTTCTGTTCTCAAATTCAGAACCTGAAAAAGCTATTTTGTGTATAAAGAAAGGCAAAGGGACTGTGTTTTTCAGCTTAAAGATGATGAATGCATCATTTGCTGTTAGAGGTAATGAGGATTTCAGTTGCTTTTGGCCCCTGTAGGATTTTCTGAGCTTTGCCAAAATGAACAAACCACAATCTATATTAATGAACAACTCCAAAGGCTTGGATAAGATGCATAACTCACATTCACATGGAATAGAAGCACATAAATCGTGCGTGTTGTGTGTAACAGATTTAGGTGGCAGACAGATGTGCCCTAATGCAATTTTAGCTCTGTCTGTACCATAATTCTGCAGGAAAAACCAGAAGCCTTTGGCTGAAGGACAGATTGCTGCACCTTCACCTCCTAAAGTCACAGTAGCACACACCCTGCTCATTTCCAGCATAGCTGCAGCTTCCCTGAGCTGGGGGAGAGGCAGGGAGAGCACAGGATGCCTTTGGCTTTGGAAACCTTGGCATGGGCAATGCCCTGCACAGGGTCTGTAAAGGCACCCAGGCCATGCCATGGAAGGTTTCTCCCAGTGGAAAGCAGATCATCCCTTCTGCTGCAGTGTTTCTGTCACAGCTGGAGGGGTTGCAGGTCGTGTAGCCAGAGCTCTGTGGTAGCAGGCACATGTGAAACTCCTTGCAAAGAACACAGCCTGCTCTGCACAACTTGCAAGACAATCCCATGGCTAGGTGTGCTTTATTTACCCTCCCTGGGAACTGGTGAATGTAAAAGGTATTGCTATTACCTGTGCACACACAAAAGAAAAGCCTTGTGAGACAGGGTGTACCACAGCAGCAGAGCCTAAACAAGCCAGGAGCAAACAGGGGCTGTGGCTGCTTTTCAACAGAGCTGAGAGAACTTGTCTGAAAAGGATGGAGCCAAGGACCTGAGGAGAGGAGAAAGCCAAGGACATTGGAAAATGCAGCAGCTGGAATGTGGCCCAAAGCAAACTTCCAAGAGATGATTTCCAACATAATCACCACCTGAAAGATGAATGATGAGCAGAGCCCCACCTCCTCCCGCATTCAGGAACAACACTTGGCAAGAGTGTAACCCCCAGCGGTAAGCAGGTGGGGTAACACCCGGGCACCAAGTTTCAGCACTAATCTTAGTAACTAAAATAATCCTAGGGCCTGCCTTTATGCTGATAGCAGGGTTTAAGAGCAGGTATAAAATACAAATGTACAAAACATGTCCATGCAAGACACTGCAGCTTCCCAGTTCCCCATCCTCTCACATGCTAGAGCCCAGTTTCTCCAGCCTGCAAACAGCACATGCAGCTTTCATCTAACCCTCCCCTGGCTATTCCACATTCAGAACTGAATCCTGCCAGCAGTGGGGTGAGATCAGTCACCCGAGGAAAAGCAGCTGTGAGCCTAGCAGAGAAAAAGTTAGTGATTTAAAAAAGGGGAAATAAAACTGTTATCCAAACAAACAAAATCTTCCCCAGTGAGAGGGAAGCAGGATTCTGATGTAATGATAACTCTGCCTGCACACTGCTCTTGAACGGAGTCCTTGCATGACAGGCAACCAAATAACTTGGAAGCAAATCAAGCCCAGAATATTCCTCTTTATTTCTTTTTAAGACACTTATTTTGCATAGTACCACAAGAAAAAATTATGCCCCACTGCTTTCTCCTTATTTTCATGTGATCAACTGGAGTTTTTTATTCTGGGGAGGGGAACAGAAGGAGAAGGAGGTGGCTGACGGGCTGGTAATTTACAGATCCATATTTCTTTTATACTGCAAGTACGTTCCATTTGTTCTGAAAATATGTAATGATCTATAATGGGGACAATTTTAATGAATTGGATTCATAATATTTCATATCTTGCTGCCCGACTCTTAGTCAATCAAACTAATGTTATAAAGGAACAGCCAACAGCCAATTTTGACATCCTTTAAGCAGGTCAGTTATAAGCCAATTAGCTCTACCTACTTGGTCTCCAAGGTCTGAATAAAATATAGCCCATTTTGATTAGAAGCACTACTTCCACCAGTGTGCACATGCCTAAAAATAGACTGCAAAAATACTAAAAGCCCCATGGAATTGTTAGAGGAAATCTCAGTCCTACTGAAGTCAATTACTGTAATACAATTTCTCCTGACTTCTCGCAGATCACGAGAGCTCCCAGATTCACCCAGTGTCATTGCAGTTTTATTGGATAGCAGAAAAACAAAGTGCTGCATTCATCAGAGCCCTTCCATCTGCTGAATACAACTTTTCTGCAACATAACACAAATTGAAAGCATCGGTCCTGAATTACAGCAAAATTCCTGGTGAACAAACTTCAGCAAAAGGAAGTCAATTAGAATTGCATATGTACTTCACATTAATTCCTTCTGTTTATTTTAAAACAACTTTCACATTATTAATAACTCTCAGATCCTCCTTGACTGGTTTGACAAGAAATGCAGTTACTAAAACTGGGTTAAATAAGATTCATCATATTATTTCAAGAATGAACTTTGCATTAACTTGAACTTATAAATTTTATTTTAATAATTAAAAAATCTTTTGTTCTTGTTTATCATATAATGTTTAAGAGCTGAGAAATATGTGGATGTTTCTTTCCCCAAGGATATCCTACTTTACATCCCTTAGAAAATAGGTGGATTTTGTCATTTTTTGTCCCACTCTCCAATAAAATATAAGCATTTTCTTTGGAACCATACTGAAGAGTAGGGAGTGCTGGAAGATTCTTGTTTTATGTGTAGTCACACAAATGCCTTGCAAAAATATTCCTGTCATTCACTGCATTAAATACTTCATGTAGCCTGAATTTGAGAACAGCACATCTGATTAAAAAAAAAAAAAAAACACCCCCAAAACAACAGGAAACAAAGAACAAAAAACACAACACAAAAACCAAAGCAAACAAACAAACAAAAAAAACCCAAACCAATGCCTAAAATCTCCAGCAGCATGGAGAGAATTTGGCCTAATTTGTTGGAAAACCTCCTAACTTGGCAGGAGCCTAAGAAACCAAATTGCATCTGAAATCTTGCTTGCATCTTCCTATTATTTGAATACACAAAAAAGACTCTACATGTAACATATAGGCAATAAGTCAGTCTTTTGTTTGTTTTCTTTGTTTCTGCATAAGCCAAATTCACAAATAACAGAACTTTTTGAAACCACAGCAGCAGCAAATCCATCCTACTGTGTTTCACCATGTTACTGTAATCATACAGTCAGTGAAAAAGTTAGGAGGAAAGGGGGGAAAAAAAGAGGGGGAAAAAAAAAAGGAAATAAAGGGAAAGATGTATGGGTAACAATCCAAGGGCACAAGAAGCAGTCAGCCCAGGATTCAGAACCATCTAGAACTGCTGAAAAAGCACATTATGAAAAGCTGGAGGGGCCTGACACCCAGCTACTGGGAATGGCACGAGCCAGATGAAGCCAGATGGATTCCAGCCAGGCTGGCCTGGCCAAATGCAGAGACATAACATGAGTTTGAATCCAGCCTAGGAGGATTTCTATGACAGGAACTGTAATTAAGATCATACAAAAGAGCAAAAATGTAATGTTGAGGGTTGTAAAATTTACTCATGCTCAAGAATGTAAATAAGCTCTACCAGAATAGTTTAAAATAAAGATACAACTCTTTCTTACAGTAAATAAAGAAATATTGAAACCCCTTACCAAGGAACAAAAATAAAACTTTCTCCATTTAATGGTTAGTTTTACTCCACGTAATTATTGAAATTCTTGCTAACTGATGTAGTAGAAAGAATTCTATCTGGAAATAAAAATGTGTCATAAATATTTTCTGCAAAACACTACTTTTTTAATTTTCAGATGATTGCCTGTCCTATGTCCATTACCCTTCTGCATTTCCACTGAGCTTTAATTAGAGTTGAAGTAGGTCTTCATTTGCTTATTAAACATCATAAGCAATTTAAAAGAAAGGGTCACAATTTTAAATATGCAGGAAACCAGGAACCTGCATTTAACCTATGTCACAAAACATGGTATTAAATCAATTCATGTATTTTTTAAGAAAAAAAATCTAATCATTTTAAGGTATAAATTAATTTTTTACTGAAGCTGGCAAAAGTCTGAGATATTCTTGAAAATGAACCAAGGGAGCAAAGGGGATGTCAGCTACAGGAGGGCTTATATGTAATTTGCAGTCCAAGGTGCTTGTACTCTAATGGGTACATGCTAGGTGGAATGGCTGGAAGTTGTTCACACAGGAATGATCATTATTTCCATCCCAGAAGGACTTGCTTCAGAAACTTATCCTACCTGTCTACACCAGCACCTTTGGTCTACAGCACTTATTTACCTTCAGGATAAAACTAAAGTCACTCGCAAGACACCTATATGGATATAAATGTATACATATTCTTATTCTTCCCTGCTATGGAAATGTCAGAAATGTATGCACTGGGCTTTTTCTTAGCAGGAGAATTTTTGTCATCTCACTAATTGCTTTTTATTAGTGTCTGACCAAGGGGTCTGTGGAGAAGGATACTTGATACAGGTGTCCTTTTTTTCCCAAAAGGTTATTCATTAAAGAGAAGTAAGTGTGACCTAAATGTCTGTGGATTTTTCATTGATAAATATTTCATAAGCCATTGTTTCCTTTTTCTTACAAACAGCTGTCATAGCATAATTTCATTAAGTAATCAGCTTTTCTCACACACACTCAACAGACATTTTAATTGCTGGTTATTGAGCTAATATGGAAAAAAACCCCTGTGGAATTAGAGACATGGCTTAAAAGGAAGTATTTCACATGAAGGCAAAGTGACAACATTCGAAATTTGATGCTTCAATTTAGATACCCAGTCCCCCTACCTATGAACTGTTGTGCAAGTCTTTAAGTGAACAGCACTAATCAGTATAAAATTAAATATCCTTAACTTTTGTGGAACTGGGGCTGTGTTCTATTGTTACATAACTCCATAAATTACTCGCTTTTTGACAGTCCTTAAGTCACTTATTTTAGTATCTGAATGTAGCTACAGGCACATAAATTTGAAAGTGTGATAATGGATTACCTAAGGCCAGACAGTGAATCAATGTCTAAGCCTGAAGAGGAACCCAGGAATCCCAAGTACCTGTTGAAAGACAAGGTGACTCTGCTCAGTGTAGAGGAAAAAAATATTTCATTTGCAGCCCATGCAAATATAAGGCAATTATGCTCCCCAAACTGGAATTCTCTCCTTGAGATAATCTTGTGCTGTGTATTCCTTTACCATCATTCTTAGAGAGGGAGGTGTGGAAGGATTAAAAGCACAAAAAGCCAAACCTGAAACTCAAAGCATTCTTCACTAGGATTAAATCACTAATTGCTTGCACTCTTCTTGCAGTGGTCCTAATTACATTGTAAATAAGACTATGTACAGGATCAGCTGAATTACTTAAACAGTTTAATTACCCTGAAAAATGCTTACAAGTAAAACGTCTATAGGAAGTCAACAAAGAGGCTTTGTAATTAGTGCAGAAAGTTAAAGTTGTGCGAAAGTAACCCCCCATATGGAAAACTTCATATTTAGAATAAATGTGGTGTAAAATTTTGGGAGTATCAAGGTGAAGGCAAGTTATAAACTACTTTTTACTTTTATGAACTGCAGAAAATATTTTTTAAAGAGTTCAGTCCCTCTTTCCCCACCAGTGCAACAATTATTCCCCCAGCAAACATCAGTGGGATTAGGAAACCAGAGAGCTAGGAAGAACATGGTAGGGAATGTAATAGCTTCAAGGACCCTAAAACCTACCTACATGAGAATTTTGTGAAAGGTTCAGTGGGTTTCCACATGCTTCAGTTTCAATGAACCTTCTCTTTGAATAGAGGCAAAAGCCTTCAGAAAATTTCCAGCCAGATTAACAAAGTCTGCTTCTTGCTTTCCAGATAGAATAGCAAGTCACTCTAAGAACATTAAAACTGCTGTGGTCCATTGTCATCAGCTGGAGCAATGTGGACTGTGAAGTGATAAAACCTGGTCACTGCCTGAGCCTGGGATAGGAACTCCTATGAGATTTTGGGCACTATTTCTTTGGTGAGATGAGAAAAGGGGAAAAAAAATATTTTCTGCTTCTGAATATCCCAAATGTTTCTAGCCTCCTTTAGGTCTGAAATTGCTCATTCTCAAGTCAGACCTGTGACCCTACAATTTGGCACCTCTGATTCCTGTCAGCATCTGGTGCACCCACTTCCAGGAAACATTTCCAGATGTGGAAATGAATAAGACTTACTTAAGATGCCAAAAGACCTTTTCTGGCATTCCAAGAACACCTCAAATAAGCGGAACAACAGTGATTTTTACATAATGCTGAAACATCGTTTCTTTTTTGTGTGCTGCATTATGTATTTCCTCTGGTATCAGATAACAGCTAGAGACTGGTAAGCAAACTAAATACCAAGTCTTTACAGAATTCAGCAGGCTTTCTATACATCCCAGGAGAGACGTGGAAAATAATGCTTCACCTTCTGGAAAACTTAATGCAGCCTGCAAGGTAGGACACTGGAGGCACGATCTCTGCATTACAAAGCAGCACATTTGCACATGAGGCATCAGCACTGGTAGAGCATGAGCAGCCTCAAGGTTAAACAACCCCGACGCTGAGAGTCGAGGAAACTGCTCTGAATTACAGCTGGAGCCAAGCTGCACTTCCCTGGCAGTGAACTGGTGACCCCCACAAACACAGAGCACTGAAACAAGCCACTTGTGGAATAACAATAATGTTTCTTACGTTTCTAAACTTCTCCAAACTCGTCATGGGTAAGTTTTCATCTTGTAGAATCAGTGAGAAAGGACTCACCTTGTTTTCTTGAAGAAGAAAGGAGTGATGTTTTCTTGGAAATTATGTCTGTCTTGCCACTTTTGGAAGGCCTAGTCAGACAGAAAAAAAAGCAGTGTACAGTGTTAATCAGTGTCTGACGAGGAGCAAAGGCAACATCATCCTTCTCAGGTGGGAATAAAAATCTAAAAACATTCTACGGTGGCAAAATGTAAATGCACACAGAAGCATCAGCTGCTCTGAGAGCTGGGACACCTCTGCTATGGAGACAGGCTGAGAGAGTTGGGTTCATCCACCTGGAGAGGAGAAGGCTCTGGGAGAAGCTTTTAGCACCTTCTAATACCCAAAGGGGATACAAGAGAGCCAGAGAGGAACCTTTGACAAGGACATGTAGAGACTGGACAAAGGGAAATGGCTTCAAACTGACAGAGGGCAGGTGTAGATTAGATATTTTGTAGAAATTCTTCCCTGTGAGGGTGGTGAAACCTGAGAGATCTACGTGCATGCTGAATCTAGCCATTTTAAGTGTGCTGATTTTCAGTTTAGAACAGTAAACAAATTGGATGGCTCATACTTGAACACTTCTCCTTAAGGTGTTTGTCAGGTTTGGACTGAGTCCTCAGAATTCACTGGGACTCCCACCAATGTAAGCTGCATGTGCAAACTGAAGGCAGCTCATGATCCTGTGAGATAAACTGCTTCTCCTTTCACATCCTGCAGCACATACTCTGAAAAAAAACCCTGCTTTTCTTATTGCAACTCAAAACTGCAGTGTCCAACATTTGAATCACATCTTGTTGCTAATCCTACTTATAATTCCGTACTATCAGAAGTCCTATTTTAATGATTCTACTTTGATAACATCCCAACTTATTGACCTCAGGCATCAGATAGTGAAGTATCTTGAACATATCTGAATGCTCCAAGGCACGAGGTACTTCAGAAATCCCAGGGGAAAGTGATATTTGGGTGATGACAGTGGCTGGCATGGGAGTCCGCCATTCCCCAGAGGAAAATAAAGATGCAGGCAGAGCTGGACCTTAAGGCAAACCAGAGAATCTGTAGTCCCTGTAAGTTCTTTTCCTCAACCCCTCAAAAAAAACCAACAAACAGTGCAAACCAAACACAGATTCTCGTTGCCAATAAAATGATGTAGTTGACAACAGAGGCTTGTGCTAGATGCAGCCACCAACCAACTGCACTGGAACTGTTTGAAAGCAATCACCTGCCCCCCTCAGCAGGAGCACAGCCACAAGCCTGACAGTAGGAAATATAGAAAACAGCAAAGAAAAAGAAGCATGAGTAAATCTTTCATCCTGGTAATTCCTGTAGATATCCAGTAGATATGTGGAAATCCAAGACTAAATTTGGTAATAATATAAAAACTGCCTTCTGTACCCTAGACAGAAGTCTAAAGTCTAACACATACACTTGTGGGATTTTTGAAAACAGCTTTGTGTTGTCTCAGGAGATTACAACATTTTCACATGGAGCGTTTAGCTTTACAACTAAAAGTCAGAACAGGTCATGTCCATAGAGCCCAGTTTTCAGAAAAAGCAGGTATTCAGCACTTCCAGTAAATGAGGTACAGTTCAAAGTATCAGATCCCAGCCTTTGGTAGCCATGTCAGGAAATCCTGGTCTAAATATTCATCGAGGTAACTATGGGTCTGCTCCATTATGATTCAGTATCTGGTGCCTTTTCCACCCATCAGGAGCGTTCAAAATGTCACCTAAGTCAAATAATTTTCAAACAATTCAGAAACTGGGTGAACAGCTTGAGTGACTTGGAGGAGGGGGGATTCTGTTTTTAAATGTGATGACTCCAGTTGCCCTTTGTCCTCTAGATCTTCCATTCAAATCCAAAGTCAGTCATACAATGGGCCTCTATGGGGTGGGCTCTGACCTACACATATCTCAAGTACCAGACATCTTGAACAGCCACACGATTTCATGAACAGCAAGAATCCAGATAAATTTACATTAACTTCAAATAGAATCCTCTTATAAACCAAACACCAGCTCTTGAGGGATCTGTTCGTCGCCATTGCCAGAATGTCCTGTAACATGCACCCTGACTCTGGCTGTGCAAGCTAAATTTGCTGTGATTAGTAGGGCTGAAAGAAAAACGACTGCACTAATATTCAAGCTGTTTGAAGAGAGGTTTACTGCCCCCAAAAGAATCATTTAATTATAACACACCATTTTCTTTAGATCTACATATAAAAGAGTTAATTTGCCTAAGCATGCACCAATGGGGCTAATGGATAAAGGTTTTTATTAGGGATGTGCCAAATGGTTCAATAGTTATTTGAATACTGTAGAGACCTCTCAAACATGTAGCTTTGGTGTGCAGTAATTCTGTTCAATTAATGGGTTTATTTCCTTCACAGATATTCTTTCTGAAGTGCTCCATCATCCATGCAGTGCTGTTCAGAGACAAGTTGTAAACATTTTCTCTTTACTGGTAAGTTCTAAGGACATGATGCTGTTCTTTCAACCTGCCGTACTTGATATGGGAAGAAACCTGTAGAGGAATACATAAAAATTGCTGTACAAATTCTCTTTGGACCTGAGCTAATTGGTGATAGTAATATTGTTGCAACCAATGAAATCGCATCAGCTTTCAGTCTTTGGCATTCTTCTCCACTTCAGCTCTACGTGGCAGAAGGTGGCACACTCAGCATCCCTTCCAGCATTAGTTCCCAGAGACAGCCATTAATACGACTCTAAATCTCCTAAAGCAAGTGCAGCTCTGGTATCTGTGCATTGCTGCTGAAACTGCACACCTCCACATTAATCTGAAGTTTTAATAGCTGTCAGTAATAAATTTTAGAAAACAACAAAAAAGGCTTTCTTTGCCACACCCACACAGTTAAAGGAAAGCAGGCACAGTCCAATGCACACATTAGCAGACATCACTGAAGTAAAACTCTTCCCTGAGTGGTCTCCTCTGTGCTGCTTTTTGTTTCTGCTGATTGTTTCTGAGCCCTCTTCCTTTAGTTCCTCTTTTCCTTCAATTTGAGCTCTGAACAATTCCCCTGATAGGGCTGGGAAAAAATGGCAGTTCTGATATGGCCATCACCATCCAGTTGTCACCTGTCCTTAAATGCTGTCTCTCTGCCCTTAACCTTTATCCAGATGGTTTATTTGAATGATAGAGAGTAGCATTTGTATGAATAGAACTTCTTAAATGGTCTTAAGGTCCACAACTTCAAAAGCATTTCAGCGCCTCTCTATCATTGGAAAAAAAGGGTCTGGTAAATATTTATGCAAAGGAGTCTCTAGGAATTATTTATTAAATTTCTTTGCCCATATTACATTACAAAGACTTAATAAATCTTTATATAAAAACATTTTTCCTATACAAAAGGAGCTTTGTTAAACTTACAATACTTGAATGATCTGGTCTGTTTTACATTAAGTTACATTTGCCATGATTTTTCTTGGCCTTTAACAAATGGAGTTGCAAGTAAACAACATGAAATGCTGCATGAGTAGCCCAACATGTATTGACAGAGAATATGAACATCTGAATAAGAGAAAAGTTTGGTATTCCCTCCAGGATAATTCTTCTATCTCATAAATCATAGGCATCGTAGCTCCAATATTACCTCTATTAAAAAAATAAAAATAAGTCATTAACTTGGAATAAATATTTTAAAAAATTAAAATCTATGGGTTCCCATATCTACACTCCTGTGCCTTCCTATCCCTCTCTGGTTTTTGGCTGTATGATCACCTAGCCATCAGGTATCTCATTTCCTTCACTGTACTACAGCTCCTGCTGTCGATACAGATGCTGAGAGCCACTGGCCTCCTGCGTACAGGGAAGGGACTCTGCATTTGCACAAGGCTCCATCCTGGCACTTCTTCTCTCTAAAATGCCCTGGCAGCATTTTTGATGTGATATTGTGAAGCAAACTTTTAATATTCTTCAGCAATCAGCAACAAAAAGGGGGTGTTGCAGACACCTTTAGCTAGCTAAAGTCAATACCACCACTGCGGTGTTTTGGTTTCTTTGTTTCTCCCCTCCTTTCATTCCTTAGTTCTCCATTTCTGAGCACTGGGGTCTTTTTCTCCTGCTACAAGCACAATAATAAAAGGAGGGCAGAAGTCATGACTACAAAAGACATTAAACATTACAACATTTACATGGTGATATTTTAACAATGGCCAAATGATTGCCTAATGACGTCTCCAGAGCTTCCCGAGGTTCCACCAGTCAGGGTCACGAGATAGTTTTTGCTTTCTTCAGCTACCCAGGGTAGAAAAGGTCCACAAAGGAGGCACCTTGCTCTTTATCTAGTAATGAACTTTGCAACTTTGCAACTTCTGGAGACTGAAACTAATCATCAAAATAATACTTCTGAAATTGTTTCCCTAAATTATGTGATAAGAAGACACAGATAGGACTTTGTCCTGTTTACCCTTCCTAGTAAGGATCTTTTATTTCCTGAACAACAAGGGCATCATATTTAAACACAGCAACTCTTTCAGCAGTTGGAATTGAATACCATTGAATACATTGACCTTTACAAAGATTTAAAAATAACCTTGAATGTTGTCTTGCATTAGCTTTCATTATTATTCAATTGCATCTGATGAGCTGCCAGTAATTTCCACTTCTGGTTGCTATTGTTTCTTGTGGAACAAACACTTTCTCATACCTACAGGGCAAACTATATATGGAAAAGTGCATAAAAAGCTCCCTGATAAAATTCAAACAAAACATGTCAGTGCAGTGGATGTCTGGGCATGGCCAGAACAGCACCTCACTCACCCACCCAAATACAATTTAAACAAATTTCTGCTAATTTCTCCTACTTCTGTCCTCACACCACCCAATATTTTTAAGACCATTTACTTAATCAGAGACATATTTTCTACATACACAGAATTCAGCTATGTGCTTCTGGAAAAAAAAAAAGACAGCTGAATATAACAATAACTCAAATTCTTTCAAGATTTCATCTTTTTAGAGAGACATAAAAGACAGGCTTGCTTTGTCCACGTTTGTATGGGTAACACCTGTTTTCTCAACTTCATTCTACTACTTGCACCTCACCGTATCAAAGTAAGTTTACAAGTGAGTGAAATATATTGCTCTGACCTACTTGTTACTCACTTAAATACCTTTAAGGATCATGGACTGAACAAACTGACTATTTCAAAAAACTAAACACAGGGTAGGCACGTCCATTGTTCTCATTCCACCAACAAGTCTCAGTGATTTAGAGAATTTGATGTGTGTCTCAAGCAAATGGTAACTCCTCTCCAGTGGTAATTCCCACACAGGTATCCCACCTTTCTTGGGCAGATATTCAAATATCTGCCAGGAAGTCCTGCTCAGCTGAAATGTGATGAGCAATGAGGAGTCTCAAACAGTCTTTCTTGAGAACTTCCCTGGTACTTTGCTCCTTATAAGCCTTGCAGTATGATATAAGAAAAGTCATAGGCTTTTAATTATGTTTTGAATGTTATGCTGCTACAACTGTTATGAGGCACTGTCATTTTTTTGAGTCAACTGGACCCTCTGTGGAGAAATATGTGGTAGCAAAATGCAGCTTCATTGACATGAATCCATTCACAGCCACATTTTAAATCCTTGATGAAAGGAAACAAAAACCCACAAAAACCTGGCTTTTTCCATTCCTCATTCTCTTGATTGTGACTTTTATGTAAAAGAGAAAGGTAGAAAGCACTAGTTTTTCTTTACCTGAAATATGTATTGCAAGGATGAAAATGATGGTTCCAAAGTTAAATTTACAGTCCCTGGTGTAAACAAAGTAAAGTAATTGCAATAAAATAGATTTTCCTCTGCCAACACAGTCTAAGTTCTGACTTCAGTAAGACTCTTACAAACAATCCTAGTGGTCTGCACTAACACCTTAGCAGATCCCTCAGGTTTAGTCTTGAATCAACACAGATATTTTCTTATTTACCCATGTTCTTGAAGAGGAGAACTTCAAATATAAGTAAACATTCATTTTTATAAACTGCTTGTATTAATAATTCATTACACTGCCATCAGTGACTTAATAATTCTTTCTAAACTCTTATTGTGATGATGTGAATCTAGTAATGAAAGCTTTCTTCCTGCCAACAGTGCTCAGAAAAATAATTACTTCTCTCTTATATCTCCTTTCTGGACAGGACCCAGGCTTCAATATTCCATGTGGGGAGGAATTTTTGCTTATACATGGCCTGCAAGAGAACATGCAACAACCAGGTAAGAGAAGGTTTTTCTGCAATTATCAATTTCCATTGAATAATGATCCCACTGGAGTGCAAAGTGTTCTGTTCTTTCCAGCTACAAAATAAATTGGGAAACAAATGCTTCATTAGAGGAGGAGCTCTTTCTATGGATGGCAGTTGCACTGAAAAGCCGTTTTTGCCCCACTGGTGTTAGCATCATGTCAAAAATTCACAGAGGTTGCACATTTCTCCTTTACTCTTAAAAATGCACAATCAAGGCCGGCAGCAACTTGCAACCAAGCAAAGGGGCCATATGTCATTATTTACATGCTTTGCCAGGTGCAGCTCAGGCTTAAGCTCTCCTAAGGAAAATTATTGTTGTTGTTTTGCCTGACAACCCCATTTCTAGGTTCTGTCAGTAATGCAAGGCCTAATTCCAAAATGCGCTATTTATTTTTATTCTGCAAACACAACATTACTGCTTTCATAAATAAGTCTTTAGGTTTCACATATGTTTAACTGGAAGGGGTTTATCCAATATTTTCCAGGTCATACCCAGGCCCTAGGTTACTGGTATACAGAATAATGCCCTAGCTGAACATGTAGAAGTCATGTGACTGAGGACACTTGCTATTCTACCAAAGTTTTCAAAATTATTTTGCACTTAACAGTTTCTATGCTAGGAATAAATGCTGTTCCAGGGGACAGCAGGAGGAATTTAGGCTTACAGATTTGTCTTACTGGGAAAGCATTTTGTATGATGCAGGGCTGCATACAGGTGTATCAGGTCTGTTTTGATAAGGCACAGGAAGCATGGAAACAGAGGTGAATGCTGTCCCTTGTGTCTGCTGCTGCTTTCCTTGCTGCCTGTGCAACATCTCCAAAAATGTGTGTGTGTGTAAGGCTGTATTCACAAAGCTGTATATTGACAGAGATAATGTGAAAAGCAGCACAGTGCTAGAAAACTCATCTAGGCTGTGCTTCATCTGAGACTCCAGCTCATCTATATGCTAATTCGGACGGGACGCAAGCTGGATTCTTCCGAAGACCGTGCCCCTAATATCCTTTTTAACACATAATTTAATATTATGTTTTGGGGACAGGCAGTAAAAGTTAGTGCGCCGTGTTGTTCTGTAAATCCACTGATTGCTTCTTTCAGGGATGTTGCACCAAGCCTTGGCTTTTCAGCTGAAAGGACAGCGAGGTCTGTGAGCCTGAGCTGGCTCATTGTGCTACTGAGCCACGCACACAACGCTGAAGAGCATTAAACAGCACTTCACAGATGCTAATATAGAATAATAAACAGCATGGCACAAAGGTGTGAGAAGTGCCTATTTTTACACTGGCAATTGAACCACTTATCACTAAAAAGGCCATTATTTGCATGTGAAACTTACTCTCTAACACTTGTTATAACTATGGAATTCTAGACACCCATAGCATAAAAAAATTTAAAAGAAAAGAAAAAAAAAAGAAAAAATAGCACAAATTTGTGAACTGAACTCCAAAGAGTCCAAGAACAGGAAGTATTCAGCTCTACATTTGAGAAGAAGATGACAGAGTTCACAAAAGCAGATGCACTGCATCTTCACAGGAACCTTGCAGAGAGGGCCACGTGAAGCTGGTAGACACATTAAAATGAAGAATAGGTCTGAGCTTCAAAGGGAAGAGAATCACTCTCAGATTTACAATAATACTGTCATAGAACATCATATTTAAAGAAGACAACATAAAAGGAATCAAAATACATTTCTTGAAGTATAATAGGCTTTATTCTTCTAGCTTGGATGTGGAAAAAAATGGAAATGGAAGAGGCAAATGACACGAAACTTTCACTGGCTTGGGGAAGGTGGTCTACCGGTTCTAAAAACTTTTCTCTGGCTGAGAAAATTTAAAATATGCATTCATCAAAGTAGCTCTGAACACAGCTTAGAGTCCATGGAGTTTGCTTCAAACACAAGAGACACTTTTAAGCTGCCAGTGCACCATGTTGCTTACCTACACGAAGACTTACTACAAAGCCCAAGAGAGAGCTGCTGTTACCTCCTACCTGAGTGCAGCTGATTAAGCATGTCCTTGACAGAAATCATCTGTCTAAGTGACTTTTAGCTTTCAGGAACTTAACTAAACTAAGAAGTCATCCAACAGGCAACAGGGTAGGACAAAGAAATGATAGTTCTTTCAATTTTCTTCAAATCTAACTCTTCAAGAGAGGTTTGGTAACCCCAGGGAACAAAAACATGAAGTCAAATGATTGTACATTTCAGTACTCCTCATCTACACTGCCGTTCTCATCTTCTTTCTTCTGGAGTCACAGGTTGAGCTATAACCATACCAGAAAGATGGCAAGCATCCACTGGTGTGCCTGGTTTATCTTTTTCTTTCCTCCTCTCTAGCAAGTGCACTGCAAGGTAGACTGATACACACTTTAGGAGAAACAGAGGATCAAGGACTATTGTATTAAGATGTGAAGTGACTGCAGTCACACAAAATCCTCTGTGAACAATGCCATGAGTGCTGCCCGTGTCTAAACAACTCAGATAAGAACTATTTTCAGCTTTTCATTATTATTGTGTTTTTTCCCAGTTCACACTAGGAAGATGTCTATTTTAGGCAACTGATACTTTTTCGACCTGGTTTAAAGTGGTTATTTTGAATTTTTTTTTTTTCCCCAGTTACTTTTTATTGGTAAGCCATGCACAAATCTAAGGGCCGTACAGAAATATGGTTCTGCCAATTACCATGGTATGAACAGCTACTTTGGACATCCCAAGAGAGTGGACCAGTCAAAAGATGTATTTTGACCACTACCCTGCATGTGACCATAGGCAGAAAACTCTTTCAATTTCTGCAGCCTAATAGCCAGCAGGGGAGAAAAACATCAAAACTGGACGAATTAGCAAGATACATGTGAAACCACTAAAGAAAGCTTTTAAATTAAAAAGTTAACCTGCTGATTGACTCAATCTGGTCTTGATCTTTCAGTTCGAAGTTTGTTCAATAGGGACATTTTTAGATGCTCTTACATCTCTATTTAGGTTAGAAACCTGTTTCCTTAATTCATTGAGGCATCCGATATATCAGAGTTAATATAGGCCAAACTTTGCTGCAAACCCATGTCAGAATGCAGAAGCCTGTCTGGGGTACTGGACTGTTGCCAGCTGTTTTTTAATCCTCAGTGTGCAAACTGCAGCCACCAAATTTCAGCCATTTCAGTGATGACTGCATTTTCTACACTGGTGTCATTGTCACAGTTCTATGTCAGTACTGCAGTCTTTTACTACACCTAATGTGTGTCCCTTTCTATCCCAAGTGTTTTTTTCATTTAATGGAACAATTTTAAAACTAATTTGTAATCTTGGGTGTCAGTTTTAAAAGTCAACTTCTCTTTTGTCTGTTGGTTTGTTTTTTTTTTTAATCAAACAAAAAATGGAGCACAAGGACAAACTTGATGCAGCTTCTTTGCAGGTAATGGAGGTTTCACATAAAAATCTTACTAACAAGAGTTTTAATTACTGTTTGGGATTTTAAATTTTTTTTCTTTTAGTCTGCCCACGTTAATTTCTTTAAACTTAACCTAGAGGAATCATTTTTAAGGAGTGAATAAACTTTTCCTAGCTATGAGGGGAGAAATGTTTTCAGTGATATATTCCAATTAAAATACTGCAGAACAACCTACACTAAACCAGTAAAATCATGTAAGTGCACCAGCAGAAATGGGCAGCACACCAGGTGAAGCCTCATTTGAATTCAGTTAGAAAGTCCTGAAAAATAAAGCCTTTGTCCCTGTTTAGCCCTGGTGTAACAGAAATCAGGTTGAATTGTATTCTGAGCATAAAAACCCAAGTGATACACAGACTATTTTAGTCATAAAGTATGCAACGCTAAGGAATTGTAATCTGATAAGGTTATGGGCTCTTTCTGCATTGGGAAAAAATAAACAATAAAAGAACCAATTTTTTTGTCTTTGAGGTAATTTGTCAAATACATTAAATTAGAACAATGGGGGTTTTTACTACCTCTTGGTTTTGGTGTACCAGAGTTTTATTATATTCAAATCTTTTGAGTCATAAAGATTGGAGATAAATACACATAACGGAATTGTGTTAGCATATTATCTCAAGAAAAAATAAGCATTTCTTTTCATTTTCCTGTTCATTCCACCATTTTTCTTCTTTAATCAAGTAAAAAGCCTGAAGAAAGGTGTCTGCTTCTGTAAATATCTCATTTCTCTATCCCCAATAGATTTTGTGTAATCCTGAAACAACAGCTACTTCTGCTAAGAAACAGAATGACTAACAAATTATAAACATAATAAAACTATGAAGTACTGGAAAAAAAAAAATAATTTATTTGTTCCCTGGGTCCCCAGGGCTTTTCTGTTAAAAAGAAAAGGAAAAGAAAGATAAAAGGCAAACAAACAAAAAGCCCTTTTTGTTTTGCAACCAAACAAAGGGAAAAATATTGAGCTACATGTTCACTTTCAAAAATTAACAAAGTGCACTTACAAGCTGACCTAAACAATCCTTAAAAAAACCATAAAGTCAAATATCTGGGTAGCCAATCCATATATCCATGATAATAGACAAGGTGCATCCTCTGGTTAATTCTAAAATATACCAAAGATTTTTTGCTTTTACTGGAAGATGTTAATAGCCACTATCAAGGAAATCTGTGATCAATAAATATTATTAGAGACCAGTTCAACTCAATTGGGTGTGCTAAGAACTCCTTTCAGGTCCAGGGGAGCAATGAATTCTCCTTACAGCACAGAGAGACTACAGCACCAGTTCTGGTTAATATTTTTTCTCTCTTTGGTACTCTGTACCCAGGTTATAAATCTATGGCATGCCTTCAGATTCCATCTTTTTCTCCTTACAGTCACGCTTGTCCCATGCAAAAATCCTCCTGCTCAGTTCAGGATCTGGTTCTGTTTCATGAAGTGCTTCAGCTACTTTAATCTTCCCATGCCACCATTTGGCAGAGTGGCTGCAGCTGGAGCAAGGCCTGAGTGACAGGAGGGAAAAAAAAACCCTTTGTTCCCTTCTCTCCCTTTTTCATCTCTTTCTGAGGATTATATCAACTACTGCTGTCTCCTGAAACCTGCACTGCAAGTTGTTAGGGAAACACACACACGTTCTTAAGCCAGTGGAAAACCACCACTGACACAAGGGTAATTAGGGGTGGATTTATACTAAATGAAACAGAATTCATAAGGAAAGATGTTCAAGCATGCGTGAAGCTTACAGACCACACAGAGTGCAATCACTCTGACTAGACTTATTTTAGGGTTAGAAAATTAACAGAGAGTGGGGGAAAAGCTATCAAAGATAGCTCAAAGGAAGGTAAATAGAGAAACAGATCC